>OZ035843.1:5187736-5662736 GCA_964034765.1 Knipowitschia caucasica
AGGACCCGCCCCCTGGTCTTAGTCAGGACCCGCCCCCTGGTCTTAGTCAGGACCCGCCCCCTGGTCTTAGTCAGGACCCGCCCCCTGGTCTTAGTCAGGACCCGCCCCCTGGTCTTAGTCAGGACCCGCCCCCTGGTCTTAGTCAGGACCCGCCCCTGGTCTTAGTCAGGCCCCCGCCCCCCTGGTCTTAGTCAGGACCCGCCCCCTGGTCTTAGTCAGGACCCGCCCCCTGGTCTTAGTCAGGACCCGCCCCCTGGTCTTAGTCAGGACCCGCCCCCTGGTCTTAGTCAGGACCCGCCCCCTGGTCTTAGTCAGGACCCGCCCCCTGGTCTTAGTCAGGACCCGCCCCCTGGTCTTAGTCAGGACCCGCCCCCTGGTCTTAGTCAGGACCCGCCCCCTGGTCTTAGTCAGGACCCGCCCCCTGGTCTTAGTCAGGACCCGCCCCCTGGTCTTAGTCAGGACCCGCCCCCTGGTCTTAGTCAGGACCCGCCCCCTGGTCTTAGTCAGGACCCGCCCCCTGGTCTTAGTCAGGACCCGCCCCCTGGTCTTAGTCAGGACCCGCCCCCTGGTCTTAGTCAGGACACGTGCGGCCGAGTTTTGGAGTAATTGTAAACCTGAAATGTTCTTTTTGGGAAGCCCAGAGAGCAGGGCATTACAGTAGTGGTCCATGCGACTGGTGATAAAAGCATCAGCGTCTCCGTGTTGGCCCGAGAGAGAATGGGGCGGACTCTGGCGATGTTCTTTAAATGATAAAAACCTATTTTTGTGACTACTACTGCTACTACTAGTACTACTACTACTACTACTAATGCTGCTGCTGCTGCTGCTGCTGCTACTACTGGGCGGCACGGTGGCTGAGTGGTTAGCACTCTCGCCTCTCAGCAAGAAGGTCCAAGAAGGAGAGGTTCCGCAGGTCTTTCCTTCCTGCTGCTGTCAGACTGTACAACAAACAATAAGGACTAATGAACACTGCCAACCTGATTCCAACCTGTTTCCATGTGTCATGCATTGTTGCAATATCCTTATTTTATACCAGTGCAATATACAGCTGCTAATGTACTGAGGCTAACATACTGCTGCTAATGTACTGAGGCTAACATACTGCTGCTAATGTACTGAGGCTAACATACTGCTGCTAATGTACTGAGGCTAACATACTGCTGCTAATGTACTGAGGCTAACAAACAGCTGCTAATGTACTGAGGCTAACATACTGCTGCTAATGTACTGAGGCTAACAAACAGCTGCTAATGTACTGAGGCTAACATACTGCTGCTAATGTACTGAGGCTAACATACAGCTGCTAATGTACTGAGGCTAACATACAGCTGCTAATGTACTGAGGCTAACATACAGCTGCTAATGTACTGAGGCTAACAAACAGCTGCTAATGTACTGAGGCTAACATACAGCTGCTAATGTACTAAGGCTAACATACTGCTGCTAATGTACTGAGGCTAACATACAGCTGCTAATGTACTGAGGCTAACATACTGCTGCTAATGTACTGAGGCTAACATACAGCTGCTAATGTACTAAGGCTAACATACTGCTGCTAATGTACTGAGGCTAACATACTGCTGCTAATGTACTGAGGCTAACAAACAGCTGCTAATGTACTGAGGCTAACATACAGCTGCTAATGTACTGAGGCTAACATACAGCTGCTAATGTACTGAGGCTAACATACAGCTGCTAATGTACTGAGGCTAACATACAGCTGCTAATGTACTGAGGCTAACATACAGCTGCTAATGTACTGAGGCTAACATACAGCTGCTAATGTACTGAGGCTAACATACAGCTGCTAATGTACAGATGCTAACATACAGCTGCTAATGTACTGAGGCTAACAAACAGCTGCTAATGTACTGAGGCTAACATACTGCTGCTAATGTACTGAGGCTAACATACAGCTGCTAATGTACTGAGGCTAACATACAGCTGCTAATGTACTGAGGCTAACATACAGCTGCTAATGTACTGAGGCTAACATACAGCTGCTAATGTACTGAGGCTAACATACAGCTGCTAATGTACTGAGGCTAACATACAGCTGCTAATGTACTGAGGCTAACATACAGCTGCTAATGTACTGAGGCTAACATACAGCTGCTAATGTACTGAGGCTAACATACAGCTGCTAATGTACTGAGGCTAACATACAGCTGCTAATGTACTGAGGCTAACATACAGCTGCTAATGTACTGAGGCTAACATACAGCTGCTAATGTACTGAGGCTAACAAACAGCTGCTAATGTACTGAGGCTAACATACTGCTGCTAATGTACTGAGGCTAACATACAGCTGCTAATGTACTGAGGCTAACATACAGCTGCTAATGTACTGAGGCTAACAAACAGCTGCTAATGTACTGAGGCTAACATACAGCTGCTAATGTACTGAGGCTAACATACACTGCTGCTAATGTACTGAGGCTAACATACAGCTGCTAATGTACTGAGGCTAACATACAGCTGCTAATGTACTGAGGCTAACATACAGCTGCTAATGTACTGAGGCTAACATACAGCTGCTAATGTACTGAGGCTAACATACAGCTGCTAATGTACTGAGGCTAACATACAGCTGCTAATGTACTGAGGCTAACATACAGCTGCTAATGTACTGAGGCTAACATACAGCTGCTAATGTACTGAGGCTAACATACTGCTGCTAATGTACTGAGGCTAACATACAGCTGCTAATGTACTGAGGCTAACATACTGCTGCTAATGTACTGAGGCTAACAAACAGCTGCTAATGTACTGAGGCTAACATACAGCTGCTAATGTACTGAGGCTAACAAACAGCTGCTAATGTACTGAGGCTAACATACTGCTGCTAATGTACTGAGGCTAACATACTGCTGCTAATGTACTGAGGCTAACATACAGCTGCTAATGTACTGAGGCTAACATACTGCTGCTAATGTACTGAGGCTAACATACAGCTGCTAATGTACTGAGGCTAACATACTGCTGCTAATGTACAGATGCTAACATACTGCTGCTAATGTACTGAGGCTAACATACTGCTGCTAATGTACTGAGGCTAACATACAGCTGCTAATGTACTGAGGCTAACATACTGCTGCTAATGTACTGAGGCTAACATACAGCTGCTAATGTACTGAGGCTAACATACAGCTGCTAATGTACTGAGGCTAACATACAGCTGCTAATGTACTAAGGCTAACATACAGCTGCTAATGTACTGAGGCTAACATACAGCTGCTAATGTACTAAGGCTAACATACAGCTGCTAATGTACTGAGGCTAACATACTGCTGCTAATGTACTGAGGCTAACATACAGCTGCTAATGTACGGATGCTAACATAACCACACTTTCCTTGCACTAGAATACACAGTACTTTATACTCTGTATATGTTAAATTTTTACATCTATTATTATTTTCAAGATAGAGTTTTTATACTTATTATAGATGCTAGAGTTAGAGATTTTGCTTTATTTTATTTAGAACAGCTACTGTTCAGGAAACGTGTGCTGTGTGCTCCTCTTTCCTACTGTTCTATTACTTGTGATGCAACACTGAAATTTCCCCACTGTGGGACGAATAAAGGATCTCTTAATCTTTCATTTTAGCTTAGCATTAGCGAAGATTAGCTTTGGGGAATCGCCAAAACCTAAAAGCCACCCACGCGGAGCTAGCTACAGCTAATGTTAGCTAAGTTAAAAATATGCTCAGAAAGTACATAGTCAGTGGCTTGCATTTCTTCCGGGTGATTGAATATGTTTGTTTAATGTCAGCAAAGGGTACGTTACAAACCGACTGAGTTCATCTGAACACGGCTGGTGGACGCCATGTTCAGATGAACAGGACAAAGTCGTGTTCTGGCCCCGGCTAGATCTGTGGAGGATTGGCTGATCGACTACTTCTATCTGGATTTAAAAAAATGCAAACATTTTTTTGAAAATAGTAAATAGTAACTGTAACTCTATTTTATATTCAAATTTATTCCTTAGAAGTGTTTTTTATTCTTTATTTTTTATTATCTCTCTCTGACTGTTGCACTGAGCCAAAGCAATTTCCAAGTCTGTGACCTCCTGTTACTTACGTGGCGATAAAAATGATTCTGATTCTGATTGTCCGAGGCCTAAAAAAAATATTTAGCCCCAAATGTAGTTCATCAGTATCTTTATCAGTCATTTGAACTATTATTGATTACAAAATAGATACAATATTAAGAATTGAAAGTGTTCAGAAAGTTCCCATTGAAAGTAAAGTGGTTATGAAGATGCTCATAATGAATGTACTAAAGTCCTTCCAGAATGTGGTGAGACCAGATCCAGAGCAGTTTCCTCAAACACAACAGCTCACATCAATCTCCCGTTTACATGTGTGAATATTATCAAACTGTTATTATTCTTATTAAGTGTCAGACTGTACGTTTCCCTATTTCTGTTTCTAAAGGAGGTTCACTGTATGACATTATAGTTCATAGGCACATGGACAGACCCAGGACTGAGGCTGTAGACCCAGGACTGAGGCTGCAGACCAAGGACTGAGGCTGTAGACCCAGGACTGAGGCTGTAGACCCAGGACTGAGGCTGTAGACCCAGGACTGAGGCTCCTATACAGGGTGGGGGATGTAGCCCACAAGTCGGGAGAAACCAGGTTTAATTGCAGAACGCAAGGTTTGATGTTGAAAGATAACTGTCATTTCTCACTTCTACCACCATCAATGTCAAACATATTATAATTATTTGACATATCTTTGTTGTGTTTGTGGCAGATCTACAAAGTCCATCTACAGAATGGGGTTCACCTGTGATCAGTGTGGAAAGACCTGCAGCTCTGCTTCTCATCTAAAGAGACACCACAGAACTCACACTGGAGGGAAACCATACGAGTGTGATCTGTGTGGAACATGTTTTACAAGAAAAGAAGGTCTCAAGCTCCACAGCAGAATCCACACTGGAGAAAAACCCTTCAGCTGCGACGGATGTGATCAGAGTTTTAGACAAGAGGTTCATCTCAAAGAACATCAGAGGATCCACACAGGAGAGAAACCATTTGAGTGTGACCAGTGTGAAAAAACATTTAGGAGAAAACAGCAGCTCTCACTACATCAGCATGTCCACACAGGAGAGAGACCTCACCAATGTCACCAGTGTGAGAAGACTTTTACACAATTATCTCACCTCACTGATCACTACAGAATCCACACTGGAGATAAACCATTCTTATGTGACATCTGCAGTAAAACTTTTAAAACAACAACACAGCAGACAGTTCACCATCTGAGCCACACTGGAGAGAAACCGTACAAGTGTGACCAGTGTGGAACATGTTTTTCCACCAACATTCACAAAAGAATCCACACTGGAGAAAAACCCTTTGTCTGGGAAAAGTGTGGAAAGTCTTTTACTCTTTGAGTTTTCTGTTTCTTGTTGTGACTCTATGTTGTCTTTTCTTTAAAGGAGACATATCATGAAAAATCCACTTTTTGTGCCTTAAAGCTGCACTAACTGACTTTGGGATTTTGAAGCCGCGGACTCGCTGGCCTCTCTCTTTCTGCTCCCCTCCCCGCACCCACGAAGCTATCGCCCCCCCAAACACCCCCTATTGTTGGGACGGAGCTAGTGTCTCTCAATATGGATAATACATGGATATGGATTTGTACGTGGATGCCGTGACCATAGAACGATACAACCGGGAAGTGCGGAGGAACGAGACTTTCTTTTGGATGGCTGTCTCGCTGTGTAAGCAGTAACCGGTGACGAAGAAGAGGAAGCTCGGCTTGTTGTGCTAACTCAGCTGTCTGTGCTAACGGACCTGTAGATTTCTCACGAAAGTGGGGGCTAGTGGTTCGCTGTGATTGGTCACAATCTGCGACCCGAAACACATTCTCTTCCTTGTTTCATCAAAACTCGATCTAAAATATTATGTTACGCCAGCACAAATCTGCGCTACTTTTTCTTCAAAAGGACGTATATCCCAATGCCCTACACGGACATGGATAGCATTTTAGTAATTAATACAAAAATAAAGTCAGTTAGTGCAGCTTTAAATGCCTTATGTTGTGTAGTTGGAGCCTCTAGAAGTGCAAAAAAGTTTAAATCAGTCTCTTCATGGGTTGCAGAGAACACTTCATATTCTGTTTAGGTAAGATTTTTCAACCCGTTCTGATTTTGCCGTTCTCTATTACGTGTTTAGAATCATCACAGTATTTGCAGCGAGACTGCTATATAAGGGCATGGGCGTCTAACAAAACACTTCGGCCCAGCCCTCCTCTACTGTGCATCACTTCGAATTTGTAATCCAAGCTCAAGGATGCCAGCGAACAGGGCTGGACTGGCCATCGGGCGTACCGGGCAATGCCCAAAGGGCCGATGCCCATATTTGGGCCGGTCTGTCTGCCTCATACAAAACACATGTTTATGAGAAGTGTAAATCCGTTGAGAATTGTTTGAGCGGGGCGCCCGTATCCGCGGGGCACCTGCTGTATGTACTCGAACGGGATTCCGCCACCTCAGCGGCCGCAGTGTTCCGGGGCATCTGCGGCCGCTTTGTAATGAGCAGCTTCCGCTCGCAGCCGCTCGCATACCTACATTTTGCATTGCATTAAAAGTTCATGTTTGAGCCCAAAAGTAATATGTTGTGAACAAATTAAACAGATTTAGAGCCAGCAAATGGCTGACAATATGCATTTCAGTCTTTTTTGACCAATTCTCATCCCTGTAACAAACAATAGTGTTGTCTGTGTCCACCTCCCTCACTCTGAGACATGTTTATTACTCTCTTGTAATGTAGACTATTGCATTTTATTTTATTGTTGAAACTGCACATATCCTGATCCTCTACAGTATTTGCTTCCACATACTGTATAAACTAGGAGTGGGCAACCTGCGGCTCCGGAGGCGCATGCGTCTCTTTCCTTCTGTAGAAGGAAAAACGTTCTTAACGTTTTTAAATGCTGTAAAATTGTGCATAAGTAATATTCAATTAAAACATTTCTGTCAATGTGTCTGTCAAACCGGCGTGTGAGCATCATAGACTGTGCGCATTGATCCCAAAGCTAAAAAGAGAAGAGTCGATAATAAGACTGGACTAAGAATTAAACTTAACATTTGCTTTCAGTCAATGAGGAAGGACTGCTTCATGTTTGCGATGTAATGAGAAGTTTCTATGAGATAATTGTATCTGTGCTTAGAAACTACAAAAATGGCCGCTCGGGGTGGAGTTGGACCTGTGTCACCTGGATGGGGGCGTGGTCAAAAGCGCCTCATTTGCATTTAAAGAGACGGCACCAAAACAGGTTGCTCTCAGACGCACCTCAGAACAGGTGTAGAAGAAAGGCCCGTGGAGCTACAAATAATGAGACTCAGACCCAGGCATTGCAGTTACGCTTTATATAGGCCACAAATTAATGATTTAGATGTAAAAATCTATTATTTGAAAACACGATATGTCCACTTTAATAAGTTCCTGTGTCCTGATTGTTCAAGGATCACATTTTTGCTTCAGTGTTTGCTTCAGTTAAAGAACAGACCATAATAAATGACATTTGAGTTGAGTCTTATTTTCCTCCATGTTTGTAAAGTCTTTGAATAATATGAAGGACATGGATCACAGAATCAAGTCACGTATTAAAAAATGATGTGTTCAAAATCCCTTATAAAGATGACCATGATTCAGAAAGTTAAATTCAAAAAGGTTTATTTCCCTAATACAAAAAGAATCTAAAACAGCTGTTCGGACCAAAAGTAACTATCCCTTATTCTCTATATAAAATATAAAAGTATGACTTTGAGTGGGCGCTCCACATCAAGTCACACACTGCCCCTGGTCCAGAAAAAAACTAACCACACATTCAAACTATCTACTATAAGTAAAATGTGCATGGGGAAGAAGGGGCGTGGTATCAGGCAGCTTCCAGGGTCCCGTGATCCGCCTTCCCCCATCTGGTCTCCCCCGTCTCCAGTCTGCACCTAAAAGAGAATTCATGCTTCTCTAACCTACGTGTCTCCGGGCAGCTGTCTCTGGTCTGGATTCATCCCTGCTTGTCTAAACAAGTAGTGAGTAGACTGGCAGACTCCAGTGTCAACCCACTCCTGATGGAGTGGGTTCAATAATGCAGAAGTCAGCAGGGGCCAAGGCTAGGGGGGACAAAATCCAAACAGCAGAACCCACCTGTTATTTAGCTGGTCCCCCAAGAAGACCCCTAAAATTAAAATAAAAAGGACTGGCCTGCAACTCAGAGGTCGATAGATCATAAAACACATGGTTTTAGAATGTCACTTATTTATAAATACAACAGTTCCCCTCTCTTGGCCGCTATTAAAAAAGGCCACACATTTCAATAACCTTCCTCAGGCGACGGGATGGGGGAATCCTCAACCAATGCAAGCATTTGACCTCTCAGTCCAGGGTTAACAGCGGTGTCTATAGCTTTAACACAAAGAGAACGTATACAAGGTATACAACAGCATCCTACAACCATTATTATTGCAAAGATGGCCGCAAGGCTTGTGACAACAGACAAAATTACATGCTTCCACCTCCCCAAGATGCTGTCCAGCCACGCCTCCAGTGGGTTCTCCGGGACTCCAGAAACGTCATGCATTTGCTCTGACAGCATTTTGAGACCAGCCAGAGCCCTGGAAACTGATCCATCTGGATGTGTGTTATTTGGAATGTATACACAACATTCTGTACCAAATAAACTGCAGACCCCACCTCTCTCTGCTAAGAGCATGTCTAGAGCCACCCTGTTTTGGAATGCTACCAGAGAGGTGGCCCCAAGCTGCTCCGCCAATCCCTCTATTGAGTCACTTGTGTGATTGGCAAGCCGGAGCATAGTATACCAAATGAAATTAATTCTATCTACATTTTTGTTTGGCGTAATAGGGAAAATCGCGGAAATTATTGGAAGATTTTCGAAACCTGTTGCAATTTGATCTACCAGTTTGAATTCATGAGGGACTCCACGTGGAACACCTATAGAGTCCATGTAAGTTGGATTATCTTTCCCAGTATCTAGGAATGGGATTGCCCTTTTAAATCTATGCAGTGGGTGGGGACTGTCTAGGGATGGCTTATGGCCAATTATGGAAATGGGCATCATTAATCGCACCATTGCACAACTGCCTGTAAATTTTTTTATTAGTCTATGTCTAAGTTTTAAATCTCCACACAACCAATACAAATCACCTCTGGTCCGGGTCATGTGGACCGGACTGGGCAGGGTGACGTTGTTGACACACCAGTCTGCTGGAAGGAACCCCCACTGGAGACGCGGCCTCGTTCCCCCATTGAGTGAGTGGAAACAGGTGTAATTGCTTTTCCTGTGGGAAAACATAGGGGGCTGAATTTCTGAATCCAATTCTGGAAACAATACTTCAAACATTGAACAATTACTAGGGGCTGTCTTTGTCTCCTCAGTCAGGTCTTTTTCTTGCCAAAACAACTTTATCATACAATTATAACAGTAAAATACTGGAGGTCTGGTGACAGTGATGACAGCATTGTATAAGGGTTTGGGACCGGGAGACACTGAGTTAATGTTAAATCATTTATTTTTCTCAAATCATGGACCATTCTATATTTATTCTGACCTGTTTTTGGCACAGCTAGAGTGGGCGTGTTCCACTCTGATTTTGATGGCTCGAGGACTCCCACTTTCGTAAGTCCCTCTATCACCTGTGAGATACCCTCGACAGCTTCTGGTTTGGTGGCATACTGCTTTATGCGAATCGGGCCTCCTGGCTTCATCTGTAAAGACACAGGAGGGAAAGAGGTGCACAACCCCACGTCCGTGGGACCTTGGGACCAAACTTCTGCAGGCACCTGTTTCAATATTTCATGAGTATCATCATGATCTGTCATGTGTCTACCATGATGTCTGGTCAATGTTTCGTGCTCCACTTCCCCTGTGTCTATCATATTTGCTTTTATTCTGTATGACTTATTTTCAATGCTGTACTGCACATGAGGGAGTTGGGTGTCAGACCAATCGTCAGCTTTTACCAGTCTCTTTACCATTGGACCTAAAGCTCTAGCCTCATGACCAGGGTGTACAGCCAAGGTGATGTGTGGGACAGCAGAGGAAGACATGTAATACCACTCACACTGTTCAGGAAGCAGCCGTGTATGGGCCGCCACACCCTCAGGCCCAACATAAATGTAATCTGATTCTAATGTCCACCTATCACTTTCAATTTGTTTGAATTGTTCTCTGTACATTAAGTCTTGGTCTCTGTCATAGAATAATGTCAAGTGGGCAGGGTTCAGTGGGAGGTGGTAGGAGGCCAAAGAATTTATCCAGGGTTTCCACTTGAAGAAGACGGAATGTACACCATTATTGTCCGTGGACTTGTTTTCTGGGTCCATCGATACACCGGTCACACATAAATTTGCCCCCCTGGAAAAGTCACTTGTAGACCATCCGGTCCACATAGAATTGACGCATTGGTTTTAGTCAATAAGTCTCTTCCCAGCAGGTTGACAGGTGTTTTAGGAGCATTTACAAAAGAATGCCACAGTGTCTGTGTTCCACTTTAAACGTTTAGTGAGTGGCAGTACCTCAGGTGTCCCAGAAAATCCAACCAGGGTGATGTGCTCCTCAGAGAGCAGGACAGGGCGTATCTTATTGATGGTAGAGTAGGTGGCGCCAGTGTCCACCAGGGCCATCAGGTTGTCGTCCTCCACCCTTATGGGAAGCATAGGCTCTGCAAGCACCTTGTCCCCTGGATTTCCTAGGCAGCCCTAGTAAGATTGTTCATGTTCATACTCGCCCCAGTAGTTCCCCTGCTGGTAATATTGTCCATCTCTCGGGGCCAGGTTGTCATTTGGAGCCGTCCATGGGGAGGGAGGGCCTGCGCGTTCTGGTCTGGATCCCATGCCTCTCTGGGGGCCCCTCCCACGCACCATCTCAGGCGCTCCATGGTAGTAGGAGGCCTCTCTTTCAAAGGGGCAGTCCTTCGCCCAGTGACCGTGCCTGTAACAGAGCCGACACACATCCCTGCCCCCTCTCCAGCTTCCACCCCTTCTTCCTCCCCGGCCCCCACGCCCACCACCTCTGGCCCCTCCCCTTGTCCAGTCCTGTCGTGGTGGAGTGGGAAGTCCAGCAGGCATATTAGTCATCTGATTACTAGTTCCTTTTTTATTTTGGGTGGCTTTATTTCTAGCTTCACTAAGCTGTAACTTCAAAAGTTGACAAGTCATATCTTCAACACTCTTTCTTTCTTTAGTTTTATTTTCAACATATCGCTTAATGTGAAAGATTAAATTAGTCTTCCACTGCGCTGAATCTGGGTTAATATTATCTGGGTTTTCCTCAATTTTTGAGCGTATTGTTTCTGGTAAACCATTCAAAATAGCTGCTCTAAAAGGCATGACTTCACTGACCTTGTGAGGGTGTCTTCCTACTGTGTCCATCCACTTGGTCACACTCCTATCATAAAATACAAGTGGGTCCTCAGACTCCAGCCAAGTTAACTCACGAGGGGCAGAAGACAGCGGAGTTGGAAAGTTTTCCCTCAGTGCTTCATACCAGGCATTTGCATACTGGCCAAATCTGGAAGAATCACAAACATCAGCAGTACCAGCTTGTCAACACTGCCCGGACGTCACCCATCGCCACATCATGACCTGTAAACCATGTGTTGAGACTGGAAATCCAGTTTCCAGCTCCTTGACACAATGGAGGCATTTTGTCTTTTATAGTCTGCATGTCACTTACAGAAAAAGGATGGTACTCCCCAGCTGCGCCTCGTCCTGGTCTCAGAGGGAACATGAATTTTGTCTGAGACCTGGTTCTGCTTGCCACCGGTCTAGTTTCCCCAGGCTCCTGGTCTCCGTCATCACTACTATCGTCAGAAGAGAATTTAGCTCCTTTTTTTGCCTGTTTAGCTTTAAGTACTGGTGGGGCCATGGCACCGTCTCCCTTTTCATTTTCACTGTCCGTCCTAGTCATGGCTCTGCGTGCGGCTTTATTAATTAATTTTGCATTCTCCTGTCTAGCGGTCTCGTAATCATGGGTCCTACTTGGGGTTTCTTCTCTCTCAACTCTGTCTGTGGTGCATTCAAAGGTCGGTTTCCTAGCTCTAATATTTCTGAGAGAGTGCAGGAGCAGCTCCTGCACCTCTTGGATGGGTGGGGGTTGGTGAGGGGTGTGTGGGAGCTGTGGCGGGAGGCTGACAGCTGGATTTTGACTCGGATCTCTATTGTCCCCCACAGACTCCTCTTCTGTCCCTTCGTCAAATTCCCTGTCTACAAAGTCATTGTCCCCTCTCTTTCCTACCGCCACTTCTCCTGAAAATGTATATTGTGGCAGTATTAGATTTGGCTTACCTGGTTCTAAACCCAGAGAATATTTTGGTGGAGCCGTGGGTAGGGATGGGTATATATTACTCACCGGCATTGCTCCGTTTTCTGTTTCCTTGTCTTTACTTACCATCGGTAATTTTGCCAACGCCGTGGCAGCCAAAGCAAAGTTATGTACCTTGGTCCTCAGTTTCTCAGCCTTTTTTAGTTCCTTCTTAATTTTCCTACGCTCATTCCAGCTCTTTCCCTGCTTTCCCTCAAGCTCAAGTTTATCCTGTTTTAAATTACTTTCCTCTTCCCGCAATATCTTAGCCAATGCGGACGCTGTCATATACTCATGTATGACCCTTTTGTTCTGTATTTTTTCCCATGCTTTCACAGCCTTTCGTTTTGCCTTGTTCCTATGTTCTTTATCCAGACCACTCAGAATCTGAGCCTCTATCTCTTTATAGAGCTGCTCGATTGGAATGCCTGTCTCCATTTTTCGGGGGGGCCCAAAATTCCCCCAGGTTCCAATGGGTTAAACCTAAATTGTGTGTTGACGCGTCCGTCAACCACGCTAGTCACAGCGGGCTTTCCTGTTTCTGGCAAGGCTCTCAAAAAATCTTTACTTTTAATATATTCTCGCAGGGTTCTAGCTACTTAGACTCCTATTTTATTTAATTTTAACGTATTTTCGCAAGGCTCTCACTACTTTTTAGGCTTTTACTATTTTTACTTTTTGAATTAGCTCCTCCGTGGACAAAACTCCTCTCCCCTTGATTTGGTTAGTCCAATATGCAGATTTTTAATTAGTCAAAAGGTATCTGCTTACCTTCAAATCAGCGGCCGCTTTGAGGAGAGATGTAGAGTCCAGGGGGAGATTGAGAGTCATCAAAGGGATCACGTCGAGGGTCACCAATTAACTTATTAAAAAATGACGTGTTCAAAATCCCTTATAAAGATGACCATGATTCAGAAAGTTAAATTCAAAAAGGTTTATTTCCCTAATACAAAAAGAATCTAAAACAGCTGTTCGGACCAAAAGTAACTATCCCTTATTCTCTATATAAAATATAAAAGTATGACTTTGAGTGGGCGCTCCACATCAAGTCACACACTGCCCCTGGTCCAGAAAAAAACTAACCACACATTCAAACTATCTACTATAAGTAAAATGTGCATGGGGAAGAAGGGGCGTGGTATCAGGCAGCTTCCAGGGTCCCGTGATCCGCCTTCCCCCATCTGGTCTCCCCCGTCTCCAGTCTGCACCTAAAAGAGAATTCATGCTTTTCTAACCTACGTGTCTCCGGGCAGCTGTCTCTGGTCTGGATTCATCCCTGCTTGTCTAAACAAGTAGTGAGTAGACTGGCAGACTCCAGTGTCAACCCACTCCTGATGGAGTGGGTTCAATAATGCAGAAGTCAGCAGGGGCCAAGGCTAGGGGGACAAAATCCAAACAGCAGAACCCACCTGTTATTTAGCTGGTCCCCCAAGAAGACCCCTAAAATTAAAATAAAAAGGACTGGCCTGCAACTCAGAGGTCGATAGATCATAAAACACATGGTTTTAGAATGTCACTTATTTATAAATACAACACAAGTCACAAACCTGTGTATGTCGCAATATGTTAAGAATCTCAAAAGCATTGAATTGTGACAAATATCACTTAATGCATCTGTTAATATTGTAGTTCCCCAGGAGCCGTCTCCCTAAAATGACGTGGATCTATAATAATAACTGGATAGAGTATAACTAGCTTACAGCTGTCCCACCTATGGGCACAGGGGGCGCTGTGGTACTGCAGACCGAGGGCTACCCAGAAAAAAGTTCCATAGAACTCTATGTAAAATAAAACAGCTCGAACTCAGCTGACAGAGAACCTGACAGAGAACCTACAACTTTCATAAAGATCAGATTTTGTGGGGATGTTAGTGTCCCTTGTCGTCCTGAACTTTTTTTCTTCTTAAATCCTTCGGTTTTGTTTAAATCCACACTTTACTGCCACAAACTCTGCTCCTTTCCTTCCCGCTCTGACTCCACTCTTCCACTGCTCTGATCAGCTCTGATTGGTCAGAGCGCGGCCGAGCCCCTCTGTGCATGGGCATGAGAGCCACACGCGTATTTGGCGCAAAGCATCATGGGAGCTCGTCCATTGCGCAGAACCAGGAGGACCAGACGATGCCCAAATATAGCCGAGTTCTGCTAATCTCCCGGTCTCCATGAAGTCCCATGAACTGCTGAGCACAAGCCATTCATTTGAATAGGACGTCTTCTTGGATCACCGGGGCTTGGGGTGGACCCGGAATAAAAATTAGCCAATGCTAACATATAGCATCTTCTTACCTCTCGAAAACGTCTTTACAGGATGGTCCAAAAGTCAGCTCTTGGCCCAAAGCTCCGTTCCACATGTGTGTCAATGCTGAGGGAGTGTTCTGGACCAGTCTAGTTTAGTTGTTGTGAATTTTTGAAGTCTCTCGTTTAAATGAATGGTGCTCGTGCAGCTGACGCATGCGCAGATGTGTTTTTTTTCACATTTTCCAGCCCCCGCGGCCATTTTGAATCACTCCATGAAAGCCCAATTTTTGGCCCATTAGTTAGAACGGCGGAGACAGGCGTGACTACGTCTGTTAATATCTACAGTCTATGGTTCAGAGCTGTTCTTTACAGTGTAAGGGGCGGCGCCTGTGCACGTGCGTCATGCCAACCATCAATAATCCTGTGTGTATAAGTTCTGTGTGTGTCTATGCAAAGTGAATAACATTGTGCCAATGTATATTTATGCTCAATTTTCTATACTTTAATGTTCGCGCTTTCTACTTGTAGCTACAATACGTCGTGTGCCACGAGCATAACTGTAGGAGCACTCCATAATAAACCCTGCTATATGTGGATAATGTACTGTAAATACTGTATGTGTGTCTGTGTTTAGTTTAGAACAGCCCGTTTCTGCTATATATATTTATAGTTTATAGTTTTTCTGCGCCGGTCACGTGACCGGGTGGCACTACAGCAGAGAAAGCTACCTGGAGTTAGATATTTTTATACGCTTGTAGAGAGGTTTTACTTAATCAAATGGTCCGTTCTTGTTGTGTGGTCGGTTGTACGGCCCGCTGGGGAGATATTACGTGTTTTTTCTTATTCTTTCGGAAAAGAACAGCAAAAGACGGCCGCGGTAAAGTGGTTGCCCTTTTATGCTGTTACCTACGGTAAACGTAGAACGGGAGGCCAGGGGGATGAGGGGATAAAAATTCATAAACAAATTTAAGTTTTGCAACTACTTTCACTGCACAGTTGTTCACTCGTTCATTCATTCATGAATGATGCTTAATTTTAAACATTGCATTGCGTTGCTCATCCCCACAGCTTCCTGTTCCACCTTTACCGTAAGTAACAGCAAACAGGGTTAGAATAAAAGTCTCGAGTCCCAGTCCCAGCAGATCGGAGCCAAGACAGAGGTGAGTCTGAGCAATGTTCCTTCTCGACAGTAGCTCAGTTGGTAGAGCGTTGGCCTTTGAGCCAGAGGGTCATGGGTTCGAGCCCGACCTTCACCATCGACTCCCACTGTCTGCTGTCGTTTTGTCCTTGGGCAAAACACTTAACCTCTGGGAACACCAGCCACAGTGGGGCGGCTGCGGCTGTAAAGTGCCAAACTGCTGTTGTGTCCTTAGGCAAGACACTTCACCCCCATTGCGTAGAATGAGTCTGGTGTGTGTGTGAATGGTTGGTGGTGGTGGGAGGGGCCGATGGCACAGACTGGTTTCCTCGCTTCTGTCAGTGTGCCCCAGGGCAGCTGTGGCTACAGTAGTAGTTTATTACCACCGTGTTTGGACATGTGAAGTGTCTTTGAGTGTCCAAAAAAGAGCTATATAAAACTGATGCATTATTGTTATTATTAATACTATCGAATTGTCACATTTTTGCCAATTCCCAGCTCTCGTCTTAACCCTGTGCTGCAGCTGCTGAGCTTTACAGACCAAACACAGCCCCTTTCTACTACATACTGCTGCTACTACTACTACTACTACTACTGCGCTAATGCTACTACTACTGCTACATAACTGGAGTATCTGTTTCTTCTTCTCTTGTGTGTAGCAGGGTGTCCGAGCTCCGTCTCAGTTTCACCTCTGACTTTGTGACTTTCAGACGCAGTGATATTTAAAACCTTTGAATCTTTATGTTTTGTGGAAACTATGGAACGACTGTTTTAGTATTTGAGGATCGGAACAAGGAGCAATTTCTCTCGTGTCTCTCTCTCCGGTCTCTCCCTGGTCTTTCTTCTCACTCTGGTCTCTATCTGGTCTCTCTCTGGTCTCTCTAGTCTCTCTCAGGTCCCTCTCAAGATCTCTCTCTCTGGTCTCTCCAGTCTCTCGCAGGTCTCTCTCTGGTCTCTCTCTGGTCTCTCTCAGGTCTCTATCTGGTCTCTCTCAGGTCTATCTGGTCTCTCTCAGGTCTCTCGCAGGTCTCTCTCTGGTCTCTCGCAGGTCTCTCACTGGTCTTTCTCAGGTCTCTCGCAGGTCTCTATCTGGTCTCTCGCGGGTCTCTCGCAGGTCTCTCTCTGGTCTCTCGCAGGTCTCTCACTGGTCTTTCTCAGGTCTCTCGCAGGTCTCTATCTGGTCTCTCGCAGGTCTCTCACTGGTCTTTCTCAGGTCTCTCGCAGGTCTCTCACTGGTCTTTCTCAGGTCTCTCGCAGGTCTCTATCTGGTCTCTCGCAGGTCTCTCGCAGGTCTCTCTCTGGTCTCTCGCAGGTCTCTCACTGGTCTTTCTCAGGTCTCTCGCAGGTCTCTATCTGGTCTCTCGCAGGTCTCTCACTGGTCTTTCTCAGGTCTCTCGCAGGTCTCTCGCAGGTCTCTCACTGGTCTTTCTCAGGTCTCTCGCAGGTCTCTATCTGGTCTCTCGCAGGTCTCTCTCTGGTCTCTCTCAGGTCTCTCGCAGGTCTCTCTCTGGTCTCTCTCTGGTCTCTCTCTGGTCTCTCTCAGGTCTCTCTGGTGAGTTTCAGAGAGAGACCATAAAAGTCTTCATCTGACTTTAAACAAAGGTAGCTTCCACATTATACTCGTGTTTGTTGCCTCTCAATGAGTTAAGTCTGCAAAAGACATGTCTTTCACAGTTCACAACATTTTACTTTTACATCACTGTTTCTGTAGGACAAACAATGTTTTATTTTAAGACAAAAGTCAGGTACCCTAGCTTTAATACTTGTGGAAAAGACTATATTCAGGGGATGTTTGGAGCAGAAATGGTCCTTTTGCAGCGATAGATCTCGAGCCAATCCCCGGGGATTCGCTCAGGATTAAGACTCCTTCAGACTTCAGTCCAGGACCGGGACCAGATCCAGGACTGATCCAGGACTGAGCGAAAAGGCCAAGTCCAAGAGGGGAAGAGGGAAATCCCAGAGCGAGTTTGTAATCCGTCAGGACCACGCAAACCCTGCAAATACTATATGTATAATAAAACTAGACTCTGGTCTCTCTCTGGTCTCTCTCTGGTCTTTTTCTGGTCTTCATTCTTTATCTCTGGTTTCTCTAGTCTCTCTCCCTCGTCTCTCTCTCTGGTCCATAGTTTCTCTCTCTCTACTCTCTCTGGGCTCTAGTCTCTCTCTCTCTGATCTCAGTCTCTCTCTCTCTGGTCTCAGTCTCTCTCTTTCTCTGGTCTCTCTTGGTCTAGTCTCTCTCTGGTCCCTCTCTCTCTGCTCTGGTCTCTCGCTCTAGTCCCTGTCTGCTCGCTCACTAGTCTCTCTCTCTCTCTCTCTGCTCTCTCTCTGGTCTCTCGCTCTAGTCTCTCTCTAGTCTCTCTCTGGTCTCTCGCTCTAGTCTCTCTCTAGTCTCTCTCTGCTCTCGCTCTAGTCTCTCTCTGCTCTCGCTCTAGTCTCCCTCTAGTCTCTCTCTGCTCTCGCTCTAGTCTCCCTCTGGTCTCCCTCTAGTCTCTCTCTGCTCTCGCTCTGGTCTCCCTCTGGTCTCTCTCTCTCCAGTCTCTCTGGAGTGTTCTCTTTGCTCTGACATTAAAAGGGACATGACGATTGTGAGTTTGTGAATCTCAGAGAATCCTGTTTGTTTTCAGGATTAGACACAGGTTTAAGTCACTGCTCTTTCCTGGTTTTCAGCCTGAGGGTTTTCCGCCCGAGTCTTTTGTTCATCAGAAAACAACAGCAGCAAAGATCTTTGAAGGCGCCTCAAAGGAAACACAGACGAGTCTCAGAACCACAGGTTTCAGGGACTGGTGTCAAAGTCAGTGTAGAGAAACAAGAATCTATGGTTTATTTGTTGTTTTGAATCATTCTGGAGAGACAAGAGTTTTATTCAAAAAGAATAAATACTGTATATTCTAGTTCAATAAATATTGTTGTTGTGTACATTTGTACATGTTAGTGTGTGGTTCTATATTACACAATCAGACATTTATGTTTTTATTGCACAAATGTGGTTTCATAAAACACATTCTGCCCTCAGTCTGAGGAGAACTTTTCAACAGCCCAGTCCGGTCTCTCTCTGGTCTCTCTTTGCTCTCTCTCTCTGGTCTCAGGTCTCTCTCTCTCTGGCCTCTTTCAGGTCTCTCTTTGCTCTCTCTCTCCGGTCTCTCTCTCTCTCCCTGGTCTCTCTTTGCTCTCTTTCTCCGGTCTCTCTCTCTCTCTGGCCTCTCTCTCTCAGGTCTCTCTCTGGTCTCTCTTTGCTCTCTCTCTCCGGTCTCTCTCTCTCTCTCTCTCTCTCTCTGGTCTCTCTCTCTCTCTCTGGTCTCTCTCTCTCTCTCTCTGGTCTCTCTCTCTCTCTCTCTCTCTTCTGGTCTCTCTCTCTCTCTCTCTCTCTCTCTCTCTCTCTCTCTCTCTCTCTCTCTCTCTCTCTCTCTCTCTCTCTCTCTCTGGTCTCTCTCTCTTTCTCTCTGGTCTCTCTCTCTCTCTCTCTCTCTGGTCTCTCTCTCTCTCTCTCTCTCTCTCTCTCTCTCTCTGGTCTCTCTCTCTCTCTCTCTGGTCTCTCTCTCTTTCTCTCTGGTCTCTCTCTCTCTCTCTCTCTCTCTCTCTCTGGTCTCTCTCTCTCTCTCTCTCTCTCGTGTGTCTATAATCTTCACTGCTGTGTTTTCATCAGTCTCTGGCGCTCTGTCATTTTCTGTCATTTTCTGTAATTATGCGCCGGAGCGGACGCTCCATTTGCAGCTAATGGCAGCGTTGGCTGCAGCGTCTCAAGACGTGTGAAAAGCGTCTGCTGCAGCAGGAACAGAACAGACTGGCTTTTCATCACTTTTACAATATTCAGAATTTGTGGTGTGAACCTAAACCAGGTCTGGGTCCGGGTCCATCCCTAGTTCTGACATTAACTCATTGACTGCCACTGACGTATTTATCTGATACCGGTGATTTTTGTTAAACTTCCCTCTCTTTGACTGGAGATTTCTGAAGAACAAAACTAGCTAGAAACCAACTTATTTTTGCTGATGAAAGTAGACGCTCCAATCTTTCGGAACCAGGTTTTATATTTAACACACTCACAGCACACAATATGCTGTGGGTCTTGAAAATCAGTGAAATCATCAAAAACAGCTGGCAGTCAATGAGTTAATGTTACACTATTTACTTTGTTTTACATCTACAGATCTAGAAAGTGAAAAATGATTTTCGTCTGTAACTCCCTGTGCTGCCACCAGGGGCCGCTGCAAACACATGTGATTGGACAGAGGGTCATTTCACCTGAAAACTGTGTGACATCATAGTGCTACAATGATACTGTACACACTGATACATAGCACTTACTATTGTCAGCAAGAAGGTCGCCTCTCTCCTCTCTCCTCTCTCTCGTCTCTCCTCTCTCCTCTCTCCTCCTCTCTCCTCTCCCCTTCTCTCTCCTCTTTCCTCTCTCCTCCTCTCTCCCCTCTACCCTTCTCTCTCCTCTTTCCTCTCTCCTCCTCTCTCCCCTCTCCCCTTCTCTCTCCTCTTTCCTCTCTCCTCCTCTCTCCCCTCTCCCCTTCTCTCTCCTCTTTCCTCTCTCCTCCTCTCTCCTCTCTCCTCCTCTCTCCTCTCTCCTCTCTCCTCCTCTCTCCTCTCTCCTCTCCCCTTCTCTCTCCTCTTTCCTCTCTCCTCCTCTCTCCTCTCTCCTCCTCTCTCCTCTCTCCTCTCTCCTCCTCTCTCCTCTCCCCTCTCCCCTTCTCTCTCCTCTTTCCTCTCTCCTCCTCTCTCCTCTCTCCTCTCTCCTCCTCTCTCCTCCTCTCTCCTCTCTCCTCTCTCCTCCTCTCTCCTCTCTCCTCTCCCCTTCTCTCTCCTCTTTCCTCTCTCCTCCTCTCTCCTCTCTCCTCTCCCTTCTCTCTCCTCTTTCCTCTCTCCTCCTCTCTCCTCTCTCCTCTCCCCTTCTCTCCCCTCTTTCCTCTCTCCTCCTCTCTCCCCTCTCCCCTTCTCTCTCCTCTTTCCTCTCCCCTTCTCTCTCTCCTCTCTCTCTTACATTCAGACTGGAGCAATAAACCTTTGGCTCTGTCTCAAAGCCGGTCTCAGTCCTGGGCTCCTCTCCCGGCTCTCTCATGGCCTGGGATCGCGGCCCACACGCCTCTCGTTCCCAAAGAAGGATCTGAGGAAATCCTGGAGGAGGAGCCACACTTTAACAAACACGCTTTGCATCCAGTCCACTTCAACTCTACTGTAGCTATACATAAAGTTAATTCAATAACCCATACTCCAAAAGACCAGAGAGAGACCAGAGAGAGAGACCAGAGGGACCAGAGAGAGACCAGAGAAACCAGAGAAACCAGAGAGAACAGAGAGAGACCAGAGAGAGAGACCAGAGGGACCAGAGAGAGACCAGAGAGAGACCAGAGAAACCAGAGAGACCAGAGAGAGACCAGAGAAACCAGAGAGACCAGAGAGAACAGAGAGAGAGACCAGAGAAACCAGAGAGAACAGAGAGAGAGACCAGACAAACCAGAGAGACCAGAGAGAGACCAGAGAAACCAGAGAGACCAGAGAGACCAGAGAAACCAGAGAGACCAGAGAGAGACCAGAGAAACCAGAGAGACCAGAGAGACCAGAGAAACCAGAGAGACCAGAGAGAGACCAGAGAAACCAGAGAGACCAGAGAGACCAGAGAAACCAGAGAGACTTTGTTTTACATCTACAGATCTAGAAAGTGAAAAATGGTTTTCGTCTGTAACTCCCTGTGCTGCCACCAGGGGCCGCTGCAAACACATGTGATTGGACAGAGGGTCATTTCACCTGAAAACTGTGTGACATCATAGTGCTACAATGATACTGTACACACTGATACATAGCACTTACTATTGTCAGCAAGAAGGTCGCCTCTCTCCTCTCTCCTCTCTCTCGTCTCTCCTCTCTCCTCTCTCCTCCTCTCTCCTCTCCCCTTCTCTCTCCTCTTTCCTCTCTCCTCCTCTCTCCCCTCTACCCTTCTCTCTCCTCTTTCCTCTCTCCTCCTCTCTCCCCTCTCCCCTTCTCTCTCCTCTTTCCTCTCTCCTCCTCTCTCCCCCTCTCCCCTTCTCTCTCCTCTTTCCTCTCTCCTCCTCTCTCCTCTCTCCTCCTCTCTCCTCTCTCCTCTCTCCTCCTCTCTCCTCTCTCCTCTCCCCTTCTCTCTCCTCTTTCCTCTCTCCTCCTCTCTCCTCTCTCCTCCTCTCTCCTCTCTCCTCTCTCCTCCTCTCTCCTCTCCCCTCTCCCCTTCTCTCTCCTCTTTCCTCTCTCCTCCTCTCTCCTCTCTCCTCTCTCCTCCTCTCTCCTCCTCTCTCCTCTCTCCTCTCTCCTCCTCTCTCCTCTCTCCTCTCCCCTTCTCTCTCCTCTTTCCTCTCTCCTCCTCTCTCCTCTCTCCTCTCCCCTTCTCTCTCCTCTTTCCTCTCTCCTCCTCTCTCCTCTCTCCTCTCTCCTCTCCCCTTCTCTCCCCTCTTTCCTCTCTCCTCCTCTCTCCCCTCTCCCCTTCTCTCTCCTCTTTCCTCTCCCCTTCTCTCTCCTCCTCTCTCTCTTACATTCAGACTGGAGCAATAAACCTTTGGCTCTGTCTCAAAGCCGGTCTCAGTCCTGGGCTCCTCTCCCGGCTCTCTCATGGCCTGGGATCGCGGCCCACACGCCTCTCGTTCCCAAAGAAGGATCTGAGGAAATCCTGGAGGAGGAGCCACACTTTAACAAACACGCTTTGCATCCAGTCCACTTCAACTCTACTGTAGCTATACATAAAGTTAATTCAATAACCCATACTCCAAAAGACCAGAGAGAGACCAGAGAGAGAGACCAGAGGGACCAGAGAGAGACCAGAGAAACCAGAGAAACCAGAGAGAACAGAGAGAGACCAGAGAGAGAGACCAGAGGGACCAGAGAGAGACCAGAGAGAGACCAGAGAAACCAGAGAGACCAGAGAGAGACCAGAGAAACCAGAGAGACCAGAGAGAACAGAGAGAGAGACCAGAGAAACCAGAGAGAACAGAGAGAGAGACCAGACAAACCAGAGAGACCAGAGAGAGACCAGAGAAACCAGAGAGACCAGAGAGACCAGAGAAACCAGAGAGACCAGAGAGAGACCAGAGAAACCAGAGAGACCAGAGAGACCAGAGAAACCAGAGAGACCAGAGAGAGACCAGAGAAACCAGAGAGACCAGAGAGACCAGAGAAACCAGAGAGACCAGAGAGAACAGAGAGAGATACCAGAGAGAGATACATGAACAGATCCATGAGGTTGTCCAGTGTAAATGCAGCAGGAGAATAATAATAATAATAATAATAATAATAATAATAATAATAATAATGAGGTTTTGTGAATCTAACGATCTGTGAAACAGGATGTTTCTTTCCCAAAGTGGACTCGACTGAAACACGGAAACACAACCCTACAACGTGACCGCAGCAGTGCAACACTGTTGTGTCTGTAATCGCACATAATGAGACACACACGCCTGTTATTGTGACAGACGCTGTTAGGATTTGAAGCACATACAATGGACTCTGATTACAAGGAGCGCCTCTCACACATTTGATTTAAAAACTAAAAAATTATTCTGTTCTTTATCTTCATAAACCTTCATGGTCCTGAAGGAACCAACCCAGAGATTACAAATGTACAGAGAGACCAGAGAGAGACCAGAGAGACCAGAGAGGGACCAGAGAGGGACCAGAGAGAGACCAGAAAGAGACCACAGAGAGAGACCAGAGAGAGACTTGAGAGACCAGAGAGGGACCAGAGAGACCAGAGAGAGACCAGAAAGAGACCACAGAGAGAGACCAGAGAGAGACCAGAGAGAGACCAGAGAGAGAGACCAGAGAGAGACCCGAGAGAGACCAGAGAGAGACCAGAAAGAGACCACAGAGAGAGACCAGAGAGACCAGAGAGAGACCAGACAGAGAGACCAGAGAGAGACCAGAGAGAGACCAGAGAGATCCATCTGTATGAATTTCATTATAATCACAAAATAATTCAAATCTGATGAAAATAGTTGTAATAGTTTGTTCTTTGGTGCTTTACTCTCTCAGAGTTTGGTTTTCCGTCTGTCGCTGCTCGGCTCCAACAGAACTGGCAAAAACTGAAAACATATTTTATAAAGTTTTGAACCGACATTTTCCACTATTTTAAACTTTGGCTTGAGATTTTCCAAATGTCTGCGTTTGCTTTGAAACAACTCCAAAAACAAGTTTATCTGTTCGTCTGGTCTCACTCAGGTCTCTCTCTGGTCTCTCTCTCTGGTCTCACTCAGGTCTCTCTCTGGTCTCTCTCTGGTCTGTCTCTGGTCTGTCTCTGGTCTCTCTCTGGTCTCTCTCTGGTCCCTCTCTGGTCTCTCTCTGGTCTCTCTGGTCTCTCTCTGGTCTGTCTCTGGTCTCTCTCTGGTCCCTCTCTGGTCTCTCTCTGGTTTCTCTGGTCTCTCTCTGGTCTCTCTCTGGTCTCTCTGGTCTGTCTCTGGTCTCTCGCTGGTCTCTCTCTGGTCTCTCTGGTCCCTCTCTGGTCCCTCTCTGGTCTCTCTCTGGTCTCTCTGGTCTCTCTCTGGTCTGTCTCTGGTCTCTCGCTGGTCCCTCTCTGGTCTCTCTCTGGTCTCTCTGGTCTCTTTCTGGTCTCTCTGGTCCCTCTCTGGTCTCTCTCTGGTCTCTCTGGTCTCTCTCTGGTCTCTCTGGTCTCTCTCTGGTCTCTCTCTGGTCTCTCTGGTCTCTCTCTGGTCTCTCTCTGGTCTCTCTGGTCTCTCTGGTCTCTCTGGTCTCTCTCTGGTCCATTGTGTGCTGTGTCCATTATATTTTTGGAGCAGATTTTTGCCTGAACACAACAACACTAGAGGCTCGTTACGGTCGATGAGAGTAAAGTGCATTTGGACTAAAACTGCCAAATTATTGAAAATGTGCAACAAAACGGAACAAGAAGAACTGGTCTGAAAACAGAAATATTAAAGTGTTATTTCTGTCCAAATGAAAAAGAGACTATTCTCTGTGATCCAGAATAACTGCAGTGGATGAAGATGAACTGACGCTGACGAAGGATCAGTGCAAACAAATGCTTTCCACCTGTAACATTTTTATATTTATTTCCCTGTTATTACCGACTGCTAACACAGACACCAGCCCAGGAAATCTAATCTATGGGCAATTTTTGTGTGTAAAAGTCAGGAAAGGGCTCATAGTGGATTTTCTCAATGTCAGTAGTTTGTGCTGAATTTGCTGGTTGTAGTTTGTCGGAGAATGCGATAGTAAAATAATCTGTTCTGGTTCAATCCAAATATCAAGAAACTGAAGCCGGAGCAAGAGGAATGTTTAGTAAATGTCATTGAAGCAAAGATGTTGTGGCTCTACTCGCCACGGGCTCCGATAGTGGCAAAGGAGATGGCTAAAGCTAGGCTAAATGCTAAAGCTAGGCTAAATGCTAAAGCTAAGCTACATGCTAAATGCCTCACTCACTCGGGCTCATTACATACATCACGGTAAACTCAGATCCAATCGTTTCAATCTGCAAAAGGAGTTAGCCCCTCCCACCTGTTCACGGAGTCAATGGAGCAAATCCAGACCTTAGTATGAAATGAAATGAGTACCATGGTAAGACCAGGTAAGACCAGGGTAGACTGAGACACAAGGAAACTGCTTCAGGTCTTTTAACAGAGCTCGGTGGCTGAGTGGATAGCACTCTCGCCTCACAGCAAGAAGGTCCTGTGTTTGAATCCCGGTCGGAACTGGGTCTTTCTCAGTGGAGTTTGCATGTTCTCCCCGTGTCTGCGTAGGTTTCCTCCGGGTACTCTAGTTTCCCCTACCACTAAAAACATGTGAATGAGTGTGTGTTTGTGAGTGTGAATGTGGGACAACGGATGCAAACTAGCTTCTGTCCTAACTAAATAATAAATAAACAGATACAAGTTGTGTCAATAAACTGCGTGTAGAGATTTTGTCCAGTAGGGCAGGGGAGAGTAGGGCAGGGTAGGGGAGAGAGAGGCCGGTCTGTGGGAGAGAGGAGGCCTGAAGAGACCCTCAGCCTGGAGCTCACACCTCACATCCATTAGTAATAGAGAGAGACCAGAGAGAGAGACCAGAGAGAGAGACCAGAGAGAGAGACCAGAGAGAGAGACCAGAGAGAGAGACCAGAGAGAGAGACCAGAGAGAGAGAGACCAGAGAGAGAGACCAGAGAGAGAGACCAGAGAGAGAGACCAGAGAGAGACCAGAGAGAGAGACCAGAGAGAGACCAGAGAGAGAGACCAGAGAGAGACCAGAGAGAGAGACCAGAGAGAGAGACCAGAGAGAGACCAGAGAGAGAGACCAGAGAGAGAGACCAGAGAGAGACCAGAGAGAGTTTGAAGATTTATTAAGGACCATGTCAGAAGAATCAGAATCATTTTTATTGCCACGTAAGTAACAGGAAGTCACAGACTTGGAAATTGCTTTGTCTCAGTGCAACAGTCAGAAAGAGAGGTAAAGAATAGAGAATAGAGTAAGGCATAATAAAAATAAAATGTGGAGTTGCATTAAAAAGATGCTGCACCAGATGCTACTTTCCATCTGTAGTAAGAAAGAGAGACCAGAGAGCGACCAGAAAGACCAGAGAGAGAGACCAGAGAGAGAGACCAGAGAGAGAGACCAGAAAGAGACTGAAGAGAGAGACCAGAGAGCGACCAGAAAGACCAGAGAGAGAGACCAGAAAGAGACTGAAGAGAGAGACCAGAGAGAGAGACCAGAGAGAGAGACCAGAAAGAGACTGAAGAGAGAGACCAGAGAGAGAGACCAGAGAGAGACCAGAAAGAGACTGAAGAGAGAGACCAGAGAGAGAGACCAGAGAGAGAGACCAGAAAGAGACTGAAGAGAGAGACCAGAGAGCGACCAGAAAGACCAGAGAGAGAGACCAGAAAGAGACTGAAGAGAGAGACCAGAGAGAGAGACCAGAGAGAGAGACCAGAAAGAGACTGAAGAGAGAGACCAGAGAGAGAGACCAGAGAGAGACCAGAAAGAGGATAATAATTAATTTTATTCCAAATTTTAAAATGACCTTGATTTGGCCAATGTCACATCTATAAATCTTGGTAACCAGGTCTGAACCAGGTCTAAACCAAGTCTGAACCAGGTCTAAACCAGGTCTGAACCATGTCTGAACCAGGTCTGAACCAGGTCTACCCAGGCCTCTGTGTGTATTATATTGTTTCTTCGGAGCCAAAGCGTCGTTAACAGTTTTTAACAATCTCTTTGACAAAATGCGACATCACAAACATTAAAGACACATTTCCCCCAAAATGGAGGAAAGTGAAAAACAAATATTACAAAAGCAAAACAAGTCTTTCCAGCGCCGTCGTAAAACCGTCCTTTTAGAATCCAGCGCAGCCAAATCCATCTTCCCTACGGCCCATAAACCTCTCATTACGTCCTCCGTGTTCGCCGCAAAAACGACCAAAATCAAATTCAATACTTCAATAAAGACTGGAACGGAACAAAACTGCGTCAGCCTCAGTCCTGGGTCTACAGCCTCAGTCCTGGGTCTACAGTTTCAGTCCTGGGTCTACAGCCTCAGTCCTGGGTCTACAGCCTCAGTCCTGGGTCTACAGTTTCAGTCCTGGGTCTACAGCCTCAGTCCTGGGTCTACAGTCTCAGTCCTGGGTCTACAGCCTCAGTCCTGGGTCTACAGCCTCAGTCCTGGGTCTACAGTTTCAGTCCTGGGTCTACAGTCTCAGTCCTGGGTCTACAGCCTCAGTCCTGGGTCTACAGCCTCAGTCCTGGGTCTACAGTTTCAGTCCTGGGTCTACAGCCTCAGTCCTGGGTCTACAGCCTCAGTCCTGGGTCTACAGCCTCAGTCCTGGGTCTACAGCCTCAGTCCTGGGTCTACAGCCTCAGTCCTGGGACAGCCTCAGTCCTGGGTCTACAGCCTCAGTCCTGGATCTACAGCCTCAGTCCTGGGTCTACAGCCTCAGTCCTGGGTCTACAGCCTCAGTCCTTGGTCTACAGCCTCAATCTTGGGTCTACAGCCTCAGTCCTGGATCTAAAGCCTCAGTCCTGGGTCTACAGCCTCAGTCCTGGGTCTACAGCCTCAGTCCTGGGTCTACAGCCTCAGTCCTGGGTCTACAGCCTCAGTCCTGGGTCTACAGCCTCAGTCCTGGGTCTTACAGCCTCAGTCATGGGTCTACAGCCTCAGTCCGTGGTCTACAGCCTCAATCTTGGGTCTTACAGCCTCAGTCCTGGGTCTACAGCCTCAATCTTGGGTCTACAGCCTCAGTCCTGGGTCTACAGCCTCAGTCCTGGGTCTACAGCCTCAGTCCTGGGTCTACAGCCTCAGTCCTGGGTCTACAGCCTCAGTCCTGGGTCTACAGTTTCAGTCCTGGGTCTACAGTTTCAGTCCTGGGTCTACAGCCTCAGTCCTGGGTCTACAGTTTCAGTCCTGGGACAGCCTCAGTCCTGGGTCTACAGCCTCAGTCCTGGGTCTACAGCCTCAGTCCTGGGTCTACAGCCTCAGTCCTGGATCTACAGCCTCAGTCCTGGGTCTACAGCCTCAGTCCTGGGTCTACAGCCTCAGTCCTTGGTCTACAGCCTCAATCTTGGGTCTACAGCCTCAGTCCTGGATCTAAAGCCTCAGTCCTGGGTCTACAGCCTCAGTCCTGGGTCTACAGCCTCAGTCCTGGGTCTACAGCCTCAGTCCTGGGTCTACAGCCTCAGTCCTGGGTCTTACAGCCTCAGTCATGGGTCTACAGCCTCAGTCCGTGGTCTACAGCCTCAATCTTGGGTCTTACAGCCTCAGTCCTGGGTCTACAGCCTCAATCTTGGGTCTACAGCCTCAGTCCTGGGTCTACAGCCTCAGTCCTGGGTCTACAGCCTCTCTCTCTTTTTCACTTTTCTGTCCAAAAAAGCTGATCTATAGTCTAGAACTCTAGTCTCTCTCTCTCTGGTCTCTCTCATGTCTCTCTCTGGTCTCTCTCTGGTCTCTCAGGATTGACCAATCAGATGCCTTAGGACCAGCAGCTCTTCAGGCCGTGTCATGGTCTTGTTAGCACCGCTCTGTTCCGTTCTGTTCCGTTGTGTTGTGTTGTGTTCCCTTTTGCTAATGCCGCCGCCGTTAGCATAGCGCTGCATGAAGAAGCTCTTATCTCCAGAGCTTCTGACCGACAAACCGTCTAAATGTAAATAAAGCGTTCAGGAGTGCGCAAGTTCTGGGCCCGGATCCACGTCGACGGGTGAAGTCTGGACCTCAGAGATCAGAACCATATCTGGGAAACCAGAACACATCAGAACCACATACACACTGGAACGAGACCCAGAACAAGACCGGGAGGAATGTATTCCTGGTTCAGACCTGGTTCAGTCCTGGTTTGGTCCTGGTTCGGATCTGGTTCAGTCCTGGTTTAGTCCTGGTTCAGACCTGGTTCAGTCCTGGTTTGGTCCTGGTTCGGATCTGGTTCAGTCCTGGTTCAGACCTGGTTCAGTCCTGGTTTAGTCCTGGTTCAGTCCTGGTTTAGTCCTGGTTCAGACCTGGTTCAGTCCTGGCTCAGTCCTGGTTTGGTCCTGGTTCGGATCTGGTTCAGTCCTGGTTCAGACCTGGTTCAGTCCTGGTTTAGTCCTGGTTCAGACCTGGTTCAGTCCTGGTTCAGTCCCTTGTCCATAAGGAGACAGGTTTAACACCAATCCACATGATATCATCCATGATACAAATGGACAATGCAAACGTGCTAGCTCTACTCTACTCTACTCTACTCTACCCTACTCTACTCTACCCTACTCTACTCTACTCTACTCTACTCTACCCTACTCTACTCTACCCTACTCTACTCTACTCTACCCTACTCTACCCTACTCTACTCTACCCTACTCTACTCTACTCTACTCTACTCTACCCTACTCTACTGTACTCTACCCTACTCTTCCCTACTCTACTCTACTCTATCCTACCCTACTCTACTCTACCCTACTCTACTCTACTCTACTCTACTCTACCCTACTCTACTGTACTCTACCCTACTCTTCCCTACTCTACTCTACTCTACTCTACCCTACTCTACTCTACTCTACTCTACCCTACTCTACTCTACTCTACCCTACTCTACTCTACTCTACTCTACTCTACTCTACCCTACTCTACTCTACCCTACTCTACTCTACTCTACCCTACTCTACTCTACTCTACTCTACCCTACTCTACCCTACTCTACTCTACTCTACTCTACCCTACTCTACCCTACTCTACTCTACTCTACTCTACTCTACTCTACTCTACCCTAACCTACTCTACTCTATCCTAACCTACTCTACTCTACTCTCCCCTACTCTACTCTCCCCTACTCTACTCTACTCTACTCTACCCTACTCTACTCTACTCTACTCTACCCTACTCTACCCTACCCTACCCTACTCGTGTTTAATGTTCCCAGACCAGACAAGATTAGACAAGACTAGACTAGACTAGATCAGACCCAGACCCAGACCCAGAACCAGACCAAGACCAGACCAAGACCAGACCAAGACCAGACCCAGACTCAGACCAGACCCAGTCTCAGTGTCCACTCTGGTAATTTGGCGTTTCCCCAAAGAGCGTCATTAGTCACTCATTACGTGTCATTTGTGCTGACGTTCAGATTGTTCTCGCCGTGATGGATTTGACGGCGTGAAAGCAGGGCACGTGCACGACCGTTAGCGCCGTTAGCAAACACGTGCACGGCTGAAGACCAGATTTACAGCTCGGATCTTTCTACGGTTATGAAAATATGAGGCTGTCCTTGAGGGAGTTTGGCACAACTCACAGAGACCCAAGAATTATTGGACAGTGTCATATTCTGAGTCCAGGGTTTAAAGCTCGGGTGCGTAATTTTAAAACCAAAGAAACAGAACTTTGCAATATGTCTCCAGGTCTTGGATTTGGTCCTGGTCCAAGTCTACTTAGGGTCTGGTCCTGGTCTGGTCCTGGTCTGGTCCTGGTCCTGGTCCTGGTCCTGGTCCTGGTCTGGTCCTGGGTCTGGTCTTGGTCTGGTTCTGGTCTGGTTCTGGGTCTGGCCTTGCTCTGGTCCTGGGTCTGGTCTTGGTCTGGTCCTGGGTCTGGTCCTGGGTCTGGTCCTGGGTCTGGTCCTGGGTCTGGTCCTGGGTCTGGTCTTGGTCTGGTCCTGGGTCTGGCCTTACTCTGGTCCTGGGTCTGGTCTTGGTCTGGTCCTGGGTCTGGTCCTGGGTCTGGTCCTGGGTCTGGCCTTACTCTGGTCCTGGGTCTGGTCTTGGTCTGGTCCTGGGTCTGGTCCTGGGTCTGGTCCTGGGTCTGGTCCTGGGTCTGGTCTTGGTCTGGTCCTGGGTCTGGCCTTACTCTGGTCCTGGGTCTGGTCTTGGTCTGGTCCTGGGTCTGGTCCTGGGTCTGGTCCTGGGTCTGGTCCTGGGTCTGGTCTTGGGTCTGGTCCTGGGTCTGGTCTTGGTCTGGTCCATAGACTGTGTGGACACGAAGGTCGTCAGATGATTTAATGATGATCTGAGGCTAATTAACAAGAGTAATGAACCAGACTCAGCCTCGGAACAAACGCTTCTAAACTCCACACACCAAACCCACCAGACCCAGCAGACCCAGCAGACCCAGCAGACCCAGCAGACCCACCAGACCCATCAGACCCACCAGACTCAGGTCTTGGTCTGGTGCTGATCCAAGTTTGGTCTTTGGTCTGGGTCCAGTCTTGGTCTTGGCCTGGTCATGGTCAGGGTTAGGTCTGTTCTTGGTCTGGTTCAGGGTCAGGTCTTGGTATTAGTCTTGGTCTGGGTCTGGGTCAGGGTCAGGTCTATGTCCAGTTCAGGTCTTGGTCTGGCCTTGGGTCTGGGTCTGGTCTTAGGGCTTGATCCAGATCTGAGTGTGGTCTGGACTTGGGTCTGGTTTTGGTCCAGGAAGCCCTTGTCTGGTCTTGAGTCTGAACCTGTTTCTGCACAAACCTGAGTTCATGAAGATAAAAGTCTGAGATCCACTTTGATCGTAAGAGGGTTTGTCAGACTTTAGGTGACGCAGAGTTAATCTGTTGCCCCCTGATGGTCCTAATGAGACTGACAAGACCCAGGACTGAGGCTGTAGACCCAGGACTGAGGCTTTAGACCCAGGACTGAGGCTGTAGACCCAGGACTGAGGCTGTAGACCCAGGACCCAGGACTCTCTCTGAGCCGTCGTGACTAACGGGCTAAAGACCTGAGAGCTGCCTGTGCTAACGCTAACACATTCTCCTCGGTTTCCTTTTGTACAAACACGCCTGTTCCCGCGGTTACGGCCATGTTTCATGCTTCAGGCCGTGGCTTTGTCTGGCCTCGGTGGTGAGAGGATGAGCTGTGGGGGAAGCGCGGGGAAAGACATTTCTACAAAGAAGCACAAACATGGCTCTGGGAAGAACAATGAGAAGATCAAACCACATTCATGCTTTTGGCTTTCACCGCGGCAGAGGCAGAGCTACACCCCCGGCACCTGAGACCTGGGCCCCGGCACCTGAGACCTGGACCCTGAGACCTGCACCCTGAGACCTGAGACCTGGACCCTGAGACCTGGACCCCGTTTCCACAACAACAACAATGTATTCTTGTATTTCCCTAAATCACAACAGCATCATCTCAGAGACTTCACAAAACCATTGAAATCACAGATCAGAGAATCAACAGAATAAACACAGAAAATACACATATGAGTTGGTCCATAGGGAGAGACCAACATCCATGAATGTTGATAAATGTCATACATGTTGATAAATGTCATACATGTTGATAAATGTCATACATGTTGATAAATGTCATACATGTTGATAAATGTCACACATGTTGATAAATGTCACACATGTTGATAAATGTCATACATGTTGATAAATGTCACACATGTTGATAAATGTCACACATGTTGATAGATGTCATACATGTTGTAGAATGTTAAAGTGTCGTGGATCATCACATCCTTCTAGTTGTACACTAACTGTCCAACAGACCCTCCTGCATCAGAGGAACAACTCTTAAAAAACCCAGAGGGAAAAAGGGAGAAACCTCGGGGAGCAACGCGAGCAACGCTCGACTTGGTTGATACGACACTAACGTGTCTTGGAGATAAGAAGGAGCCAAGCCATTTATGGCTTTATATGTTAAGAGAATGATTTTAAACTTTATTCTGTACTCCACAGGGAGCCAGTGGAGTGATTTTAACACCGGAGTTATGTGCTCCGTCCTTTTGGAACCTGTTAAGATCCTAGCTGCTGTATTCTGAACAAGCTGGAAGCTCTTCAAAGAGGTTTTACGGCACGCTGCCAGTAAAGCGTTACAGTAGTCCGCGTCACTTTTCGGATATTCCTGATTTTAGCGATGTTCCGTAAGTGGAAGTACGCGGTTTTAGTTTCTTGGTTTATATAAGCCTTAAAGGAGAGGTCTTCATCAAAATGACTCCAAGATCCCTCACAGTGTTGCTGGGTATAATACTGACATTATCAGAGTGATTATCTGGTCAGAGTCAGGCTCTCTGGACCGAGTAGGATCACTTCTGTTTTCTCCGGGTAAAGCTGTAGAAAGTTAAGAGTCATCCATGTTTTAAGGTCCTTTATGCAGCTTTATAAAGCTGTGTGTCATCTGCGTCACAGCTTCCACCGGCCCCACTTGGCCCTACTCTTTGTTTTGGGCAAATATTTATGAAAATAATCCTTAATTACTACTTTGCTCTATTTAGCTCTACTCTACTCACAACAAACCAGTATCCAGGGAAATTACTTGGTAACCACGGCTTCCAGCTGCATCTCGGTCAGTTAGAACACTTTAGTACCAGCTCGGCCTGGATAGAACCAGGGCCAATAGGGACTAAAGAAGGACTTGGTACTGGTTAAACAGTGGATACAGTCCCATCAGGGCAGAGTCTACTCGAGTAGATACAGAAGATAGAGTAGATGATCGAGCCTATGTAGTGGCAGCAGCTCTAATGCGAGCTCCCTGTCCACAGTGTAATGGACATTTAACAGCTCCATTAGTTACAGTTGTGATTTTTCTGAACGACAACACGAGGAAATCCTGATCACCTCATCCAATAGAGACCAGAGAGAGACCAGAGAGAGACCAGAGAGAGAGACCAGAGAGAGACCAGAGAGAGACCAGAGTGAGACCAGAGAGAGACCAGAGTGAGACCAGAGAGAGACCAGAGAGGGAGACCAGAGAGAGACCAGAGAGAGACCAGAGAGAGACCAGAGAGAGAGACCAGAGAGAGACCAGAGAGAGACCAGAGTGAGACCAGAGAGAGACCAGAGTGAGACCAGAGAGAGACCAGAGAGAGACCAGAGAGAGACCAGAGAGAGAGACCAGAGAGAGACCAGAGAGCAAGACCAGAGAGAGACCAGAGAGAGACCAGAGAGAGACCAGAGAGAGACCAGAGAGAGACCAGAGAGAGAGACCAGGGAGAGACCAGAGAGAGAGACCAGAGAGAGACCAGAGAGAGACCAGAAGAGACCAGAGAGACCAGGGAGAGACCAGAGAGAGAGACCAGGGAGAGACCAGAGAGCAAGACCAGAGAGAGACCAGAGAGAGACCAGAGAGAGAGACCAGAGAGAGACCAGAGAGCAAGACCAGAGAGAGACCAGAGAGAGAGCAGAGAGAGAGACCAGAGAGAGACCAGAGAGAGAGACCAGAGAGAGACCAGAGAGAGACCAGAGAGAGAGACCAGAGAGAGACCAGAGAGAGACCAGAGAGAGACCAGAGAGAGAGACCAGAGAGAGACCAGAGAGAGACCAGAGAGAGAGACCAGAGAGAGACCAGAGAGCAAGACCAGAGAGAGACCAGAGAGAGACCAGAGAGAGAGACCAGAGAGAAACCAGAGAGAGAGACCAGGGAGAGACCAGAGAGAGAGACCAGAGAGAGACCAGAGAGAGACCAGAAGAGACCAGAGAGACCAGGGAGAGACCAGAGAGAGAGACCAGGGAGAGACCAGAGAGAGACCAGAGAGCAAGACCAGAGAGAGACCAGAAAGAGACCAGAGAGAGACCAGAGAGAGACCAGAGAGAGACCAGAGAGAGACCAGAGAGAGAGACCAGGGAGAGACCAGAGAGAGACCAGAGAGAGACCTGAGAGAGACCTGAGAGAGACCAGAGAGAGACCAGGGAGAGACCAGAGAGAGAGACCAGAGAGAGACCAGAGAGAGACCAGAGAGAGACCAGAGAGACCAGGGAGAGACCAGAGAGAGACCAGAGAGAGACCAGAGAGAGACCAGAGAGAGACCAGGGAGAGACCAGAGAGAGAGACCAGAGAGAGACCAGAGAGAGACCACTACCAGACAGAACCTTCCTTATTGTGACTCAAATATGCATCAGTGACATCACATCTTTTCGACCAAAACCAGATGGAAACTACCAGAATAAGATCCAGAGTGACTGTCGGCCATGACACCTGATGAGTCTGTTTGCTCCGTATTAAAACCTTGAATCCAATCATTTCCTGAAGAACAGAGCGAGTGTCTGAGGCCCGGCTTTATCACCGCATTCTCTCCACAACCTGTTCCGCCGCAGAAATAATTGCAGGATCTTTTCATGTTTTCAATTAAGCGCTTCTTTCTTCTCCTCCTCCGTCGACAGCTGAGCTAATTACCAAGGAAAAACAACCTCTGTCAGACTCTGATGGTTCCTTCGCCTGTCTGAGCCACACGCCTAATGTCAGAGACCAGAGAGAGAGACCAGAGAGAGACCAGAGAGAGACCAGAGAGAGACCTGAGAGAGACCAGAGAGAGACCAGAGAGAGAGACCAGAGAGAGACCAGAGAGACAGACCTGAGAGAGACCAGAGAGAGAGACCAGAGAAAGACCAGAGAGAGAGATCAGGGAGAGAGACCAGCGATAGACCAGAGAGAGACCAAAGAGAGACCAGAGAGAGAGACCAGAGAGAGAGACCAGAGAGAGACCAGAGAGAGACCAGAGCGAGAGACCAGAGAAAGACCAGAGAGAGATCAGAGAGAGAGACCAGAGAGAGACCAGAGAGAGAGACCAGAGAGAGACCAGAGAGAGATCAGAGAGAGAGACCAGAGAGAGACCAGAGAGAGACCAGAGAGAGATCAGAGAGAGAGACCAGAGAGAGACCAGAGAGAGACCAGAGAGAGACCAGAGAGAGAGACCAGAGAAAGACCAGAGAGAGATCAGAGAGAGAGACCAGAGATAGACCAGAGAGAGACCAGAGAGAGAGACCGGAGAGAGACCAGAGAGAGACCAGAGAGAGACCAGAGAGAGACCAGAGAGAGACCAGAGAGACTAGAGAGAGACCAGAGAGAGACCAGAGAGACCACAGAGACCAGAGCGAGACCAGAGAAAGACCAGAGAGAGAGACCAGAGACCAGAGAGACCAGAGAGAGACCAGAGAGAGAGACCAGAAAGAGGCACAACCTAAAGCCCAGTTAAAGTGGCCCTCAGCCCAGAAAGCGATTAGATCCGGGTTTTAGTCTGTTTTAATCTGAATCTGAATCTGATGGGGGGGGGGTCGATGTGGGGGATGAGGACGTGATGTTGTGCTGTTGTAATTCCACACCCAACCACATGATGGCGATCTCGCAGGAGTTCCCTAGACACCAAAGCAGTCGCATTATAAAGTCACTGCTACTTTCCTCTCTTGAGAACAAAAACGAGCCAAGCTGTTAGAACCCATGACCTCTGTGTCTGCTGTGGGTTCATGAGACCGTTTTATGGACTCATGTTTCATCATTTCACTGTGATGCTGTGAACAAACACACAGTTCTTATTGGAAACATAGTTATTATTAAAGTGTATTTGTGAACAAACAGCAAAACTATAAGTGATAAATATCTGAGAAACTATTTAAACAGAAACTTAAGGTAGTCACTGAGGTTAGTATTAGCGCCATCAGCTGGACCGAGGGTTGTACTACAGCTGCATTTGAGCTGAAACAGGTGGAGAAATGAACCCTTGGGACCGTGGGCCACTTGGTTTCATTTGTGAAAATCTATGTGACTGTGCCCAGAGGGACCAGGAAGAGTCATCAGAGAGAGACCAGAGAGAGACCGGGGAGAGACCAGGGAGAGAGCAGAGAGAGAGACCAGAGAGAGACCGGGGAGAGACCAGAGAGAGACCAGAGAGAGACCAGATGTATGTTTAGTATTGGTGACGCAGCGTCCACATTTGGAGCTGACCTTTCACAGTTTAGCTCAGACTGAAGTGAGAAAAGTCCAGGAGAAGCTGTCAGGGTTTACAACTGCTCTGTTTACAAATATATTCTGTATTTATTTAACCTGGATTAACCCGGAGGACCTCAGTGAGATTAATAATCTCCTTTTCAGAGTGTCCTGGACCAGAGGCAACACATTCAACATTAACAACATACAGAAATACAATAACACTGAGAAAACACATGAAAGCCTCAAAGAAACAATAAAACACTAAAAGTAAGAAATATTTCATATAAACAGGTTCAACATGCAGAATGTTCCAGAACAACAAGTAGATCCTTTAAGCCCTCCTGGGTACTACAGGTCCAGGCCTCCTGGGTACTACAGGTCCAGCCCTCCTGGGTACTATAGGTCCAGCCCTCCTGGGTACTACAGGTCCAGGCCTCCTGGGTACTATAGGTCCAGCCCTCCTGGGTACTACAGGTCCAGCCCTCCTGGGTACTATAGGTCCAGCCCTCCTGGGTACTATAGGTCCAGCCCTCCTGGGTACTACAGGTCCAGCCCTCCTGGGTACTATAGGTCCAGCCCTCCTGGGTACTACAGGTCCAGGCCTCCTGGGTACTATAGGTCCAGGCCTCCTGGGTACTATAGGTCCAGCCCTCCTGGGTACTATAGGTCCAGCCCTCCTGGGTACTATAGGTCCAGCCCTCCTAGGTACTACAGGTCCAGGCCTCCTGGATACTTTAATCACAGGTGATAAAGTGATAATGCTTCAGGTGCATAAGGTGCAAATCTGGGGCAGTAAAGTCCAGAGGCATAAAAATAACATTTAACTTTTGACACAAATTTGTCAGCGATGTTGAAATAATGAACAGGAGTGGTCCTAAGATGGATCCCTGTGGCACACACACAGACACACACACACAGATACACACACACGCACACACCCACACACACACGTACGCACATGCGCACGCACGCACCCACAAAAGTACAAAAGCAACAAAATATATAACTGAAAGATTACCGCTAGTTCTGCGTCTGAATGTGGTCCGAGCATAGATAGTCCGAGCGTAGATAGTCCGAGCGTAGATAGTCCGAGCGTAGATAGTCCGAGCGTAGATAGTCCGAGCGTAGATAGTCCGAGCGTAGATAGTCCGAGCGTAGATAGTCCGAGCGTAGATAGTCTGAGCGTAGATAGTCCGAGGCGGTCCCGCAGGTCTCTCCCTCAGACCAGTCTCTCCAGAGGATACGATGTAAGCTAGCTCTGTTCAGGGCTTGGTTTCTTCTTTATCATGTTTTGGCTTTAGTTCCTCTTCTCTTTCTCACTGTTGTGTGGTTTGGGCTGTTTTGCTGTGTCTGCAGTTACAGCCAGAGGAGTTATAGCCACTTATGCTAATATGCTACTGTGTTTAGCAGCGCTGTAGAGGCTAGAGGACGCAGCCTCGTTCTGTGATTGGAGGAGAGCGAGCGTCACGCTAAAGTCTCTACTCAGCACTTTTTACGCCTGAGTTCATACACAAGAATCAATGAGCTCAAGTTTTACATTAAAGTACGGATTATAATACAACCTGTATGCAGTAATAAGCATTTTAATAAACACCTAAAAAAAATAAACCGGGTATAGCTTCTTTATTCTTGTTATCCTGAGTGCGGTGCGAGAGGAGAGAGAGTCCGGGGGAGGAGAGGGTCTGACGCGGTCTTGCTCCGTGCTCACAGCGGCTGCAGGGCTCCACAGACCGGGCTGCTTTCTCCGCGCTGCCTGCTCCTCTGTCCCCGGCTTAACACGCACTACACCCGGACACTTCTGCACGACCCGCGGAGGGGAGACGGACCGAGGTGAGGCCATGGGGTGGTTTGATGGAGAGACCTGTTCCAAAGCGAGTGATGGAGACGGAACTGTGTTGATATTTGTAGGATCTGGGTCCGGGTCCGGGTCCGGGTCCGGGTCCGGGTCTGGGTCCAGGTCCAGGTCTAGGTCTAGGTCTGGGTCATCTTTGGGAGTTACTTTGTGATTGCAGAGATGTTTGAACTTGTGACTGAAGGTTTGCTGTAGACCTGGTCCAGACCTGGTTCAGTCCCGAATAATTCCTGGTTTAGACTTCATTCAATCCTGGTTTTGTACTTATTTAGACCTGGTTTGGACCTGTTTTAGTCTTGCTTTAGTCCTGCTCTAGACCTGGTTCAGTTCTTGTTTAGTCTTAACCTGCTTGAGTCCTGGTTCAGACCTGGTTCAGACCTGGTTTGGACATGGTTTGGACCTGGTTCAGACCTGGTTCAGACCTGGTTCAGACCTGGTTCAGACCTGGTTTGGACATGGTTTGGACCTGGTTCAGACCTGGTTTATTGCTGTGTGGATGGAGCTAAACCTACAGACTGTCACAGACCGGACACAAGCTGCACATGAACCGTAACCAAGAGCTTTGGATTTGTTTAATGAGAAAAGACTGCAACATGATCCTCCTGCTTTAGTCCTGCTTTAGACCTGCTTTAGTCCTGCTTTAGACCTGCTTTAGTCCTGCTTTAGACCTGCTTTAGTCCTGCTTTAGTCCTGCTTTAGACCTGCTTTAGTCCTGCTTTAGACCTGCTTTAGTCCTGCTTTAGTCCTGCTTTAGACCTGCTTTAGTCCTGCTTTAGACCTGCTTTAGACCTGCTTTAGACCTGCTTTAGTCCTGCTTTAGACCTGCTTTAGACCTGCTTTAGACCTGCTTTAGTCCTGCTTTAGTCCTGCTTTAGACCTGCTTTAGTCCTGCTTTAGTCCTGCTTTAGACCTGCTTTAGTCCTGCTTTAGTCCTGCTTTAGACCTGCTTTAGTCCTGCTTTAGACCTGCTTTAGTCCTGATTTCTGTATTATCTGAATCTTTATGAATTATTGTTAATTTTCTTGCATTATGTAAAAGAGTTAATTTATTATTTAACTCAAATGTAGAAAGATCAAGTAGCAATCATAGACTGTATATATTAACAGGCGTAGTCAGGCCGGTCTCTGCCGTTCTAACTAATGGGCCAAAAATTGGGCTTTCATGGAGTGATTCAAAATGGCCGCGGGGGCTGGAAAATGTGAAAAAACACATCTGTGCACGAGCCTCATTCATTTAAACGAGAGACTTCGAAAGTCCACAGCGACTAAACTAGACTGGTCCAGAACACACCCCTCAGCATTGACACACATGTGGAACGGAGCTTTGGGCCAAGAGCCAACTTTTGAGCCAATGCTATATGTTAGCATTGGCTAATTCTTATTCCAGGTCCACCCCCTTAGGCCCGGGGTGGTATTGCAGCATGTCAGCGCACGTCATTTTGGCCACTTTTGAGCCGGGACCCGCCCACACTGGTAACAGCAGATACCATCAAGGCCATCAGGACCATGAGGGTCCAGAATGAGGTCTATTGTGGCGCCACTAACGTCAGAAATGTGTTTTAATACAACAACAACCAACAAAGAAAGAACACAGGCAGTGGTCTAATGCCGCTTTTCCACAGTCCTAGTACGGTACGTTTTGACTCTACACGGCGCGCCATGGCCCAGTTCGCGTGCTTTTCCATCAAAAATAGTACCCCCAGGGCCAGTATGACCTCAGCGTTGTCAGACGACGTCATTTACATGTGACGCGTAACTAGTACTGGTGCGGTGCATGGATTTATTATAATACCAGAGCAAGTGTTTAATAGAAAACTCAGTACAGCACGAGTAGTTTTTGAAAATGCTTATGTCTTAAAAGAATGACTCAGACACTGTGAAGTCAATGGTGCTGACTGCTCTGTACAATCTGAATGGACCTGTAGCAACCGCAGCCTGTGTAGCAGAGGAGGAGGGCTGCATGTCCGAGGACACTGCTAGGCTAAAGCTAATGCTAGCGCTAGCTCGAGACTCAGCTCAGTCACTAACCCTGGATTCCAAAGCTACAACTGTACTACACTTCACACATCTATCACTACCCTCAGAGGCGGATCCAGGGTTTAAACTCATCATATGGCAACTCGAGCAGTAAAGGACCGAGGGAGAGACAGCGGCAGCCATAGGGGTAGCGAGGTAGCGGCTAAGCTAGGCTAGGCTAGGGCAGGGCTAGGCTGGTCCGGACTCGGGTCCGGACTCGGGTCCGGACTACAGCAGACTCCGAGACCAGACAAACAATCGATACCCAAACCTCAGCTACAATAATAATAAATTAATGAAACACAGTCTTGATACAATCACAGATTTATTGAAAACAAAAGTAAAGTGCAAAACTAACAGTTTACAAAGTAAAAAGTACGTATGTCTGAGACCAGGTCAAGACCAGGTCCAGACCAGGTCCAGATGAGGAGAATACTCCGGTCACTCATTACTCGTTGGTAATCTCCACACTTATGGGAAGGGATTCTCATACAAATATACACACAACAACTTAAATACAAGCACAAAACAGAATGACAACACATGAATACTGCAGATATTACGAGATAAAGCACAGTAGCACAGGGAGGACGTTAGCTTAGCTGCTATCGATAGTTAAATGTAGCTAAATGGGGGTCGGTCCGATGTTCCCCGGGTCCGGTGTTCCCCGGACACCGGACCCGGGGAACATCGGACCTTCCAAACGCCGGAGGGCCCGGTGTTCCCCGACTGCGGGCCTCGCTCATAGACATGTTATTGCTGCGCGCGGATAATGGAGCAACAAGCGGCTTTCGCTCATAACTAGTCTAGGGCTACTGAATACTTTATATTATAAGCCTAGTAGATCTCGCATTGTAGTAGCCAACTACATTTTTACAACCTACCACCTCAGAATAAGAACGTGTTGCAGATAAGAAAAGTAAAATTAGCTCCACCACCTTTTCTTTTTGGAAACATATCTTCCTCCGTTCATCTTCGCAACAGTATTGGCGCCAGGTTTGCAATTTTGGGTAGGCCTGCAGATTAGTAAGTAGGCCAAATTCGCTTGCAAACTACAAGGGCTAACTGGAATTGGGGTTTCAAAGAATATGGTTCAAACGCACACACGCACGCACACGCACTCACGCGCGCACATACACACAAGCTCATTTATGAAACTTGCGTTGAAAAAGGTGTACATTTTGGGTGTATATTCCATTTACGCAATTTGCCAAAATGTTTTGATACATTAGAAAAATCCTTCTTGAATTGTAGAAGTGAATAAATATAGATTGATTGAATGAATGAATTAATTCATATATATTATGCAGCGGTGGCTCTGAATGAAGCGTCTGCAGCGTCTTGGACGCAGCCTGGCTTGGGGTAGAAGTGCGCATTGAGGCGCTGTACACTTCAGAGAGCGTTTGCGGTCCAGATTTCACAAAGAAACTCTGGAGCCAAAACTTCTGCACATGTGGCGCGACCTCTCACGGCACTCGCTGCGCACTCTGGACAGGGCAGTGAGACGTTTGAGTGAGCAATACCATCGATGCGTTATTGGGGTGTGTGTCTGTGTGAGGCTTACACAAATCTAATGAAATAACACATTGCTTTAGATGTGAATGAGGAATACAAATAGCCGTGCGTAATTACGCAGCGCAGAGCCTGCCACAGCAATAGATGGGTCACACATCCCTGTTGCGTATGTGTATTTATATAGAGCCTTTGACTGTCCAGGATCACAAAGCGCTTCACATTTTAAAAACATACAGATCAAAATAATACACACACAAGTCAGATTTAATAGAGGGTCCTCATCATGAGCTGTGATTTATTCGAAGTTTGCGTGTTTCCATTAGACTTTTTCTGATGCGCAAATTCAAATTTTGAAACATGATCCTCAATGAAAACACAGCATATAATTTTGCCAGAGGGAATATGTTTATTGTTGTACATATCTTGAATTTCATGCGTGTTGTGCCGAAGGTTGAGTTCAGCGTATAGATTTACACTACCTCCAGACCTGGCGTTTATTATTTGCGTATTGTACGCTCACGTCCAGATTGATAAATGCGGAAAAGTGTAATATTTTGCGTACGCCTCATTTACCCTGATTTGGCCGTACGCAGGTTTCATACATGAGGCCCACAGTGAGGCCCACAGTGAGGCCCACAGTGAGGCCTACAGTGAGGCCCACAGTGAGGCCTACAGTGAGGCCCACAGTGAGGCCTACAGTGAGGCCCACAGTGAGGCCTACAGTGAGGCCCACAGTGAGTCTCACACAGGCCTAGAGTTTACCTCATCAGTGCGAGGCCAGCCTGACCCTCCTCCTCTGGGACCTACGGGCCCGGGCCTCTGGCTACTCTACCTCACAAAGTTCACGCTGAACTTTCTTAAAATTAAAATGAAAAAGGCTGCTCTGTTGTGAATGCTTTGACAGCGTTGTCAATCTTTAAGACGAGGAATAGCTGGTTGGTCTCGCTTCACGCTGTGTGATATGATATTGGACAAAATTGTTCAGCCAATAAACAGGACTATATTTGAAGCAACGTAGGAACGTGATGACGCTCAGGGGGTTATATTATTATTATAATTATTATTATTATTCCCCCCACTGTAGGAGCCAATACACTTTTCAATATTTTTGAATTCTGAGCGTTTCCAATTGTATTTAAAAATGGGAAACCTAATTAAACAATCATGAATTGAGCTTTTCCGATCTTATTTTACACTGATTCCTTTGATCATTTTTTTCTTAAAGTTCAAGTTGTAAAAATGCTATGTTTGAATTGGTTATTTACATTTTAACTGTGAGTGACACGTAAGGCGGGGCAACAATGCACAATGACGCACGCATTCTGAATAGAATAATATGTATTAATATCTCTAAAACTAAAAGAGCATATTCAAGTTTTACAACAAAAACGACGTCATATGCGTGTCCATTATGCGTAAAAGCACAGTGCCCTCAGCAAAACCACGTATTTGGAAAAACTATAGGCTAACAGATGTAGTAGCTCTAGTTTCAATCGTCCTCATTTTATTCAGTCAGACTTGTCAAATATAGATGCCCATGGGTGAGCAAGGGGAGATAACATGCCCAAAACATGCCCAAAAATATCCTGCATAGACTCAAGCTGCGATCAGCTGAAATATGAGCACACAAAGAGCGAGAGGGAAAAAGAAAAGTAAATAGGCTTAGGCTAGTTAGTATTTTTTCTCTCACAAAGGTTGGCGCGGATCATATGTCATCTTTCGCGGAGGAGGAAACATCAAACATCAAAGCGCGCACGCGGGGAACAGCGGGACTAGTCTCGTTGTTGAAGTCCCGATGTTCCCCCACTTCTATTGGCGGGGGAACATCGGACCCGGGGAACATCGGGACTTTTTAATACGCGAAGTACCGATGTTCCCCGGGTCCGATGTTCCCCCGCCTATAGAAGTGGGGGAACATCGGACCCGGGGAACATCGGACCCGGGGAACATCGGTACGCACCCGCTAAATGTAGCTAGCTCACTGTGTACAACAGACAATCAAACATGTACACAGTAAATACATTTCAGTGAGAGCTTTAACGGGATTCGTAGCTAACCAGTTATTTCAGGATTACCACAGACTAGTCACAAATCCAGAGCTGGGTGATCTCCTGAAAACTGTGTTGAGCCTCGAGCTGCCTTTGAATTCTTTCTTTTGGCCTGAAGAGAGGAACGTGTGGACCTCTTCCACCGACCAGGACCAGGACCTTTGGGGCTTTCTGTGCAATTCCATTTCTCTGGAGTGAGGAGGACGTACTGTAGCCGAAGCAGAGCCGAGCAGAGCGGCCGGTTTTAAAGATGGCGGTTTAGTTGTTTTTCCCAAAGGGTCAGATGTCGCTTCCAGTGACGACACTCGTTGACCAATCAGTGTAAGGCAGTGGGCCGACGTGACGTCATGGCACGGGTACTATGGGGATGGAACCACGGCTGAGGCAGTACGGAAAAGTACTCAAATCTCCCATACCATCCACTAGTGGAAACGCAAAATAACCGTGCTGAAGCTTACTGTACTGTACCGTACTGATACTGTGGAAAAACGGCATTAGACCTGGGTCAGACCTGGGTCAGACCTAGTTTAGACCTGGGTCAGATCTGGTTCAGTCCTAGTTTAGACCTGGGTTAGATCTGGTTCAGTCCTAGCTCAGACCTAGTTCAGACCGAGTTCAGATCTGGTTCAGACCTGGTTCAGACCTAGTTCAGACCTGGTCCAGACCTGGTTCAGACCTAGTTCAGACCTAGTTCAGACCTAGTTCAGACCTGGTTCAGACCTGGGTCAGACCTGGTCCAGACTCACACATTTGCATGTGTGAGTCCCGGTCCATTGGACTGAGTCAGGCCTGAGTGAACACAACACCACGTCTTTTATAAAGTCTCATGTTACAAACATCAAAGACCTGAGGTTGGTGTTTATCTCTGTCCATGCTTTTATCAGGAAGCAGGTCTAAAGCAGGTCTAAAGCAGGTCTAAATTAGGTCTAGAGCAGGTCTAAAGCAGGTCTAAAGCAGGTCTAAAGCAGGCCTAAAGCAGGTCTAAAGCAGGTCTAAAGCAGGTCTAGAGCAGGTCTGAAGCAGGCCTCAAGCAGGTCTAAAGCAGGACTAAAGCAGGTCTAAAGCAGGTCTAAAGCAGGTCTAAAGCAGGACTAAAGCAGGTCTAAAGCAGGCCTAAAGCAGGTCTAAAGCAGGACTAAAGCAGGTCTAAAGCAGGTCTAAAGCAGGTCTGAAGCAGGCCTCAAGCAGGTCTAAAGCAGGACTAAAGCAGGTCTAAAGCAGGTCTAAAGCAGGTCTAAAGCAGGACTAAAGCAGGTCTAAAGCAGGACTAAAGCAGGTCTAAAGCAGTGTCAGGGATGAAGCAGACAGAGACGGATCATGGTGCGCTAAACTCTGGAAGTTTATTTAAGTTTCTCTCAAGTTCCAGTGGTTTCCATTGCTTCTTTCTCTCAGACAGAATAAAGTCAGTACACAGGTTATATAGTAATTGTCACGTCACACATCGAAAGACGTTCGTGTCACACAGAGACAGTCACATAATAGTCAAAAAGACTGAGTCCTTGCACAGTCCTGCACGTAGGCCATATTGCTATCTAATACTGACAGCAGGTCTAAAGCAGGACTAAAGCAGGACTAGCAGGTCGGTTTATCCTCAGGTTCAGTCCAGCTCGGACCAGCTCGGCTCTGGGGGCCTCTTTGTCACATGTTGTTGGACACAGTCTCAGACAAAAGAAACATGAGAAGTCCCTGAGGAGTCGTGTTCCGAAGCCACAGTCGCCCCGAGGCAGAGAAACTACACACTGTGACATCACTCCATTTGATCTGCTTCAGTCTGACATAAACAATGAACCTGAAGACCTGCCTTAGTCCTGCTTTAGACCTGCTTTAGACCTGCTTTAGACCTGCTTTAGTCCTGCTTTAGCCCTGCTTTAGACCTGCTTTAGACCTGCTTTAGACCCGCTTTAGACCTGCTTTAGTCCTGTTTTAGACCTGCTTTAGTCCTGCTTTAGACCTGCTTTAGTCCTGCTTTAGCTCTGCTTTAGCTCTGCTTTAGACCTGCTTTAGACCCGCTTTAGACCCGCTTTAGTCCTGTTTTAGACCTGCTTTAGTCCTGCTTTAGTCCTGCTTTAGACCTGCTTTAGACTTGCTTTAGTCCTGATTTAGACCCGCTTTAGACCTGCTTTAGACTTGCTTTAGTCCTGCATTAGACCCGCTTTAGACCTGCTTTAGTCCTGTTTTAGACCTGCTTTAGTCCTGCTTTAGTCCTGTTTTACACGGTCACTGATCACTTTTTTGCAACAGAAGCGATAGGTCTTTCCCGTTGAACAAACTTTCTCCATCTTAGAAAAACATGTGTAACATCTTCTGAATGATCCCTGTGAGTCACTATTGGACTCTTTGGGCTGAGAGCTGATTGGCTGAGAGAGGGCGGTCCTCTCTGTTCTCACTTTTCTGTCTGATAAAGCAGATGTAAAGATGTGACAGAGACAAAAAAACATGAAAACTAGTGATGGAACTGTTTTAGATCCAGGAACTAGACTTGGGTCTATCACAGAGTCTACCACAGAGTCTACCACAGAGTCTATCACAGAGTCTATCACAGAGTCTATCACAGAGTCTATCACAGAGTCTACCACAGAGTCTACCACAGAGTCTACCACAGAGTCTATCACAGAGTCTACCACAGAGTCTACCACAGAGTCTATCACAGAGTCTACCACAGAGTCTATCACAGAGTCTATCACAGAGTCTATCACAGAGTCTGTCACAGAGTCTATCACAGAGTCTACCACAGAGTCTATCACAGAGTCTATCACAGAGTCTATCACAGAGTCTATCACAGAGTATACCACAGAGTCTATCACAGAGTCTACCACAGAGTCTACCACAGAGTCTACCACAGAGTCTACCACAGAGTCTATCACAGAGTCTATCACAGAGTCTACCACAGAGTCTACCACAGAGTCTACCACAGAGTCTACCACAGAGTCTACCACAGAGTCTATCACAGAGTCTACCACAGAGGCTATCACAGAGTCTATCACAGAGTCTACCACAGAGTCTATCACAGAGTCTATCACAGAGTCTATCACAGAGTCTATCACAGAGTCTATCACAGAGTCTATCACAGAGTCTACCACAGAGTATCACAGAGTCTATCACAGAGTCTATCACAGAGTCTACCACAGAGTCTACCACAGAGTCTATCACAGAGTCTACCACAGAGTCTATCACAGAGTCTATCACAGAGTCTATCACAGAGTCTATCACAGAGTCTACCACAGAGTCTATCACAGAGTCTATCACAGAGTCTATCACAGAGTCTACCACAGAGTCTATTACAGAGTCTATCACAGAGTCTATCACAGAGTCTATCACAGGGTCTATCACAGGGTCAACCACAGAGTCTACCACAGAGTCTACCACAGAGTCTATCACAGAGTCTATCACAGAGTCTATCACAGAGTCTACCACAGAGTCTATTACAGAGTCTATCACAGAGTCTACCACAGAGTCTATCACAGAGTCTATCACAGAGTCTACCACAGAGTCTATCACAGAGTCTATCACAGAGTCTATCACAGAGTCTATCACAGAGTCTACCACAGAGTCTACCACAGAGTCTACCACAGAGTCTATCACAGAGTCTATCACAGAGTCTACCACAGAGTCTATCACAGAGTCTACCACAGAGTCTATCACAGAGTCTACCACAGAGTATCACAGAGTCTATCACAGAGTCTATCACAGAGTCTATCACAGAGTCTACCACAGAGTCTACCACAGAGTCTACCACAGAGTCTACCACAGAGTCTATCACAGAGTCTACCACAGAGTCTACCACAGAGTCTATCACAGAGTCTACCACAGAGTCTATCACAGAGTCTATCACAGAGTCTATCACAGAGTCTGTCACAGAGTCTATCACAGAGTCTACCACAGAGTCTATCACAGAGTCTATCACAGAGTCTATCACAGAGTCTATCACAGAGTATACCACAGAGTCTATCACAGAGTCTATCACAGAGTCTACCACAGAGTCTACCACAGAGTCTATCACAGAGTCTATCACAGAGTCTACCACAGAGTCTACCACAGAGTCTACCACAGAGTCTATCACAGAGTCTACCACAGAGTCTATCACAGAGTCTATCACAGAGTCTACCACAGAGTCTATCACAGAGTCTATCACAGAGTCTATCACAGAGTCTATCACAGAGTCTACCACAGAGTCTATCACAGAGTCTACCACAGAGTCTATCACAGAGTCTACCACAGAGTATCACAGAGTCTATCACAGAGTCTATCACAGAGTCTACCACAGAGTCTACCACAGAGTCTATCACAGAGTCTACCACAGAGTCTATCACAGAGTCTATCACAGAGTCTATCACAGAGTCTATCACAGAGTCTATCACAGAGTCTACCACAGAGTCTATCACAGAGTCTATCACAGAGTCTATCACAGAGTCTACCACAGAGTCTATTACAGAGTCTATCACAGAGTCTACCACAGAGTCTATCACAGAGTCTATCACAGGGTCTATCACAGGGTCAACCACAGAGTCTACCACAGAGTCTACCACAGAGTCTATCACAGAGTCTATCACAGAGTCTATCACAGAGTCTACCACAGAGTCTATTACAGAGTCTATCACAGAGTCTACCACAGAGTCTATCACAGAGTCTATCACAGAGTCTACCACAGAGTCTATCACAGAGTCTATCACAGAGTCTATCACAGAGTCTATCACAGAGTCTATCACAGAGTCTATCACAGAGTCTACCACAGAGTCTATCACAGAGTCTATCACAGAGTCTACCACAGAGTCTATCACAGAGTCTATCACAGAGTATCACAGAGTCTATCACAGAGTCTATCACAGAGTCTATCACAGAGTCTACCACAGAGTCTACCACAGAGTCTATCACAGAGTCTACCACAGAGTCTATCACAGAGTCTATCACAGAGTCTATCACAGAGTCTATCACAGGGTCTATCACAGAGTCTATCACAGAGTCTATCACAGAGTCTATCACAGGGTCTATCACAGGGTCAACCACAGAGTCTACCACAGAGTCTACCACAGAGTCTATCACAGAGTCTATCACAGAGTCTATCACAGAGTCTATCACAGAGTCTATCACAGAGTCTACCACAGAGTCTATTACAGAGTCTATCACAGAGTCTACCACAGAGTCTATCACACAGAGTCTATCACAGAGTCTACCACAGAGTCTATCACAGAGTCTATCACAGAGTCTATCACAGAGTCTATCACAGAGTCTATCACAGAGTCTATCACAGAGTCTATCACAGAGTCTATCACAGAGTCTATCACAGAGTCTATCACAGAGTCTACCACAGAGTCTATCACAGAGTCTACCACAGAGTCTATCACAGAGTCTACCACAGAGTATCACAGAGTCTATCATAGAGTCTATCACAGAGTCTATCACAGAGTCTATCACAGAGTCTACCACAGAGTCTACCACAGAGTCTACCACAGAGTCTACCACAGAGTCTATCACAGAGTCTACCACAGAGTCTACCACAGAGTCTATCACAGAGTCTACCACAGAGTCTATCACAGAGTCTATCACAGAGTCTATCACAGAGTCTGTCACAGAGTCTATCACAGAGTCTACCACAGAGTCTATCACAGAGCTATCACAGAGTATACCACAGAGTCTATCACAGAGTCTATCACAGAGTCTACCACAGAGTCTATCACAGAGTCTATCACAGAGTCTACCACAGAGTCTACCACAGAGTCTACCACAGAGTCTATCACAGAGTCTACCACAGAGGCTATCACAGAGTCTATCACAGAGTCTACCACAGAGTCTATCACAGAGTCTATCACAGAGTCTATCACAGAGTCTATCACAGAGTCTACCACAGAGTCTATCACAGAGTCTACCACAGAGTCTATCACAGAGTCTACCACAGAGTATCACAGAGTCTATCACAGAGTCTATCACAGAGTCTACCACAGAGTCTACCACAGAGTCTATCACAGAGTCTACCACAGAGTCTATCACAGAGTCTATCACAGAGTCTATCACAGAGTCTATCACAGAGTCTACCACAGAGTCTATCACAGAGTCTATCACAGAGTCTACCACAGAGTCTATTACAGAGTCTATCACAGAGTCTACCACAGAGTCTATCACAGAGTCTATCACAGGGTCTATCACAGGGTCAACCACAGAGTCTACCACAGAGTCTACCACAGAGTCTATCACAGAGTCTATCACAGAGTCTATCACAGAGTCTATCACAGAGTCTATCACAGAGTCTACCACAGAGTCTACCACAGAGTCTATCACAGAGTCTACCACAGAGTCTATCACAGAGTCTATCACAGAGTCTATCTCAGAGCCATGACCTCATCCAGATGGAGCGGCTACAGTTACGGATCAGGTTAGCCCCAGCACTTTGTTAGCAAACAGCGGCGCGCTAACCGGATTAGCCACAGTGGCTAACGGCTAACGCTGCTCTGCTCCAGTTTCCAGCAGCTGTCGTGTTCGCCGAGCACAGAAATAGCTCACGGAAAACGGGTTACGCTCCCGTTTAGCTGTCAATGATGAGGTTCATGTACGGAGCGTGTTAAAGCTCAGGTGCGTAACTTTAGGGTCAGAAATAATAGAGTTTGTTCAACAGAGAGTCCAGTGACAGTAAAATATTGTGAACAAATCAGACCACAACATTCTGTCTTCATCTTATTAGAAAACATGTTTTATTTTGTATAAGAATGATCCCTGTGAGTCACTATCTGACGCTTTGGGCTGAGAGATGATTGGCTGAGAGCTGATTGGCTGAGGGAGGGTGGTCCTCTCTGATCTAAAACATGAAATACATAAAAACTGTTTTACACACATAGACATGGGTTTATCACAGAGTTCTGTGGGTGTGGTCTGAAAGTTAAGGACCCGAGCTTTAATATTTCACACATTCTAAAAGGTATAAGTCCCCAGTGGCTGCGAGCGGCTTCACTGTGAGTTTGGATCAGAGTCGTGGGAATTGAACCATCGCCCAGAGAGACGTGTTCTCTGCTCTCATGAATACTACACAGGCCTGTCTTTGTGTGAGAGCTGAGGGGGGAGAGGGGGGAGAGAGGGGAGAGAGAGGGAGAGGAGAGAGAGGAGGCAGAGGAGAGAGAGGGGAGAGAGAGGGAGAGGAGAGAGAGGAGGGAATGAGAGAGGAGGGAGAGAGGGAAGAGAAGGGGGAGAGGAGAGACCTCAGTCCTGGGTCTACAGCCTCAGTCCTGGGTCTACACTCTCAGTCCTAGGTCTACAGCCTCAGTCCTGGGTCTACAGCCTCAGTCCTGGGTCCACAGCCTCAGTCCTGGGTCTACAGTCTCAGTCCTAGGTCTACAGCCTCAGTCCTGGGTCTACAGCCTCAGTCCTGGGTCTACAGTCTCAGTCCTGGGTCTACAGCCTCAGTCCTGGGTCTACAGTCTCAGTCCTGGGTCTACAGCCTCAGTCCTGGACCTACAGCCTCAGTCCTGGGTCTACAGCCTCAGTCCTGGGTCTACAGCCTCAGTCCTGGGTCTACAGTCTCAGTCCTGGGTCTACAGCCTCAGTCCTGGACCTACAGCCTCAGTCCTGGGTCTACAGCCTCAGTCCTGGGTCTACAGCCTCAGTCCTGGGTCTACAGTCTCAGTCCTGGGTCTACAGCCTCAGTCCTGGACCTACAGCCTCAGTCCTGGACCTACAGCCTCAGTCCTGGACCTACAGCCTCAGTCCTGGGTCTACAGCCTCAGTCCTGGGTCTACAGCCTCAGTCCTGGACCTACAGCCTCAGTCCTGGACCTACAGCCTCAGTCCTGGGTCTACAGCCTCAGTCCTGGGTCTACAGCCTCAGTCCTGGACCTACAGCCTCAGTCCTGGACCTACAGCCTCAGTCCTGGACCTACAGCCTCAGTCCTGGGTCTACAGCCTCAGTCCTGGACCTACAGCCTCAGTCCTGGGTCTACAGCCTCAGTCCTGGGTCTACAGCCTCAGTCCTGGGTCTACAGCCTTCTCCTCTCGGTGCTGAAAGTCCTGCTCTGATGTCCTCTGTCTGATCACTTCGGTTCAGCTCAGCGAGTTCAAAGTATGTGTGTGTGCGTGTGTGCATGTGCGCGTGTGTGCATGCGCGTGTGTGCATATGCGTGTGTGCGTGTGTGCGTGTGTGTGTGCGTGTGTGTGTGTGTGTGTGTGTGTGCGTGTGTAGATCAAAGTCCTCCGATCACAGAGCTGTTCTTCACCGGGGGCAGAGCTCAGGGGGAGGGGCCAGTTTGAGCCGTAACTCTAACCCCAACATTAAAGCTCGGGTACGTAACTTTGTGATTCATAATAAACAGGTCTTCTCTGCAGGAAGAGGTGTGTAAACGTGTGTCTATCATAGTTTTTAGTATTTTTGTCACATCTTTAGATCAACTTTTCTAACAGCGCAGAACAAACGCCCATATAAGGACATTGGCTCCAGCTATCTAATGTTCTAATGGGCCTCCTCCACATTAAGGCACTCTGGTGATGTCACACTCTGTCTCTGGTGTAAACTTTTCAGCTTCTTCAGAGAGAAAAGTGAAACAGAGAGAACGACCCTCTCTCAGCCAATCAGCTCTCAGCCAATCAGCTCTCAGCTCAAAGAGTCAAATAGTGACTCACAGGGATCTTTCTTACGTCAAAGATAACATTTTACTTTTACAATCCTCATTCTGTTGGACTCTCAACATGTAAAGCTTGTTTTCAAAAAGTTACGTACCCGAGCTTTAATGAGCCGACACAGAGCTCTCTGAATAAAACATGACTCACAGACGGCCTTAATCTCCTCAGTCTGATCCATTATGTGTCTATTCTGGGAGAGACCAGAGAGAGACCAGAGAGAGACCAGAGAGAGACCAGAGAGAGACCAGAGAGAGAGACCAGAGAGTGAGACCAGAGAGAGAGACCAGAGAGAGACCAGAGAGAGACCAGAGAGAGACCAGAGAGAGACCAGAGAGAGAGACCAGGGAGAGACCAGAGAGAGACCAGAGAGAGAGACCAGAGAGAGACCAGAGAGAGACCAGAGAGAGACTAGAGAGAGAGACCAGGGAGAGACCAGAGAGAGACCAGAGAGAGACCAGAGAGAGACCAAAGAGAGAGAGGCCAGAGAGAGACCAGAGAGAGTCCAGAGGGAGACCAGAGAGAGAGACCAGAGAGAGACCAGAGAGAGACCAAAGAGAGAGAGGCCAGAGAGAGACCAGAGAGAGTCCAGAGGGAGACCAGAGAGAGACTAGAGAGAGGCCAGAGAGAGGCCAGAGAGAGACCAGAGAGAGAGACCAGAGAGAGACCAGAAAGAGGCCAGAGAGAGGCCAGAGAGAGACCAGAGAGAGGCCAGAGAGAGACCAGAGAGAGACACCAGAGAGCGACACCAGAGAGAGTCCAGAGGGAGACCAGAGAGAGGCCAGAGAGAGACCAGTGAGAGAGAGAGAGGAGGGTGTGGATCCTGCTGTGTGGAGGTGACAGAGAGAACCAGCCGCTGAAGACAACTTTAACAAGCTCACTAGAAAACAAGATCCCTGTGAGTCACTATTTGACTATTTGGGCTGAGAGCTGATTGGCTGAGAGCTTTGGCTGAGAGCTGATTGGCTGAGAGTTGATCGGGTGAGAGCTGATTGGCTGAGAGCTGATTGGTTGAGAGCTGATTGGCTGAGAGCTCATTGGCTGAGAGCTGATTGGCTGAGAGCTGATTGGCTGAGAGAGGGTGGTCCTCTCTGTTTCACATGTTTCAACACTCAGCCCTAAGCTCTGAACTGGAAAAGGCAGAACTAATGTTTTGCACAAGATGAAGATAATGTCCTCTTTCATGTGACATCACCTCCACTTACGGCCCTGGGATGAAAGAGATGCATTATGGGAATGATATGGGGCTGTAATGGCAGCAAAGGCAGCAGTTATATTGTCTGCTCTATCACATGTTTGACAGAGTAATAGATACACATCTGTGGATCTGGCACCAGCTCTCATCAGCTCTCAGCTCTAAGAGTCAAATACCGACTCTCTGGGCTCTTTCTTACAGTTACCACACAAAAGATAACTAGTTTGATGCAGGACTAAACCAGGACTAAACCAAGACTAAACCAGGACTAAACCAGGACTAAACCAGGACTAAACTAGGACTGGGGCGAGCATGCGCCAATGTACTGACCATTGACTTGAATGGGCGGACATCTTGGAGACGGAGCACTGAGGTCTGTCCAAGCCCCATGATCCAAGATGGCGTCCTATTCAAATGAATGGCTTGTGCTCAGTAGTTCATGGGACTTCACGGAGACCGGGAGATTAGCAGAACAACAAAAGATGGCGCCTCGTACGGTCGACATGGCTTTTTGCTGCTCTCTTTTTCTTTTGTTTTTACTTTTTAACTGCGCATCTGGCTGTTCCTACACCCGTGAGGAACTTATGAACATCCGACCCACCGTCCCCATGGACCTATTGCCTGTTTTCTTGGCATCTGCGGCTGATTTAGTTCATGTTCTAGCCAAAAAAGTGTGGGTCCGTAAAAGGGGAAAGCGCGGAGGCTGCTCGTGCGTCTGAGGAGGAGAGGAGCACGGCTCTCCCCGGCATTTTTCTCTCCAACGTACGCTCACTGGGCAATAAGACGAACTCAGCCTGCTCATGAGAAGAAACAAGGACTTCATCCTGTGTCCTCTGCTTCACTGAGACCTGGTGTCCTCTGTGTCCTCTGCTTCACTGAGACCTGGTGTCCTCTGTGTCCTCTGCTTCACTGAGACCTGGTGTCCTCTGTGTCCTCTGCTTCACTGAGACCTGGTGTCCTCTGTGTCCTCTGCTTCACTGAGACCTGGTGTCCTCTGTGTCCTCTGCTTCACTGAGACCTGGTGTCCTCTGTGTCCTCTGCTTCACTGAGACCTGGCTAAATGAGCGGATCCCGGACTGCGCTCTGGAGCTGCAGGGCTTTGGGCTGTTCCGCGCGGATCGCCATTGTGCGCTCTCAGGGAAGAGCAGAGGCGGTGGGCTGTGTTTCTACGTCAATACAAACTGGTGTAACGATGTGACAGTGATCTCCAAGCACTGTTCTCCTGCTCTGGAATATCTTTTCATTCATTGTAAACCATTTTACTCCCCTCGTGAAATTGTTTCATTCATTCTTGCCTCTGTTTACATGCCGCCATGCGCGGACGCAGAGCAAGTACTGTGTATGGAACGTTTATACCCGGACTCTCTGATTATCATCCTGGGGGATTTTAATAAGGGAAATTTGAGCCAGGAATTACCCAAATACAGACAGTTTATCAAATGCCCGACCAGAGAGGAGAACACTCTGGATCACTGTTACACCACCGTGCGCGGAGCTTTTCGCGCTGTTCCCATCACTCCATGATTCATCTGGTTCCTGCTTACAGACAGAGACTAAAGCTCTCGAAACCTGCAGTGAGGAGCTCCAAAGTGTGGTCTGATGAAGCTGTGGAAGAGCTGCATGCATGGAATCTACAGACTGGGACCTTTTCAGAGCTGCCACAGACAGCTTGGATGAATATACGGACACTGTGACGTCATACATTCACTTCTGCGAGGATAGCATCATTCCAACAAGGACCAGGGTCATCTATAACAACGACATACTCCGGACGCTAAACTCCGGCGGCTCAGGAAAGCAAAGGAGTCTGCTTTCAGGGAGGGGGACCGCAGCGGCTACAAAGCAGCTAAATATCAGTTCAGGAAAGAACTGAAAGCAGCCAAGTCCCGGCACAGAGAACGACTACAGGAGCAGTTTGGTAACAACAATACTGCTTCTGTCTGGAGGGGCCTACGGGAGATCACCAACTACAAACCCAAAGCCCCCCCCTGTGCTGACGACCACAAGCTAGCTGACGATCTGAACTTATTTTTCAGTCGCTTTGATGCTGCCCCTGACACCTCTCCCTCCCCCACCCCCCACTACTCTAACGACCCACCCATCAGCCCTGCCCCCAGCCTAACAATAGCCTCTAAAGACATTAAACAACTCTTCTTGAGGCTGCACCCCCGCAAAGCTCCTGGCCCGGACCACGGGTCTCCGGCCACTCTGAGATACTGCGCCAGTGAGCTTACTCCTGTGTTCACGGACATTTTCAACACCTCTCTGCAGTCCTGCCATGTCCCGGCCTGCTTCAAATCCTCCATCATTGTCCCCGTCCCGAAGAAGCCCAGGATCACAGGACTCAATGACTACAGACCTGTAGCACTTACGTCTGTCGTCCTGAAGTCATTTGAACGCCTGGTTCTTTCCCATCTCAAGTCCTTCACCTCCCCCCTCCTGGACCCCCTGCAGTTCGCCTACAGAGCCAACAGATCTGTAGACGACGCCATTAACCTGGCCCTCCAGCACATCCTACAGCACCTGGACTCCCCGGGGACCTACGCCAGGGTCCTGTTCGTGGACTTCAGCTCTGCCTTCAACACAATCCTGCCATCCCTGCTCCAGGACAAGCTCTCCCAGCTCAACGTGCCCGATTCCACCTGCAGGTGGATCACTGACTTCCTGACGGACAGGAAGCAGCGAGTGCGTCTGGGGAAGAATGTCTCGGACTCTCGGATTATAAATACAGGAGCCCCACAGGGCTGTGTTCTTTCTCCCCTGCTCTTCTCCCTGTACACCAACCACTGCACCTCCAGCCACGACTCCGTGAAGCTGATCAAGTTCGCGGACGACACCACCCTCATTGGACTCATCTCCAACAACGATGAGTCCGCCTACAGGAGGGAGGTGGACCGGCTGGTGTCCTGGTGCAGTGGTAACAACCTGGAGCTGAACGCCCAGAAGGAAGCACTGTCCCCCCACCCCCACCCTCCGTGATGGACTCCCCCATCACCTCTGTGGAGTCCTTCCGTTTCCTGGGCACCACCACCACCCAGGACCTCAAGTGGGAGCCGACCATCAGCCAAGAAGGCCCAGCAGAGGATGTACTTCCTGCGGCAGCTCAGGAAAGCCAAGCTGCCTGCACAGATGTTGGTGCAGTTCTACACGGCCATCATCGAGTCCATCCTCACCTCCTCCATCACCTCCTCCATCACCTCCTCCGTCACCGTGTGGTTCGCTCGAGCCACAGTCAGGGACAAACAGAGACTACAGCGCATTGTGCGCTCTGCAGAGGAAGTGATCGGCCGCAGCCTTCCATCGCTGCAGGACCTGTACGTCGCCCGAGCTCGAGGCCGGGCTGGTCATATCTCAGCCGACCCCTCTCACCTGCACATGGACTATTCCAACCACTCCCCTCTCACCTGCACATGGACTATTCCAACCACTCCCCTCTCACCTGCACATGAACTATTCCAACCACTCCCCTCTCACCCTGCACATGGACTATTCCAACCACTCCCCTCAGGCAGGAGGCTGCGGTCCATCAGGACTAGAACCTCCCGCCACAAGAACAGTTTCTTCCCCTCTGCTGTTGGACTCTTGAACACTTCTTAACCTGTCCCCCCGCCCTTTATAAAGTCACTTTACTGCCCATCATACGTCACTTTACTTCACTGTACTGCTGTCACCTTACATTGTGTGCACCATGTGCACTTGTATATTGTAAATAGTAACTGTAACTCTATTTTAAATTTAAATTTATTCTTTAGAAGTGTTTTTTATTCTTATTTTTATTATCTCTTTCTGACTGTTGCACTGAGCCAAAGCAATTTCCAAGTCTGTGACCTCCTGTTACTTACGTGGCAATAAAATTGATTCTGATTCTGATTCTATATTTGGGCCTCGTCTGGTCCTCCCGGTTCTATGCAGTGGACGAGCTCCCATGATGCTTTGGGCCAAATACGCGTGTGTGGCTCTCATGCACGTGCACAGAGGGGCTCGGCTCTGACCAATCAGAGCTGATCAGAGCAGTGGAAGAGCGGAGTCAGAGCGGGAAGGAAAGGAGCAGAGTTTGTGACAGTAAAGTGTGGATTTAAAGAAAACCGAAGGATTTAAGAAGAAAAAAAGTTCAGGACGACAAGGGACACTAACATCCCCACAAAATCTGATCTTTATGAAAGCTGTAGGTTCTCTGTCAGGTTCTCTGTCAGGTTCTCTGTCAGGTTCTCTGTAGGTTCTCTGTCAGGTACTCTGTCAGGTTCTCTGTCAGGTTCTCTGTAGGTTCTCTGTCAGGTTCTCTGTCAGGTTCTCTGTCAGGTTCTCTGTCAGGTTCTCTGTAGGTTCTCTGTCAGGTTCTCTGTCAGGTTCTCTGTAGGTTCTCTGTCAGGTTCTCTGTAGGTTATCTGTCAGGTTCTCTGTCAGGTTCTCTGTAGGTTCTCTGTCAGGTTCTCTGTCAGGTTCTCTGTAGGTTCTCTGTCAGGTTCTCTGTCAGGTTCTCTTCAGGTTCTCTGTAGGTTCTCTGTCAGGTTCTCTGTAGGTTCTCTGTCAGGTTCTCTGTCAGGTTCTCTGTAGGTTCTCTGTCAGGTTCTCTGTAGGTTCTCTTCAGGTTCTCTGTCAGGTTCTCTGTCAGGTGAGGTCTGTTTTAGTTTACATTAAGTTCTATGAGGTAAATGTCTGTGTGGCCCACAATTTAGTCTGGTTTAGTCTAGTTTACTGTAGTCTGGTTTAGTCTGCTCCAAGCTGTAACACTCTATCCAGATATCATAATAGATCCATGGTCTATGAGGATATCTCCCGACAGAACATTCCAGGGCCACAGTGTCCCCCGCTGACTGAAATAAATACTTATTATTCTCCGAACAGACGGATCCACAGGCTCTAAATGTCAGCCCCTCATCTGCTCTTCCTCATTAACTGAAAAACACAATCAGGGCGGCCATTTTCCCTGCGTGATCCCTATGTCTAAAAGACCAGAGAGAGACTAGAGAGAGACCAGAGAGAGACCAGAGAGAGACCAGGGAGATACCAGAGAGAGACCAGAGAGAGACCAGAGAGAGACCAGAGAGAGACCAGAACGAGAGACCAGAACGAGAGACCAGAGAGAGACCAGAGTTGGAAACATGAGTGAGCAGAACAGAACACATGATTTGACTCTTTGGGCTGAGAACCTTTTCACTTCTGTCTGAATAATCTGATGTAAAGATGAGACAGAAACATGGGGTTTTTTCAGTCTGGTCTGAAAGTTACGTCCCTCAGCTTTAAATTATAATGTTTTGAACATGGTCTCCATAAAAGGAGCTTTTCCTGCACTGAGCTATAGTGTGGTTAATGTCAGGGTTACACATGTGACACACACAGATACACACACACAGAGACACACACACAGAGACACACACACACACACAAGGAGAGACACACACGTACACAGACACACACACACACACACACACACATGGGGAGACACACACACACACACAGACACTGTGTAAATAATTATATTACCGAAATAAATTCAAAGTGACACAGGAGAACAGAGGACTGGAGACCAGAGCCAGGTTTGCATGTTCTGCCTGTGTCTGCTGGGTTAAAGCTGGGCTAAAGCTGGGTTAAAGCTGGGCTAAAGCTGGGTTAAAGCTGGGTTAAAGCTGGGTTAAAGCTGGGTTAAAGCTGGGGTACGTAACTTTCAAATGACAACAATAGAACTCTGTAATAAATCAATGTCTCTCGTTTCTTTAAAACAGATTCCTTCTGAGACTCGTCCTCACCTGACGTTTAGAACCAGGACCCGTAGGTCTATGTCACATGGTCTGAAAGTTACGTACCCCAGCTTTAATCCCACTGAGGGGAGTGACATCAGAGGACCAATGAATTATTGAAACTTGTGTCGTTCAACTGAGAACACAGAAATGTGATTAATTCAGAGAGAGACCAGAGAGAGACCAAAGAGAGACTAGAGAGACCAGAGAGAGACCAGAGAGAGACCAGAGAGAGACCAGAGAGAGACCAGAGAGAGACCAGAGAGAGACCAGAGAGAGACTAGAGAGACCAGAGAGAGACCAGAGAGAGACCAGAGAGAGACCAGAGAGAGACTAGAGAGACCAGAGAGAGACCAGAGAGAGACCGGAGAGAGACCGGAGAGAGACCAGAGAGAGACCAGAGAGAGACCAGAGAGAGACCGGAGTGAGAGACCAGAGAGAGACCAGAGTGAGAGACCAGAGAGAGAGACCAGAGAGACCAGAGTGAGAGACCAGAGAGAGACCAGAGTGAGAGACCAGAGAGAGACCAGAGAGAAGTTTAGAGCCAGGACCCGTAGGTCTATGTCACATGGTCTGAAAGTTACGTACCCCAGCTTTAATCCCACTGAGGGGAGTGACATCAGAGGAACAATGAATTATTGAAACTTGTGTCGTTCAACTAAGAACACATAAATGTGATTAACTCAGAGAGAGACCAGAGAGAGACCAGAGAGACCAGAGAGACCAGAGAGACCAGAGAGAGACCAGAAAGAGACCAGAGAGAGACCAGAAAGAGACCAGAGAGAGACCAGAGAGAGACCAGAGAGAGACCACAGAGAGAGACCACAGAGAGCGACCACAGAGAGACCAGAGAGAGAGACCACAGAGAGACCAGAGAGAGACCAGAGAGAGACCAGAGAGACCAGAGAGAGACCAGAAAGAGACCAGAGAGAGACCAGAAAGAGACCAGAGAGAGACCAGAGAGAGACCAGAGTGAGAGACCAGAGAGGGACCAGAGAGAGACCCGAGAGGGACCAGAGAGAGAGACCAGGGAGAGACCAGACAGACCAGAGAGAGACACCAGAAATACACCAGAGAGAGACCAGAGAGAGACACCAGAAATACACCAGAGAGAGACACCAGAGACATTATACTTGTGCTTTGGGGTTGGACCATGTAATCAGCCGCTGTGAAGACACGTCACGCTTCGTCACCATTTGCAGCCGTGACACCAGCGTATCCTCCGACAGAACTGGATCTGTGGCCTTTGTCCCTTTGGCTTCAGCTCGTTATGAAGAGAGGGGGGGAGAGGGGTGAGGAGAGGGGGGAGAGGGGGGAGTGTCTGAGCATTCACCCATAAAAAGAGCATTTCAGAGGGGAGGCCGGGGATAGGGGAGCACTGGTGAGAACAGAGAGACCAGAGAGACCAGAGAGAGACCAGAGACACCAGAGAGAGACCAGAGAGAGACCAGAGAGAGACCAGAGAGACCAGAGAGAGACCAGAGACACCAGAGAGAGACCAGAGAGAGACCAGAGAGACCATAGAGACCTAAGAGAGACCAGAGAGAGACCAGAGAGAGACCAGAGAGAGACCAGAGAGACCAGAGACACCAGAGAGAGACCAGAGAGAGACCAGAGAGAGACCAGAGAGAGACCAGAGAGACCTAAGAGAGACCAGAGAGAGACCAGAGAGAGACCAGAGAGAGACCAGAGACACCAGAGAGAGACCAGAGAGAGAACAGAGAGAGACCAGAGAGAGACCAGAGACACCAGAGAGAGACCAGAGACACCAGAGAGAGACCAGAGAGACCAGAGAGACCTAAGAGAGACCAGAGAGAGAACAGAGAGAGACCAGAGAGAGACCAGAGACACCAGAGCGAGACCAGAAAGAGACCAGAGAGACCTAGGTGGTACGAAAAAGTATGCAAATCCCCGATACCACACACCAATGGAAACGCAAAATACCCGCGCCGTACCGTACCGTACTGATACTGTGGAAAAGCGGCATAAGAGAGACCAGAGAGAGACCAGAGAGAGACCAGAGAGAGACCAGAGGGAGACCAGATAGAGATCAGAGAGGGGTTAGTGTCCGTGCCTTCAGGGGAGCAGTGATGTGGAAGACTGCACTAAAGGAGACGGAGCCCCTCGGACCCACAGACCTGATGAGACTGAGACCACAGCGACACACAAACCTTTAAACAACCTTCTGTCACTGATTAAAGCTTGGGTACTTAACTTTTGAGTTTCATCAATAGATGATCCATAAACTGTTTTAGAGCCAGAGACATCACTGAGTTCTATTGTTGTGGTTTGAAAGTTACACACTCGTGCTTTAAATGCAAGCCCCCCCCCCCCCCCCCCCCTCTCTCTGCTGCTCGGAGCTGATTGGTCACTCGCTCCTTTCAAAGGCCGTCCGCTCTGACATCTCTCACACTCAAACCTAAACACGAGGAGACTTTACAAGTGCTCAGGACTCAGGGGAATTCTCTCAGCTTTAAACGGTAAGAAAGAGACCAGAGAGAGACCAGAGAGACCAGAGAGACCAGAGAGACCAGATAGACCAGATAGAGACCAGAGAGACCAGATAGACCAGATAGAGACCAGAGAGACCAGATCGAGACCAGAGAGACCAGAGAGACCAGATAGAGACCAGATAGAGACCAGAGAGACCAGAGAGAGACCAGAGAAACCAGTGATAGACCAGAGAGAGACCAGAGAGACCAGAGAGAGACCAACGAGAGACTAGAGAGAGACCAGAGAGAGACCAGAGAGAGACCAGAGGGAGACCAGAGAGAGACCAGAGAGAGACCAAAGAGACCAGAGAGAGACCAACGAGAGACCAGAGAGAAACCAGAGAGACCAGAGAGAGAGACCAACGAGAGACTAGAGAGAGGCCAGAGAGAGACCAGAGAGAGACCAACGAGAGACTAGAGAGAGACCAGAGAGAGACCAGAGGGAGACCAGAGAGAGACCAGGGAGAGACTAGAGAGAGACCAGAGAGAGAGACCAACGAGAGACCAGAGAGAGACCAGAGGGAGACCAGAGAGAGACCAGAGACACCAGAGCGAGACCAGAGAGAGAGACCAACGAGAGACTAGAGAGAGACCAGAGAGAGACCAGAGGGAGAGACTAGAGAGAGAACTTTTTTGTTGCATGCATATGTAAAAATGGCAGAAAACAGTCTTTGTTGTGGTGTCAGGAAACAGAGCAGTCAGACAGAAGGGTCGGGGGGACGTGAACAATGGCTAAAGATCGCAACAATCTCGAGTTCCTCATCTTTTTATGTTCTAATAAAGCTGGGGTGCGTAACTTTCAGACCACAACAGAACTCTGTAATAAGCCTGTGTCTCTAGATTCTGGCTCTGAAACAGTTTCTGATGATGTCGGGAGAAACACGTGATATTTATGGAGCTAAAAGTGAGGTCCCCCAGCTTTACGTGCGATCGTGAATCTAATGAATCCAAAATGGTGAAATGGCTCAAACCCAAACGATCCTTTTCCGCGTGTCCCTCGTCTCCTTCGATGATTCTGGTTTTTGTTTACTCCGGCTGCGATTGGATGATTCCATTTTCAGCCTAAAGGACCTTTTATACTGAGCATGAATGAGGCAGTGTGTGACAGAGGAACGGGACGAGCAGAGTGTTGTTGTGAGTCAGCAACGAGGTGTTGTTATGGTCTCTCCCTCTGTCTGTCTCTGGTCTCTTTCACTGGTCTCTCTCTCTGGTCTCTCTCTCTGGTCTCTCTCTCTGGTTTCTCTCTCGGGTCTCTCTCTCTGGTAACTCTTGCTGGTCTCTCTCTCTGGTCTCTCTCGCTGGTCTCTTTCTCTGGTCTCTCTTGCTGGTCTCTCTCGCTGGTCTCTTTCTCTGGTCTCTCTCTCTCTGGTCTCTCTCTCTGGTCTCTCTCTCTCTGGTCTCTCTCTCTGGTCTCTCTCTCTCTGGTCTCTCTCTCTGGTCTCTCTCGCTGGTTTCTCTCTCGGGTCTCTCTCGCTGGTTTCTCTCTCGGGTCTCTCTCTCTGGTCTCTCTTGCTGGTCTCTCTCTCTGGTCTCTCTCTGGTCTCTCTCGCTGGTCTCTCTCTCTGGTCTCTCTTGCTGGTCTCTCTCTCTGGTCTCTCTCTGGTCTCTCTCTCTGGTCTCTCTCTCTCTCTGGTCTCTCTCTGGTCTCTCTCGCTGGTCTCTCTCTCTGGTCTCTCTCTGGTCTCTCTTGCTGGTCTGTCTCTCTGGTCTCTCTCTCTGGTCTCTCTCTGGTCTCTCTCGCTGGTCTCTCTCTCTGGTCTCTCTCTGGTCTCTCTCTCTGGTCTCTCTCTCTGGTCTCTCTCTCTGGTCTCTCTCGCTGGTCTCTCTCTCTGGTCTCTCTCTTTTACAGAAAGGATAAATAGAAATACATTGAGAACAGTCGTATCTTGTTTGGGTCCATTTTGGTGACAATGGAAGGAGCACTTTGTACTACTACTGCTACTACTACTGCTACTACTCTTACTACTACTACTGCTACTACTACTGCTACTACTCTTCCTACTACTACTGCTACTACTACTACTGCTACTACTGCTACTACTACTACTGCTACTACTGCTACTACTACTACTACTACTATTACTACTACTACTACTATTACTACTACTACTACTACTACTACTGCTACTACTGCTACTACTACTACTACTACTATTACTACTACTACTACTACTACTACTACTACTGCTGCTGATGCTGCTGTGGTTTGGTTGGATGTGTTTTGGATTATGAGTTTCTCCTCGTGCGCCGGTCTTGTGGCAGAAAACCTCCACCCCCCACACCTCCCCTTTAAAGTTCACCGCAGGATTTAAGCCTCTGAACTCAGTGCACACACACACACACATACACACATACACACGCGCGCACACACACACGCGCGCACACACACACGCACAGAAACACGCGCACACACACACACACGCACAGAAACACGCGCGCACACACACACTCACACACACAGACGATAATGGAAAACACATTGACACTTGAATTATGTGGCTGTTATTATGTGACTATTATTACTACTACTAGAACAGGAGACCTGGTCCAGACCTGGTCCAGACCTGGTCCAGACCTGGTCCAGTCCTGGTGCAGCTGGTGGCTGTGGTCGGGGTGCTCCTCCTGCTCTTTAATGGACTGATGGTGTTTGATTAACCGCAGCCTCTGCCCTCGTGCCTCTGAGCCAAACGCTCTGTGGTTCTCCGCTGACGTCGGATCTAGCCCTAACCACATCTGAGCACAGCTGCACCTCTGGACCATATGTGGATCCAAGTCAAGACCTGGTTCAGTCCTGGTTCAGTGCTGCTTTAGACCTGCTTTAGACCTGCTTTAGACCTGCTTTAGTCCTGCTTTAGTCCTACTTTAGTCCTACTTTAGTTCTGCTTTAGTTCTGCTTTAGACTATTATTACTACTACTAGAACAGTAGACCTGGTTCAGTCCTGGTCCAGACCTGGTTCAGACCTGGTTCACACCTGGTTCAGACCTGGTTCAGACCTGGTTCAGACCTGGTTCAGACCTGGTTCACACCTGGTTCAGACCTGGTTCAGACCTGGTTAAGACCTGGTTCAGACCTGGTCCAGACCTGGTTCAGACCTGGTCCAGACCTGGTTCAGACCTGGTTCAGACCTGGTTTAGACCTGGTTCAGACCTGGTTTAGACCTGGTTCAGACCTGGTTCAGGGTTCTCACACAGATTGTGGCTCGTTTGTGTTTACTCAGTTGAACGATAATGAGGGCACTGATCAGAACTGGACCAGGACTGGACCAGGACTGAACCAAGACTGGACTGTTTTTCTTTTAGCAAAGAGAGGACCTCCCTCACTCAGCCAATCAGCTCTCAGCCCAAAAAGTCCAAAAGTGACTGTCAGGGCTAATGTCACATGAGTCTATAACATACATGCAGAGGAGTCCCTCAGGGCCTTGTTTTAGCCCCATTATTGTTTCCTGCAGATTTCATGCTTAAATCCCATATCCTGCTACAAACACCCGAAACCTCATTACAGCAGTTTTACTCTCCGCTTCTCAACCCGATTTGCTCCGTGTCGCTCTCTCCTTTCGTCTTCTTCTCACGCCACTTTTCTGCTTCTTAACTTTAGCCTTTTATGCTACATCTGCGCTCCTCAATTAGCATCAACAAGACCTGACGTTCTGAAAGGAGCGATAGAGTGCCAACTTCATTACGCTTTGTGCTGGAAGTCCATTGTTTGGTCCGACTGCTCAAACTTACAAAAGCCTGGACCAAGGGGCGTGGTCAACCCGCCCCCCCCCCCCCCTCCCATTGAACGCACTGCTCTTTTGTGCGCCTGTGTTAAGTGGCTATTGAGGGATTAGCGAGACAAAATGGTGGCCACTTGACCTTTTCCCCGTCTTTTGAACGCCGCCACGGAGGGCTCGGCTTGTGTGGTGGTATTTGGGGGAGTTTAGACCCGTACGGTGACGTGGGCCTGTTTAAGAGAGACCCCGGCAGCTGGGGGAGGGCGGGGCTCGGGCGTAAAGTTGGTTAAACTGAATAAATGCTTTGGTGTTTTTGTCGGAGCGTGTGGCGAAGCAGCTGTCGCCGTATGGTGTCGATAAAGTTCTGACAGAGACCAGTCACAGTCACCAGTGATGAATGTGGTGAGCGTTTATAAAAGAGAGAAGGGTGTTTCCAAAACCAAGATACATCACTTTTTAAGAAAGAGGAGAGACAGAGGAGAGGTGAAGAGAGAGGAGAGAGGGGAGAGAGAAGAGGAGAGAGAGAGGTGAGAAAGAGAAGAGAGAAAAGAGGGGAGACAGAGGAGAGAGAGGAGAGGAGAGAAGAGAGAGGAGAGAAGAGAAGAGAGAGGAGAGGAGAGAAGAGAGAGGGAAGAGAGAGGAGAGGAGAGAGAGGAGAGATAGAGAAGAGAGAGGAGAGAAGAGAAGAGAGAGGGAAGAGAGAGGAGAGGAGAGAGAGGAGAGATAGAGAAGAGAGAGGAGAGAAGAGAAGAGAGAGGAGAGGAGAGAAGAGAGAGGGAAGAGAGAGGAGAGGAGAGAGAGGAGAGATAGAGAAGAGAGAAGAGAGAGGGAAGAGAGAGGAGAGGAGCGAGAGGTGAGAAAGAGAAGAGAGAAAAGAGGGGAGACAGAGGAGAGAGAGGAGAGGTGAAGAGAGAGGAGAGAGGGGAGAGAGAGAGGTGAGAAAGAGAAGAGAGAAAAGAGGGGAGACAGAGGAGAGAGAGGAGAGATAGAGAAGAGAGAGGAGAGAAGAGAAGAGAGAGGAGAGGAGAGAGAGGATAGATAGAGAAGAGAGAGGAGAGAAGAGAGAAAAGAGGGGAGACAGAGGAGAGAGAGGAGAGGAGAGAAGAGAGGGGAGAGAGAGGGGAGAGAAGAGAGGTGAGGAGAGAGGGGAGAGAAGAGAGGTGAGGAGAGAGGGGAGAGAAGAGAGGTGAGGAGAGAGGGGAGAGAGAAGAGGAGAGAGAGGAGAGAAGAGAGGTGAGGAGCGAGGGGAGAGAAGAGGAGAAAAAAGAGGTGAGGAGAGAGGGGAGAGAAGAGAGGTGAGGAGAGAGAAGAGGAGAGAAAAGAGGTGAGGAGAGAGAGAGAGGAGAGAAAAGAGGTGAGGAGAGAGAAGAGGAGAGAGGGGAGAGAAGAGGAGAGAAAAGAGGTGAGGAGAGAGGGGAGAGAAGAGAGGTGAGGAGAGAGGGGAGAGAAGAGAGGTGAGGAGAGAGAAGAGGAGAGAGTAGAAGAAGGAGAGGAGAAGGAGAGAGGAGAGAAATGTTATTCTGGAGCTTGTTCCCCAAACCCTCAAAGTCCTTCATGCAGCTTCCTCACTCGTGCATCTCCCTCCTCCTCCACAGGAACTGCCTTCAGGACGTCCAATCACAGATCTCGGTTTGCAACGTTGGCGATGGCGGCAGGACTCGTGCTGGTGCTGTGCCTGCTGCCCCTCGGCATCATGGGTAATTCCTTGGAGGAGGGACAAGACAAAATGGCGTCTGCGTTTCAGCGGCGGAGAGTGAAGCGCGGTGGTGGAAGCGTCGGAGATCATGGGACTGGAGACCGTCTGCTGGAGATACTGGCTGGAACGCGTACATCGGGAGTAAGAAACCGTTCTCTGCTCTCTTTCTGATCCCTCTCTCTCTGGTCTCTCTCTGGTCTCTCTCTCTGGGCTCGCTCTGGACTCTCTCTGGTCTCGCTCTGGTCTCTCTCTGGTCTCTCTCTGGTCTCTCTCTGGTCTCTCTCTGGTCTCTCTCTGGACTCTCTCTGGTCTCGCTCTGGTCTCTCTCTGGTCTCTCTCTGGTCTCTCTCTGGTCTCTCTCTGGTCTCTCTCTGGTCTCTCTCTGGTCTCTCTCTGGTCTCTCTCTGGTCTCTAGGCCCCGATGGACAGAAGCACCGTGTGAAGGAGATGAGGAGGAGTAATCAGCCTGAAGCCAATTACAGAGAAGACACAAGTGCAAATAGAGATGTGAGGAGCAATCAGGAAAATCTGGTCTCACTTAAGAGAGGGGGAGGGAGAGGGGGAGGGAGAGGGGGAGGGAGAGGAGGGGGAGAGAGGAGAGGCGTGCGGGCAGGAGAGGGTAGAGGAAATGGGGGAGTGAAGAGAGATAAGAGAATTAGAAAGGCGAGATGAGAGGAGGCAGAGAGAAAGATTAGAAAGACATGAGAGACCAGAAAGAGAGGAAGTGTGAGAGACCAGAGAGAGACCAGAGAGAGACCAGAGAGAGACCAGAGAGAGAGACCAGAGAGAGAGCAGAGAGAGAGACCAGAGAGAGACCAGAGAGAGAGCAGAGAGAGAGACCAGAGAGACCAGAGAGAGAGACCAGAGAGACCAGAGAGAGACCAGAGAGAGAGCAGAGAGAGAGACCAGAGAGAGAGAGACCAGAGAGACCAGAGAGAGACCAGAGAGAGATGATGTGAACACATTGTCCCTGTGCTTCTGTCTCCTGTGAACACATTGTCCCTGTGCTTCTGTCCTCAGCTGCACTCGGACATGGACAAAGGCGACGGCTCCATCCGCTACATCCTGTCGGGGGAGGGGGCGGGCTCCACCTTCACCATCGACGAGAGCACGGGCGACATCCACGCCATCCAGCGCCTGGACCGCGAGCTCAAAGCCCAGTACGTGCTGCGGGCCCAGGCCAGGAGCCGCCTCAGCGACCGGGCCCTCGAGCCCGAGTCCCAGTTCATCGTAAAGATCCAGGACATCAACGACAACGAGCCGCGCTTCCTGGACGGACCGTACGCCGCCATCGTGCCCGAGATGTCCGCCATCGGTGAGGCGGCCGCACACGATATCATTAATAATGTTTATTCTCTTATTAAGGCATTAAGTAATATTGTTCTTCTCATTATTTCATAAAAACAGAAAAAATAGCTCATTAATCTTTGCAAAACAGATTTCTTGTGATTTTATCTTATTTTTCTAATAAATCAAATACATTTATATTTTTTATTTGTTAATATTGAAGTTGTTTTTTTTCAAAACATTCTTATTTATTTGAAGTTTTGAAATAGTTTTTCTTCATATGAATTATGTAATGAGTAATAATAACTTATAGTAACACACATTTCCCAGATATTTAAATTAATATTCACATTTTTGTATTAAATAGTTCAGTATTTAGTAATATTTTTTTTACCCCAAATATTTTATTTTGTGAATTTTCTATTTTTCATTTTCTATTTTCTGTTTATCTGTGAGTGTTTTTTGTGTTTTCAGATTTTTTTTATTTATTAATATTATTTTTTTTTTCCACCAAATTTTGATTTAGACATTTCCTGTTTTTCTGTTGATGAATCTAATGTTTGTTCAGGAACCTCCGTGATCCAAGTGACCGCCACCGACGCCGACGACCCGACCTACGGCAACAGCGCCCGGGTCGTCTACAGCGTCCTGGAAGGACAGCCGTACTTCTCTGTGGACGCCAAGACTGGTGAGAGAGTCACTCTGGTCTCTCTCTGGTCTCTCTCTGGTCTCACTCTGGTCTCTCTCTGGTCTCCCTCTGGTCTCCCTCTGGTCTCCCTCTGGTCTCCCTCTGGTCTCTCTCTGGTCTCCCTCTGGTCTCTCTCTGGTCTCCCTCTGGTCTCCCTCTGGTCTCCCTCTGGTCTCCCTCTGGTCTCCCTCTGGTCTCTCTCTGGTCTCTCTCTGGTCTCTCTCTGGTCTCCCTCTGGTCTCCCTCCGGTCTAAGTCGGTGTGTTCTGGTCTTTTGCAGGAGTGGTGCGTGTGTCTCTGTCTGACATGGACCGTGAGACCAGAGAGAACTATACTTTGCTGATCCAGGCCAAAGACATGGGGGGGCAGATGGGGGGTCTGGCCGGGACCACCAGAGTCCACATACGCCTCAGCGACATCAATGACAACCCGCCCGTGTTCGACCAGCGTAAGAACCCTCCTTCATCTGTCACAGACTCTTTGGGCTGAGACCTGGTCCTCTTTGGGCTGAGACCTGGTCCTGTCTGTTTCAATAATCTGTCCTAACAAGAAGATTAAAGGAAGAGTTAAAACATACAACTGTTTTAGATCCAGGGATTATTAAGCACTAAAGTTACATACATCAGCTTTAATACATAACTGACACTAATAACACGAAAGGCTGTCAGTCCTGGTCCAGATCTGGTTCAGACCCGGTTCAGACCTGGTTCAGACCTGGTTCAGACCTGGTTCAGACCTGGTTCAGACCTGGTATAGACTTGGTTATCCTAATACTTCTACTGCTACTTCTACAACTACTACTACAAATACTTCCACTACTAAAACTACTACTTCTACTACTAATACTTCTGGTACTAAGACTTCTACTACTACTACTACTACTACTACTACTACTACTTATACTACTAATACTTCTGGTACTAATACTTCTACTACTACTACTACTACTTCTACTACTAATACTTCTGATACTAATACTTCTACTACTACTACTTCTACTACTACTAATACTTCTAATACTACTAGTACTACTACTACTACTACTACTTCTACTACTAATACTTCTGATACTAATACTTCTACTACTACTACTACTACTAATACTTCTGCTACTAATACTACTAGTACTACTACTTCTACTACTACTTCTACCACTACTACTACTACTACTACTAATACTTCCACTACTTATACTTCTACTAGTAATACTTCTGGTACTAATACTTCTACTACTACTTCTACTACTACTACTACTAATACTTCTTCTATCTAGTACTACATGAGCAAAAGCAGCAAAAGTCCCATGTCACAGAGAAAAGGAGAAACTTTCATAATTTGATTAATTTTGGACAGAGGATTACTGCTGGTAATGAACCAGAAATGATCCATGGTTTAGTCCTGGTCTTCATGGTTGAGCTGGAGCCTTCTCTGTCAGGGGGAGATCAGGGACAGACCCCATCCAGAGAGCCTTAATCTGGGCTCCAGTCCCATCAGGAGCACAAAGCTGAGGAACAGGAGGCAGACAGCTCCCTCTAGTGGAGAAGTTTAAAACAGCAGCAGAGCTTAGCTGAACTATAGAATATCACTGAACCAGGACCAAAGCAGGACTAAACCAGGACTAACCCAGGACTAAAGCAGGACTAACCCAGGACTAAACCAGGACTGCCCCAGGAGTCTAAACCAGGACTAACCCAGGACTTAACCAGGACTGACCCAGGAGTCTAAACCAGGACTAAACCAGGACTAAACCAGGACTGACCCAGGACTGCCCCAGGAGTCTAAACCAGGACTAACCCAGGACTGACCCAGGAGTCTAAACCAGGACTAAACCAGGACTAACCCAGGGCTAACCCAGGAGTCTAAACCAGGTCTATACCAGGACTGAACCAGGACCAAAGCAGGACTAACCCGGGCCTAGACCAGAGTCAATTAGACCTGGATCAGTGATGGTTTACTCCTGGTTTAGACCTGGTTGAGTCCTTGTTTGACCTGGTTGAGTCCTTATTCAGTCCTGCTTTAGACCAGACCTGAGTGGGGACTACATTTTCTGTCTGAAAAAGCTGCTCTTTTTGTGGTTTTAAAGTTACGCACTCCAGCTTTAAACCAGGAATATTTTAGTTTTAAAAACAGCTTTGAACGTGAATGAATGGGGAAAATGTGCCAAGTTTGAGACAAGGGCTTTCAGACAGAAGGGGCGGGGGGACACGGACCATTATCTCTCCTAACCGTGTGGTCTGGTGTGGACAGGGCTGTACCAGATGTCGGTCCCTGAGTCGGCCCCCGTGGGGACCGTGGTCGGGACCATCTGGGCTCGAGACCAGGACTCAGGCCCCAACGCTCTCATGAAGTACTCTGTCGTGGACGGAGACGGACGAGACTCGTTTGAGATCAGCACGGACCCGACGAGGAGCTACGGGGTCATTGCGGTCAAGAGGGTACGGACTCTTCACTGAGACCAGGGCCAGGACCAGGACCAGGCTGGAGACCAGGACCAGGACCAGGGCCAGGACGAAGACCAGGACGGAGACCAGGACCAGGGCCAGGACCAGAACCAGGACCAGGGCCAGGACCAGAACCAGGGCCAGGACCAGGACGAACACTAGGACCAGGACCAGAATCAAGACTTAGACCTAAGACGAGAACAAGTATGAACATAGACCATGACCAGAACGAAACTTAGACCTAGACCTAGTCCTAAACCTACACCAAAACCCAGATCCAGACTTAGACCAGTGAAACCTAGTGCTTTACCGCAGGACTGACCGTGTCCTTCGCAGGCGCTGGACTTTGAGTCAAAGCCGAGCTTCACTCTGAAGGTGGAGGCGGCGAACACGGATCCTGGACAGAACCAGCACTTTAGTGACGTGACCATCGTGCACCTGACCATCGAGGACGTGGACGAGCCACCGGTGTTTGACCAGAACCAGTACGTCCTGGAGCTTCTGGAGGACGCCCAGGTTGGGACTGTGGTCCGAGCCGTGAGCGCCAGAGACCCGGACTCAGCCAACAACACTGTGAGGTGAGGAGAGAAACCAGAGAGAGACCAGAGAGAGATCAGAGAGAGATCAGAGAGAGACTAGAGAGAGACTAAAGAGAGACCAGAGAGAGACCAGAGAGAGACTAGAGAGAGACTAAAGAGAGACCAGAGAGAGACCAGAGAGAGACTAGAGAGAGACTACAGAGAGACCAGAGAGAGACCAGAGAGAGACTAGAGAGAGACTAAAGAGAGACCCGAGAGAGACCAGAGAGAGACCAGAGAGAGACCAGAGAGAGACTAGAGAGAGACTAAAGAGAGACCAGAGAGAGACCAGAGAGAGACTAGAGAGAGACTAAAGAGAGACCAGAGAGAGACCAGAGAGAGACTAGAGAGAGACTAAAGAGAGACCAGAGAGAGACCAGAGAGAGACTAAAGAGAGACCAGAGAGAGACCAGAGAGAGACTAGAGAGACCAGAGAGAGACCAGAGAGAGACTAGAGAGAGACTAAAGAGAGACTAAAGAGAGACCAGAGAGAGACCAGAGAGAGACCAGAGAGAGACTAGAGAGAGACCAGAGAGAGACTAAAGAGAGACCAGAGAGAGACCAGAGAGAGACCAGAAAGAGACCAGAGAGAGACCAGAGAGAGACTAGAGAGAGACTAAAGAGAGACCAGAGAGAGACCAGAGAGAGACCAGAGAGAGACTAGAGAGAGACTGAAGAGAGACCAGAGAGAGACCAGAGAGAGATCAGAGAGAGATCAGAGGGAGACCAGAGAGAGACCAGAGAGAGATCAGAGAGAGACCAGAGAGAGACCAGAGAGAGACCAGAGAGAGATCAGAGAGAGATCAGAGGGAGACCAGAGAGAGACCAGAGAGAGATCAGAGAGAGACCAGAGAGAGACCAGAGAGAGACTAGAGAGAGACTAAAGAGAGACCAGAGAGAGACCAGAGAGAGACCAGAGAGAGACTAGAGAGAGACTAAAGAGAGACCAAAGAGAGACCAGAGAGAGACCAGAGAGAGACCAGAGAGAGATCAGAGGGAGACCAGAGAGAGACCAGAGAGAGATCAGAGGGAGACCAGAGAGAGACCAGAGAGAGATCAGAGAGAGACCAGAGAGAGACCAGAGAGAGACCAGAGAGAGACCAGAGAGAGATCAGAGAGAGACCAGAGAGAGACCAGAGAGAGACCAGAGAGAGACTAGAGAGAGCCATTCCTCACACTGCATTTAACTGGAAGTGTGTAAGTGATTAATGGCAGAGCGGTTTCCTGTCGTGGCTGTTGTAATACTGAAGGGGCCCAGCAGGGGGCAGCACACTCACAGCCTTTGGACCAGTACTGTCTGTTACTGAGGATTCTTCTTCTGTTGCAGATATTCCATCGACAAGAGCAGCGACCTGGAGAAGTTCTTCTACATAGAGCCCACGACCGGGGCCCTCATGACCCTTAGGCCCCTGGACCGAGAGCAGGTCGGCTGGCACAACCTCACCGTGCTCGCCATGGAGATGAGTACGTCCACAGGTCTAAACCAGGACTAAACCAGGACTAAACCAGGATTGAATCAGGACTAAACCAGGATTGAATCAGAACTAACCAGGACTAAACCAGGTCTAAACCAGGATTGCTTTTTCCAGGCAGAAAAGTGAAAAAGAGAGAACCACGTTTGCTCAGCCTAAAGCGTCAAATAATGACTTAAAGGGCTTTTCTTACACAAAATATAACTTGTTTTCTAATCAGATAAACACAGCATTTTTTCACATTTTACTTTTACAAGACAAAAAAGCTTTGAGGTTAATTTAATTTGTCTCACCACTGTCCTGCTTTACCTTTGATGGTTGATTTGAATTCTTCTGCATTTGCAGTTATTCCAAACAATAATAATAATAATGCATTGGTTTCTATTCTTCATGTTTTCTCTCTGTCTGTGCAGATAATCCGTCTCAGATTTCCAGCGTCTCTGTTTCCGTCAGAGTCCTGGACGTGAACGACAACGCTCCGACCCTGAGCCATCACCTGGAGACCTACGTGTGCGAAGACGCCAATGCCGGACAGGTGCGACACCACAGTCTGCTCCGGGCCCCGTCCAGACCATAGACTGTGCTAACAGCTAGTTTCATGGATGAACTTCTGCTTCAGCTCACTCTGGCTCCTGACTTTGGTCTGGTCTGGTCTGGTCTGGCAGTATAAACCACAATGGTATGGTTTCTACTGTGAGAATAGTGCAGAGTGTAACATTTATCACCTGCTTTTTGGGCTGAAATCATCTCCATTGTTTTTTAAAACTCCCCTTTAACTGGTCTTCATGTATGACCTGATGTATGTATGACCTGATGTATGTTCTGATGTATGACCTGATGTATGACCTGATGTATGTATGACCTGATGTATGTTCTGATGTATGTATGTTCTGATATATGTATGTTCTGATGTATGACCTGATGTATGTTCTGATGTATGTATGACCTGATGTATGTTCTGATGTATGTATGACCTGATGTATGTTCTGATGTATGTATGACCTGATGTATGTATGTTCTGATGTATGACCTGATGTATGTTCTGATGTATGTATGACCTGATGTATGTATGTTCTGATGTATGACCTGATGTATGTTCTGATGTATGTATGACCTGATGTATGTATGTTCTGATGTATGACCTGATGTATGTATGTTCTGATGTATGACCTGATGTATGTTCTGATGTATGTATGTTCTGATGTATGACCTGATGTATGTTCTGATGTATGCATGTTCTGATGTATGCATGTTCTGATGTATGTTATGATGTATGTTCTGATGTATGTTCTGATGTATGTATGTTCTGATGTATGCATGTTCTGATGTATGTATGTTCTGTATGTATGTTATGATGTCTGATGTGATGTATGTTCTGATGTATGTATGTTCTGATGTATGACCTGATGTATGTATGTTCTGATGTATGACCTGATGTATGTTCTGATGTATGCATGTTCTGATGTATGCATGTTCTGATGTATGCATGTTCTGATGTATGTATGTTCTGATGTATGTATGTTCTGATGTATGTTCTGATGTATGTTCTGATGTATGCATGTTCTGATGTATGACCTGATGTATTGTATGTATGTTCTGGTGTTTGCAGCTGGTTCAGGCGCTGACAGCTGTGGACGTGGACGACCCGCTCGGAGGACACCACTTTCACTACAGTTTAACAGCAGAGGATCAGAACAACCCCAACTTCACTCTCCGAGACAATCAAGGTGACCAGCCCGCCCACACGCCCGCCCGCCACACACACGCACACACACGATGAAGTGTCTTTCCTGGTGTCCGAGGTCTCCCATCACAGTACTAACCAGGTCCTGTCCTGCTGAGCTTCTGAGGTCTGAAAGGATCTGTCTTTCACCTGCAGTTCGTCTGTTGCCTCTCACTGAGCCCAAGACTGTTGTAGTAATACGGTTGTGTTAAAGTTGTGTGTGTTACTGTTGTACTAAAGTTGTGTGTCTGACAGATAACTCGGCGTGGGTCCTGACACGGCGTGCGGGCTGGGCGCTGCGGGACCACTCGGTCTTCTTTCTGGCGGTGTCGGTCCGGGACGGGGAGGAGCCGGTCCAGAGCAGCACCAGTACTCTGACCGTGCGTGTGTGCAGCTGTGACCAGCAGGGGGCAGTACTGTCCTGTGAGCCCGAGGCCTTCACGCTGCCCGCCAACCTGAGCCGGGGCGCGCTCATCGCCATCCTCGCCTGCATCTTCATCCTGCTCGGTGAGATTAAAGCTCGGGTACCTGACTCTGGGCTAAAGTCCATGTCTCTAGTTTCTGGATCCAAAACAGTTTCACTTTCACATCCTTTTAGATCAGCTTTTTCAGACGGTCTAAAAGAGAGGACTATCAAACTAAAACTAGGTCCAAACCAGGTCTAAACTTGGTCCAAACCAGGTCTAAACTAAGTCCAAACCAGCACTAAACTAGGTCCAAACCAGGTCTAAACTAGTTCCAAACCAGGTCTAAACTAAGTCCAAACCAGGACTAAACTAGGTCCAAACCAGGTCTAAACTAGTTCCAAACCAGGTCTAAACTAAGTCTAAACCAGGTCTAAACTAAGTCTAAACCAGGTCTAAACTAAGTCCAAACCAGGACTAAACTAGGTCCAAACCAGGTCTAAACTATGTCCAAACCAGGTCTAAACTAGTTCCAAACCAGGTCTAAACTAAGTCTAAACCAGGTCTAAACTAAGTCTAAACCAGGTCTAAACTAAGTCCAAACCAGGACTAAACTAGGTCCAAACCAGGTCTAAACTAGGTACAAACTAGTGAAGAAGATGACAAAGTCTGGGATCACGTCTTAAATTCAGACAGAAGACATGTTTTATTGTCGATGGTGGAGACAGCACGAACAGCACGAACAACAGATACAACAGAATACAAGTGTATTATACAGAGCGGAGGCATGGAGACCTCCAATCAGCAGCTGCCACAGTGCCATGTAGCTTGGCCTTCAGATAGACACAACAAGGGAAAAGTACTGGCTTCTGCACATTGATAGAATGATGAGTTTAACTTGAACAAAAGTTGCTTCAAAGTGTTATGAAATCTCACACTAGCTCCAAACTAGGCCTAAACCAGGACCAAACCAGGACTTAACTAGGTCTAAACCAGGTCTAAACCAGGACTAAACCAGGTCTAAACCAGATCTAAACCAGGTCTAAACTAGGACTACACCAGGACTAAACCAGGTCTAAACCAGGTCTAAACCAGGACTAAACCAGGTCTAAACCAGGTCTAAACTAGAACTAAACCAGGACTAAACCATGACTAAACCAGGTCTAAACTAGGACTATACCAGGATTAAACCAGGACTAAACCAGGTCTAAACCAGGTCTAAACTAGGACTAAACCAGGTCTATACCAGGTCTAAACCAGGACTAAACCAGGTCTAAACCAGGTCTAAACCAGGACTAAACCAGGTCTAAACCAGGTCTAAACTAGAACTAAACCAGGACTAAACCAGGACTAAACCATGACTAAACCAGGTCTAAACTAGGACTATACCAGGATTAAACCAGGACTAAACCAGGTCTAAACCAGGTCTAAACTAGGACTAAACCAGGATTAAACCAGGTCTATACCAGGTCTATACCAGGACTAAACCAGGACTAAACCAGGTCTAATCTTCTGTCCACTGATCCTGTGTTAGTGCTGATCCTGCTGATGCTGTCTCTGCGCACGCACCGTAAGAAGCCGTACCTCTGCGACCGCGAGGATAACGTTCATGAGAACATCGTGCGCTACGACGATGAGGGCGGCGGCGAGGAGGACACCGAGGCCTTCGACATCGCCGCCATGTGGAACCCGCGGGAAGTGCACCCTCAGGCCAAGCTGCGGCAGGACATGCTCCCGGAGATCCAGAGCCTGTCACGGTACGTGCCGCTGGCGTGCGTGAGCGACCCCGCAGACGGACACGTGCAGGGCTTCGTGTGCGCCAAGCTGCTGGAGGCCGACTCGGACTCGCGGGCGCCGCCGTACGACTCGCTGCAGACGTACGCCTACGAGGGCGAAGGCTCCATCGCAGAGTCGCTGAGCTCGCTGCAGTCAGGAGCCTCCAACTCAGACCTCGAGTACGACTACCTGAACGACTGGGGACCGCGGTTTGAGAAGCTCGCAGAGATGTACGGGGTGACGCAAAACTGCTCCCCCCTGTGGTAGGAGGAGGGAGCGCGGCCTGTTCTGTGGAGGAGCAGGAGTATAAGGAGCAGGAGGAATATAAGGAGCAGGAGGACTGGGAGACGCGCTCAAACCGAAGTGACAAAGGTTTCCCCGGTTCACACCCAGCAGCTTCAGCAGCGGCGCGTAGGTTACGTCCACAGCTATTTGTTGTAATAATAACAGTGACAATTTACACAACAGTGAAGATGTGTGACTCTGTAGATTAGCCTAAAACACTCTTAGTTTTGGTTCAATACAAACAGAGGCAGAAAAGAAAGAAACCACTTATCCAATGAATTGTAACTGAAGTTGCTTTCCCAAAAAAATAGAAAAGTAGTTATATTTGGCTCATCGCCGCTTGCGCCCGCTTTTAATGAGGAAAACATGAAATAAATCAGCAGCACAGTCTCGCCCCAGGTCTTTTAAAATTATAAAAACAAAGTATTGATTTGATGGAGCCAAAGGAGATACACAATTAAACCTGGTTTGTGTCCATCACTAGTTTTCATGTTTCTGATTTCTGTCACATCTTCAGAAAAAACACTTTAAACCACATGAGAAAGAGATGTAACCGTATCATATTGGCGACAGCTCCCTCTTGTGGTAAAATGTGGAAACAGCGCCTTCCTATTGAATTCATGCCGTAGAAAGTTTGTGACGTTTTTTAATTCAAGACGTATTTGCTTTTGTGACCTGAAATATTTTACCAAGACAACCATCTTCCATCACAGGCTTTAGAACCTGACAGAAAAATGTATATGGTCTAAATCAGGGGCCCCGAACCCGCCTTGGGGCATACTGACAGACTACACTATCCTTTAAAATGCAGGTGGTGCGGCGTATACATAGGTGCAGCTTTTACACAGGTGCGGCTTATACACAGGTGCGGCTTATACACAGGTGCGAATTATAGTATATACAGGTGTGGCTTATACACAGGTGCGGCTTGTATACAAGTGCGGCCTATACACGGGTGCGGCTTGTATACAGGTGCGAATTATAGTACATACAGGTGTGGCTTATACACAGGTGCGGCTTGTATACAGGTGCAAATTATATACAGGTGCGGCCTATACACGGGTGCGGCTTGTATACAGGTGCGTCTTATATAGACCGGCTTATACACAGGTGCGGCTTATATAGATGTGCGACTAGTCCAGAAAGCATGGTATTTATTGTAAAGCTCAGAACAGTGAAACAGTTTGTAAATGGTTTTCTCAGAAAGAGAGAGGGGTCTTTCTCGGTTCTGGGATGTTCCGAGATGTTCAGGTCTCACAGGAGGTAACACACTCCCGTCTGTTTTTTAATGATAATGATTTAATAATGTGAGGATTTATAACATATGTTCGACCCAAACGCCAAATAGAACCTTGAGGACGAACTGTTCCAAGCTCTTTGTGTCATTTCTGGGTTGTTGCTGTTTTTAAATGATCTAGAATCACTTTTCTGTCTGGAAACAAAATGGCTGCCAGCTTTGTTCAACAGGGAGTAAATGGAAGTAAAGAGTTCTCAAAGACTTCACCTCTGTGGGAAAGTCGACACATCTACCTGAAGTTCAAAAAGACTCGATCCTTGTGACGTGACTGTTTTGCCGTTGAGTTCGAGGACGGTCGGACACAGGGCACTCGTCTGTGGCTTTTATAATGTGTTTATTTTGTATTTTTATAAGGGTTGGAATGGTTTAAAGCACATGTTTGTAAATGTTTGTAAAGAGTTTGCCATATCCCTTTGTAACCTTCTTCCACAGTTGTTTTTTCTACATGATGCATCATTACTGTTCAGATGATTCTATAGCCTCATTTCCACTGAGCAAACGTGTCACTGAGAGACCCGGGCTGGTGGGTCAAAACAACGCGCCATTTAGAGACAATACACAGCTGCTCACATGTGGCTCAGGGAAGAAGGTTCTAAATCTACAAGTCACTCCAGGGACTATACTCTGCAGTGACAGCGTAACAAGCCGTGGAGCTGTGTTTGGGTGAATGAAGCTCTCTGTGTCAGCGTCTGCTTTCCTCTAAGTCCTTTCAGTTCATGAGAAAAATATGAAAATTGTCTGTTTCTCCATTCGAGAAACTGCCTGTAGTTCACTACTACTGCTACTGCTACTGCTACTAGTGCTACTACTACTACTACTGCTACTAGTGCTACTACTACTGCTACTACTACTACTACTGCTACTACTACTACTACTGCTACTACTACTACTACTGCTACTAGTGCTACTACTACTGCTACTACTACTACTGCTACTACTGCTACTACTACTGCTACTGCTACTGCTACTGCTACTACTGCTACTAGTACCAATACATTCCTGTCTTCCTGTACCGGGCGGAGAAGGTGGAAATGGGGCATTAGAGAAAACTGAACGTGATCTAAAACTTGTTTTTGTTGTCAGCATTTTGCCTTAAACATGACAGAAACTGCACCATGTGGGGCCTTCATCACTGGTCCATAATTTATTCTCAATATTTATTATTTATTCATATTTCAGTGTGTTCTTTTTGCTGTAAAGTCGTGTCTCTCTCACCGCTGTGCCACAAAACTTTTTATACGGAACGAATGGTCTTTTGATACTGGGTTAAACCTGCTGAATGTCAGTACTTTTGTATTCTTGGTAATAAAACTCTCAAAACAATTGGAATGTATCGACTTTATCTTACAATAATAATACATCACAATATATTGAGGTGAGTAACTTTCAGACCACAGTAAAACTAATGAACCCATGTCTCTGGTTCCTGGCTGTGTTGCTTCTATCACATTAGTTTTCATCATGAGTTCTGGCCTCTTTAGATCAGCTTTTTCAGACAATAAAGAGGACCGGCTTTTGTCTTTCCCTAGACCAGTCACAGTCAAATACATCAGAGGCCAAAATAACTCATTTACTACAAGCACTGGTTCAATTTGTATTAAACCATATCCAAATGTTGCATAAAACCTATTGGACCAAGACATAAGAGTGTACCGGATTTTATTTAATTATTAAATTAACAATCAAACATTTTTCCACACCCTCACAGACAAAAACAAACTTCCTTCAAAGAGAAACACATGTCCTGAACATTGAATGAATAATCCAATATGTCTCGGTGCGGCCGGTTCTAATATCATCCCAGGGGCCAAGATAGTTAATTCACGGGCCGGATTTGGCCCCCGGGTCTAGGTTTTGACACCCATGCCTAGACTTGCTTCAGTTCTGCTTCAGTCTCTGCTTTAGTCCCACTTCAGTCTCGCTTCAGTCTCTGCTTCAGTCCCACTTCAGTCTCTGCCTCAGTCTCTGCTTCAGTCTCTGCCTCAGTCTCTGCTTCAGTCTCTGCTTCAGTCTCTGCCTCAGTCTCTGCCTCAGTCTCTGCTTCAGTCTCTGCCTCAGTCTCTGCCTCAGTCTCTGCCTCAGTCTCTGCCTCAGTCTCTGCTTCAGTCTCTGCTTCAGTCTCTGCCTCAGTCTCTGCTTCAGTCTCTGCCTCAGTCTCTGCCTCAGTCTCTGCCTCAGTCTCTGCTTCAGTCTCTGCTTCAGTCTCTGCTTCAGTCTCTGCTTCAGTCCCAATTCAGTCCCGCTTCAGTCTCTGCCTCAGTCTCTGCTTCAGTCTCTGCTTTAGTCCCACTTCAGTCTCTGCTTCAGTCTCTGCCTCAGTCTCTGCTTCAGTCTCTGCTTCAGTCTCTGCTTCAGTCCCAATTCAGTCCCGCTTCAGTCTCTGCCTCAGTCTCTGCTTCAGTCTCTGCTTTAGTCCCACTTCAGTCTCTGCTTCAGTCTCTGCCTCAGTCTCTGCTTCAGTCTCTGCTTCAGTCTCTGCTTCAGTCTCTGCTTCAGTCCCAATTCAGTCCCGCTTCAGTCCCAATTCAGTCCCGCTTCAGTCTCTGCCTCAGTCTCTGCTTCAGTCTCTGCTTCAGTCTCTGCTTCAGTCTCTGCCTCAGTCTCTGCTTCAGTCTCTGCTTCAGTCTCTGCTTCAGTCTCTGCCTCAGTCTCTGCCTCAGTCTCTGCTTCAGTCTCTGCTTCAGTCTCTGCTTCAGTCTCTGCTTCAGTCTCTGCCTCAGTCTCTGCTTTAGTCCCACTTCAGTCTCTGCTTCAGTCTCTGCTTCAGTCTCTGCCTCAGTCTCTGCTTCAGTCTCTGCTCCAGTCTCTGCTTCAGTCTCTGCTTCAGTTTCTGCTTCAGTCTCTACTTCAGTTTCTGCTTCAGTCTCTGCTTCAGTCTCTGCTTCAGTCTCTGCTTCAGTCTCTGCCTCAGTCTCTGCCTCAGTCTCTGCTTCAGTCTCTGCTTTAGCCCGCTTCAGTCTCGCTTCAGTCTCTGCTTCAGTCTCTGCTTCAGTCCCGCTTCAGTCTCTGCTTCAGTCTCGCTTTAGTCTCTGCTTCAGTCTCTGCTTCAGTCCCAATTCAGTCCCGCTTCAGTCTCTGCTTCAGTCTCGCTTCAGTCTCTGCTTCAGTCCCTGCCTCAGTCTCTGCTTCAGTCTCTGCTTTAGTCCCACTTCAGTCTCTGCCTCAGTCTCTGCTTCAGTCTCTGCTTCAGTCTCTGCTTCAGTCTCTGCCTCAGTCTCTGCTTCAGTCTCTGCTTCAGTCTCTGCTTCAGTCTCTGCTTCAGTCTCTGCTTCAGTCTCTGCTTCAGTCTCTGCTTCAGTCTCTGCCTCAGTCTCTGCTTTAGTCCCACTTCAGTCTCTGCTTCAGTCTCTGCTTCAGTCTCTGCCTCAGTCTCTGCTTCAGTCTCTGCTCCAGTCTCTGCTTCAGTCTCTGCTTCAGTTTCTGCTTCAGTCTCTACTTCAGTTTCTGCTTCAGTCTCTGCTTCAGTCTCTGCTTCAGTCTCTGCCTCAGTCTCTGCCTCAGTCTCTGCTTCAGTCTCTGCTTTAGCCCGCTTCAGTCTCGCTTCAGTCTCTGCTTCAGTCTCTGCTTCAGTCCCAATTCAGTCCCGCTTCAGTCTCTGCTTCAGTCTCGCTTTAGTCTCTGCTTCAGTCTCTGCTTCAGTCCCAATTCAGTCCCGCTTCAGTCTCTGCTTCAGTCTCGCTTCAGTCTCTGCTTCAGTCCCTGCCTCAGTCTCTGCTTCAGTCTCTGCTTCAGTCCCACTTCAGTCTCTGCCTCAGTCTCTGCTTCAGTCTCTGCCTCAGTCTCTGCTTTAGTCTCGCTTCAGTCTCTGCTTCAGTCCCTGCTTCAGTCTCTGCTTCAGTCTCTGCTTTAGTCCCACTTCAGTCTCTGCCTCAGTCTCTGCTTCAGTCCCGCTTCAGTCTCTGCTTCAGTCTCTGCTTCAGTCTCTGCTTCAGTCTCTGCCTCAGTCTCTGCTTCAGTCTCTGCTTTAGTCCCACTTCAGTCTCTGCTTCAGTCTCTGCCTCAGTCTCTGCCTCAGTCTCTGCTTCAGTCTCTGCTTTAGCCCGCTTCAGTCTCGCTTCAGTCTCTGCTTCAGTCCCTGCTTCAGTCTCTGCTTCAGTCTCTGCTTCAGTCCCACTTCAGTCTCTGCTTCAGTCTCTGCTTCAGTCCCACTTCAGTCTCTGCTTCAGTCTCTGCCTCAGTCTCTGCTTCAGTCTCTGCTTCAGTCCCACTTCAGTCTCTGCTTCAGTCTCTGCTTCAGTCTCTGCTTTAGTCCCTGCTTCAGTCTCGCTTCAGTCTCTGCTTCAGTCCCTGCCTCAGTCTCTGCTTCAGTCTCTGCTTCAGTCCCTGCTTCAGTCTCTGCTTCAGTCTCTGCTTCAGTCCCTGCTTCAGTCTCTGCTTCAGTCTCTGCTTCAGTCTCGCTTCAGTCTCTGCTTCAGTCTCTGCTTCAGTCTCTGCTTTAGTCCCACTTCAGTCTCTGCTTCAGTCCCTGCTTCAGTCTCTGCTTCAGTCTCTGCTTCAGTCTCTGCTTTAGCCCGCTTCAGTCTCAATTCAGTCCCTGCTTCAGTCTCTGCTTCAGTCCCTGCTTCAGTCTCTGCTTCAGTCTCTGCTTTAGTCCCACTTCAGTCTCTGCTTCAGTCTCTGCTTCAGTCTCTGCTTCAGTCCCTGCTTCAGTCTCTGCTTCAGTCTCTGCTTCAGTCTCTGCTTCAGTCCCGCTTCAGTCTCTGCTTCAGTCTCTGCCTCAGTCTCTGCTTCAGTCTCTGCTTTAGTCCCACTTCAGTCTCTGCTTCAGTCCCTGCTTCAGTCTCGCTTCAGTCTCTGCTTCAGTCTCTGCTTCAGTCTCTGCTTCAGTCTCTGCTTCAGTCTCTGCTTTAGTCCCACTTCAGTCTCTGCTTCAGTCCCTGCTTCAGTCTCTGCTTCAGTCTCTGCTTCAGTCTCTGCTTTAGCCCGCTTCAGTCTCAATTCAGTCCCTGCTTCAGTCTCTGCTTCAGTCCCTGCTTCAGTCTCTGCTTCAGTCTCTGCTTTAGTCCCACTTCAGTCTCTGCTTCAGTCTCTGCTTCAGTCTCTGCTTCAGTCTCTGCTTCAGTCCCTGCTTCAGTCTCTGCTTCAGTCTCTGCTTCAGTCTCTGCTTCAGTCCCGCTTCAGTCTCTGCTTCAGTCTCTGCCTCAGTTTCTGCTTTAGTCCCACTTCAGTCTCTGCTTCAGTCCCTGCTTCAGTCTCTGCTTCAGTCTCTGCTTTAGTCCCACTTCAGTATCTGCCTCAGTCTCTGCTTCAGTCTCTGCTTCAGTCCCTGCTTCAGTCTCTGCTTCAGTCTCTGCCTCAGTCCCACTTCAGTCTCTGCTTCAGTCTCTGCTTCAGTCTCTGCTTTAGTCTCTGCTTCAGTCTCTGCCTCAGTCTCTGCTTCAGTCTCTGCTTCAGTCTCTGCTTTAGTCTCTGCTTCAGTCTCTGCTTCAGTCTCTGCCTCAGTCTCTGCCTCAGTCTCTGCTTCAGTCTCTGCTTCAGTCTCTGCTTCAGTCTCTGCTTCAGTCTCTGCTTCAGTCTCTGCTTTAGTCTCTGCTTCAGTCTCTGCTTCAGTCTCTGCTTCAGTCTCTGCCTCAGTCTCTGCCTCAGTCTCTGCTTCAGTCTCTGCTTCAGTCTCTGCTTCAGTCTCTGCTTCAGTCTCTGCTTTAGTCTCTGCCTCAGTCTCTGCTTCAGTCTCTGCTTCAGTCTCTGCTTCAGTCTCTGCTTCAGTCTCTGCTTCAGTCTCTGCTTTAGTCTCTGCTTCAGTCTCTGCCTCAGTCTCTGCTTCAGTCTCTGCTTCAGTCTCTGCTTCAGTCTCTGCTTCAGTCTCTGCTTCAGTCTCTGCTTTAGTCTCTGCTTCAGTCTCTGCCTCAGTCTCTGCTTCAGTCTCTTCTTCAGTCTCTGCTTCAGTCTCTGCTTCAGTCTCTGCTTCAGTCTCTGCCTCAGTCTCTGCTTCAGTCTCTGCTTCAGTCTCTGCTTCAGTCTCTGCTTCAGTCTCTGCTTCAGTCTCTGCTTCAGTCTCTGCTTCAGTCTCTGCTTCAGTCCCTGCCTCAGTCCCGCTTCAGTCTGTTCCCGTCTCCCAGGCCTCAGGTAAACAACAGTATAATCTTCTTCTGACACAGTTTCTCTTCTCGCTCTCGGCTCCAGTGGAAGAAGAAGACGTCTCTTATCTCTGAACACAGCTCTGCACCGAAAACACCCCCATCTAAGCACCGGGTAACTCACCGCGAGGAGGTCCCACCCAAAAACTACTGGTTCCACAACATGTGCCGTTAATGAATACAGCAGGACTAGAACAGATCTAAAGCAGGACTAGAACAGGTCTAAAGCAGGACTAGAACAGGTCTAAAGCAGGACTAGAACAGGTCTACAGCAGGTCTAGAACAGGTCTAAAACAGGACTAGAACAGGTCTAAAACAGGACTAGAACAGGTCTACAGCAGGTCTAAAAGAGGTCTAGAACAGGTCTACAGCAGGTCTAGAACAGGTCTAAAACAGGACTAGAACAGGTCTACAGCAGGTCTAAAAGAGGTCTAGAACAGGTCTACAGCAGGTCTAGAACAGGTCTAAAACAGGACTAGAACAGGTCTACAGCAGGACTAGAACAGGTCTAAAACAGGACTAGAACAGGTCTACAGCAGGTCTAGAACAGGTCTAAAACAGGACTAGAACAGGTCTAAAACAGGACTAGAACAGGTCTACAGCAGGACTAGAACAGGTCTAAAACAGGGACTAAGGCAGGACTTTCTCGGTCTGATTGCCGCAGCTGAGTTTTCACAGCACAAATTGCCTTCAGAACTCTCACCAATGCCAACACCAATGCTAAAGCTAACCTGCTAATCAGCTGAGCGTTAAAATCACTTCTGGAGACTTTGTGATGAATAAAACATGTGTAGCAGAGGTCGTGACTCCAATTATCCATCTCTCTGTGTCCTCACTCCACCAGGCAAAGTGTGCTAGCTGTGGGTGTGTTAGCCGCTAAGCTAACGCGGTTCCCTGAGGAGAGATAATGAGCCCTCTGACAGTTTAATGGAAAAAACATCATTGATAATTTAAACAGGTCCGAGAGAAGGGGATTTAACTGGAGTTCAGAGAGTCAGGAAATATGTACAGAAATAGCTGTGTGTGGAAACTGCCGTGAAGAGTTTCAAAGTCACTTTGAAACATCCTGAGGCTAATGCTAACTGTGATGCTAACTCACGAATGAAGTTTGGTTCCAACTCCCTTTGGATCCTCATGACCAATTGATTTATGAAAAAAAAGTTGTACGCATGTTCAGTTTTAAACAAGGCATGTTGATTTTATACATTCTAATTTAATAATTTGAAAGGCTAAATGTATGTCTATTTGTCATTTTGGGTTTAATCTGTGGTTTATGGCTCACTGTGATCCTGGCGTTTATACTGTGATATTGTCTTTGTTAATCCAGATATAAACCGTATAAAGTCTGACCAATCCAATGCCTTTTTTCACGAGATTAAAAGCCAGCTAGCCCTTGTCGTGGCGCAAAGCTAACGGCGTCAGAGCCAAGGCCCATATATGGACATTAGATAAAGAGCAGACCACCCTCGCTCAGCCAATCAGCTCTCAGCGTCTCTGATCTCTACACTCGGTGATAAACCCTGTCTTAGAATCAGACAAAAAAAAAGAGTTTATCAAATGTGTTTATTTTCCACAAAAACATCAGCTTGTAAATCTACATCAAGTATTCACAAAGACAGAGAAGCCCCTTTAACAAGAGTAAAATTGACCTCTTGGAATATAAAAACAGTATGTCGACAGTATTGACAACAGTATGACAACAGTATGGCAACAGTACGACCACAGCATGACGACAGTACGGCGACAGTATGACGACAGTATGGCAACAGTATGGCAACAGTATGGCGACAGTATGGCAACAGTATGGCAACAGTATGGCAACAGTATGGCAACAGTATGGCAACAGTATGGCGACAGTATGGCGACAGTATGGCGACAGTATGACCACAGTATGACCGCAGTATGGCGACAGTATGGCGACAGTATGACCACAGTATGACCGCAGTATGACGACAGTATGGTGACAGTATGGCAACAGTATGACGAAAGTATGATGAAAGTATGGCGACAGTATGACCGCAGTATGGCGACAGTATGGCGACAGTATGACCGCAGTATGGCGACAGTATGACGACAGTATGACGACAGTATGACGACAGTATGACAACAGTATGGCGACAGTATGGCGACAGTATGGCGACAGTATGACGACAGTATGACGACAGTATGGCGACAGTATGGCGACAGTATGGCGACAGTATGGCGACAGTATGCCGACAGTATGACGACAGTATGGCGACAGTATGACGACAGTATGGCGACAGTATGATGACAGTATGACAACAGTATGGCGACAGTATGGCGACAGTATGGCGACAGTATGACAACAGTATGGCGACAGTATGGCGACAGTATGGCGACAGTATGGCGACAGTATGATGACAGTATGGCGACAGTATGGCGACAGTATGGCGACAGTATGACAACAGTATGGCGACAGTATGGCGACAGTATGGCGACAGTATGACAACAGTATGACAACAGTATGATGACAGTATGACAACAGTATGGCGACAGTATGGCGACAGTATGACAACAGTATGGCGACAGTATGACGACAGTATGGCGACAGTATGACGACAGTATGGCGACAGTATGGCGACAGTATGGCAACAGTATGACGCAGTAACACATTAAAACCCTACTTCACAAGAAAAATGCGACCTCTGAAAGTCTGATGTTTGGAAACTCGGGCTGAAACTCCCAGAGAGGGATGTGTTTTGAATCACTGATGGTTTTACTTTAATTTGACTTTAAAATCAACACATTTAAGACAAATCTAAAATAATAATTAGTGAATTCATGGCAAATATCATTTTTATAAATATCTAAGATTGTTTTTGTAAAAGTACTTTTTATCAGGTTTCTCTGACCACAGCAGTGTGTTCGTGTGTGTCTGTGTGTGCGTATGTGTGTGCATCTGTGTGTGTGTGTACCTGTGCGTCTGTGTGTGTGTGTGCATCTGTGTGTGTGTGTGTGGCTGCATCTGTGTGTGTGCGCGTATGTGTGGGTGTGTGCATCTGTGTGTGTGTGGGTGTGTGCATCTGTGTACGTGTGTGTGTCTGTCGTAGTCTGTGAGTGTGCGCCCTCTAACATTTTGGGAAGTCGTAAAGGTGAGGCATATATCTCTAAGTTTCTGAGATCCCCAAAATGCTAACACTCCGGTGACGCTAACACCCTGGTGACGCTAACACCCTGGTGACGCTAACACTCTGGTGACGCTAACACACTCTGGTGACGCTAACACTCCGGTGACGCTAACACTCCGGTGACGCTAACACACTCCGGTGACGCTAACACACTCCGGTGACGCTAACACTCTGGTGACGCTAACACACTCTGGTGACGCTAACACTCCGGTGACGCTAACACTCCGGTGACGCTAACACACTCCGGTGACGCTAACACACTCCGGTGACGCTAACACACTCCGGTGACGCTAACACACTCCGGTGACGCTAACACTCCGGTGACGCTAACACTCCGGTGACGCTAACACTCCGGTGACGCTAACACTCTGGTGACGCTAACACTCCGGTGACGCTAACACTCCGGTGACGCTAACACTCCGGTGACGCTAACACTCCGGTGACGCTAACACTCCGGTGACGCTAACACTCTGGTGGTGCTAACACCCTGATGCTAACACCCTGATGCTAACACCCTGATGCTAACACTCTGATGCTAACACTCTGATGCTAACACCCTGATGCTAACACTCTGATGCTAACACTCTGATAGCCTGTACAGTAGAATACAGTGTCTACTTAAGAAATGACCTCACATTCTGCGACAATGTTCTGCAGGTTCTAAAGAACTGAATTAACACAAAGGTGAATATTTACTCTTTAACTCGTCTCCAAAAGGACGATATGCAAACGCAGACTTCCACATGAAAACACGTCCATGGCTTTTGTTTGTGTGCGAGATCCTTGCACTAACCACGGCTAAGTTCACCCAAAATGGCTTCTTCCAGCACATGGCGGCCATGTTTAGTTTTCCACAACCTCAAACACAGCTTCTGATTTTGTTGCTTTTGCGAGTCGTTCCCTGACGTCGTTTCAGCCGCACGAAATCACGGTGAAGCGTTTAGAAATGCACGACATGTTGTGGAGCACGATCCCGAGCAGGAAAAGCAACACACAGGCGACCAAGACGACCGTGCAGACGCCGGACCAGGCCGACCCTTTGCCCGCCGCCACCATGACCGCGCCCCTGTGCTCCGAATCCCCCAGACTCAGGCTCTCCATGGCGTCGTCCGGGATCGCCACCACCGCCATCGCCTTCTGATGCTCCACAAACCGGCAGTCCCCCGGTAAGCCCAGGCCGCGGTCCTTCACCCCGGGCAGCGGCAGCATGTAGCAGCCGTGGCTCGGGAGGCGGATGAAGACTGGAGAGTGTTCGTGAGGGACCGCGATGATCGCCACGATGTCTGGGTCGTCGGGTAAGTGCGAGATGGACCGACCGGGCGGTAGTTTGGTGACGCTGCGGCACCACGGGCAGCGGATTTCTTTGTGTGCGCTTCGCATCTGACCGAGGCACACGGAGCACAGCGTGTGGCGACACGACAGGAGCTTTGGCCGCCGCCGCGGGCTGAAGTAGTTAAAACAGATCTGGCACTCCAGAGACGAGTCCTGAGAGAGGGTCTCCATCTCAGAGGGACCAGTGAGAGACCAGAGGGGGACCAGAGGGACCAGAGGGGGACCAGAGGGGGACCAGTGAGAGACCAGAGGGGGACCAGAGAGGGACCAGTGAGAGACCAGAGGGGGACCAGAGGGGGACCAGTGAGAGACCAGAGGGGGACCAGAGAGGGACCAGTGAGAGACCAGAGGGGGACCAGAGAGGGACCAGAGGGGGACCAGAGGGGGACCAGAGGGGGACCAGTGAGAGACCAGAGAGGGACCAGTGAGAGACCAGAGGGGGACCAGAGGGGGACCAGTGAGAGACCAGAGGGGGACCAGAGAGGGACCAGTGAGAGACCAGAGGGGGACCAGAGGGGGACCAGTGAGAGACCAGAGGGGGACCAGAGGGGGACCAGTGAGAGACCAGAGGGGGACCAGAGGGGGACCAGTGAGAGACCAGAGGGGGACCAGAGAGGGACCAGAGGGGGACCAGAGGGACCAGAGAGGGACCAGAGAGGGACCAGAATCCTTATCCAAACAGAGCGGTGACGTCACATAGTCCACGTCTGAAAGAAAACACAAGCACAAAGTTCATAAGAAAAGTCTCAAATCTCAAAATCCATTAAAAAGAAAAACAATGAAGTCAATTTAAAAGTCTAATCAGGGACGGACTAAACCGGAACTGAAACAGGACTACATTCAGGGCTATTTCCAGAAGAGAAAAAGAGCGGACCGCTGTCACTCAGCCAATAAGCTCTCAGCCCAAAGAGTCAGATAGTGACTCACAGGGATCTTTCTGACAAATGCACACAAAGAAAAGGGTTGGATGCCGGGTTGTTTTGACCCACCATCCTGTGTCTCTTAGTCTGGGGGCACAGTGGGGTTGTCTTGCACAGCTTTTCCAATGTGGTTTTACTGCAAATGGCAAATTAATTATTGTTTCTTGTTTCTATAAAAATTATGGTTATGAATCACTTGTCGTCTTGGAAACGGCCCTAAAGCTGGAAGTCTTCGGTCTGGTTCAATGAGGAGAGTCCCTGCATTAACAACACTTTACACACACAGGCTGAATGATAACGAGTCCAGAGCGTGTGGGTTCTATTCCCCAAACGAGCCAGGCGCTTGCTCCAAGGTCACTCCAGTGTTCGGACCACAGTCTCCAAACAAGAGAGAGACCAGAGAAAGACCAGAGAGAGACCAGAGAAAGACCAGAGAGGGACCGGAGAGGGACCAGAGAGGGACCAGAGAGGGACCAGAGAGGGACCAGAGAGGGACCAGAGAGGGACCAGAGAGGGACCAGAGAGGGACCAGAGAGGGACCAGAGAGGGACCAGAGAGGGACCAGAGAGGGACCAGAGAGGGACCAGAGAGGGACCAGAGAGGGACCAGAGAGGGACCAGAGAGGGACCAGAGAGGGACCAGAGAGAGACCAGAGAGAGACCAGAGAGAGACCAGAGAGGGACCAGAGAGAGACCAGAGAGGGACCAGAGAGAGACCAGAGAGAGATCAGAGAGAGACCGGAGAGAGATCGGAGAGAGACCAGAGAGAGACCAGAGAGAGACCAGAGAGGGACCAGAGAGAGACCAGAGAGGGACCAGAGAGAGACCAGAGAGGGACCAGAGAGGGACCAGAGAGGGACCAGAGAGGGACCAGAGAGGGACCAGAGAGGGACCCAGAGAGGGACCAGAGAGGGACCAGAGAGAGACCAGAGAGAGACCAGAGAGAGACCAGAGAGGGACCAGAGAGAGACCGGAGAGAGACCGGAGAGAGACCGGAGAGAGACCGGAGAGAGATCTGAGAGAGACCGGAGAGAGATCGGAGAGAGACCGGAGAGGGACCAGAGAGAGACCAGAGAGGGACCAGAGAGAGACCAGAGAGGGACCAGAGAGGGACCAGAGAGGGACCAGAGAGGGACCAGAGAGGGACCAGAGAGGGACCAGAGAGAGACCAGAGAGAGACCAGAGAGAGAGACCAGAGAGGGACCAGAGAGAGACCAGAGAGGGACCAGAGAGAGACCAAAAAGACAAGAGAGAGAGTATCTAGTTTCTCCCTGCTCTCCCTCTCTGGTCTCTCTCTCTCTCTCTCTGGGCTCACTTTGGTCTCTCCCTGCTCTCTCTCTCTCTCTCTCCCTGGTCTCTCTCTCAGGTCTGGATCTGGTCTGGACTTTAACTGGTATGAAAACATGACACACCTCACATTCCAACATTTACAGCTCTGTTTGTGCTGAAGGACGAGATCACAATGAGCCCGAGGGGAATGACACGAGTCGTGAGCAGTGGGACGAGAGAAACAGGCTCCAAGAGAGAAACAGGCTCCAAGAGAGAAACATCTTCTTAACGCACAAACTCGCTATTTTTGCAGTGTTGTTTTTTTCTTCAGTCTTTTCAAAGATCTCATCCTGTTCATGAGTTCATACATTTGTGATAAATATGTTTGGAAATTACTACTGAGTCCTGCGGCCACAGCGAAGAAAGTGAGATGAGGGGGTCTCTCTCTCTCTGGTCTCTCGGTCTCTCTCTCTCTGGTATCTCTCTAGTCTCTCTCTAGTCTCTCACTCCCAAAACGCTAGCTTCAAAAGAATGATGAAGTATGTTTGTGTTTAAGCCTGAATGTGTGTGGACTGGACCAGGTGTGTTTCAGTCACTCTAGTGCATTAGGACCAGGTGTGTTTCAGTCCCTCTGGTGCATTAGGACCAGGTGTGTTTCAGTCCCTCTGGTGCATTAGGACCAGGTGTGTTTCAGTCCCTCTGGTGCATTAGGACCAGGTGTGTTTCAGTCCCTCTGGTGCATTAGGACCAGGTGTGTTTCAGTCCCTCTGGTGCATTAGGACCAGGTGTGTTTCAGTCCCTCTGGTGCATTAGGACCAGGTGTGTTTCAGTCCCTCTGGTGCATTAGGACCAGGTGAGCTGCTGTCAGGCGCTGGTCAAACGCCGCTGCTTCAGACTCTCTCTTGTTTTGGTTTCTCGCCTCCACATTCTTCAAACATTTGAAACGACTTCTGACCACGATCTAAGGTTTCTCTTGTCTTTGAACCACAACAGAGAGAGACCAGAGAGAGAGACCAGTGGGAGAGACCAGAGAAGAGAGAGATCAGTGAGAGACCAGAGAGAGAGAGACCAGAGAGAGAGACCAGAGAGAGACTGACATGAAAGCCAGTGTAAATGCTCTGACAATAATAAAGCATAATATTCTCTCTTCATGGTGTGAACCTGCGATGTCCCACTTTTCTCTCTCTATAATTCATCATAGGTTCGAGTCCCGTTAGCTCGGGCTTTGCTAGCGCTGCACTTTCACAAATATCCTCCTTATATTTATACAAAGGAAAAGACCTGATTTTACTGCTGCTATTTTTAGTTCTGCAGGAAACGGGACGACACAGAGTTTGGGATTCAAGGACATGAAGCAAAACAGACTTTATAATCTTTTCAGACCTGGAGCCGTTTTTACCCTCTTCCACGCTAATGTCGCTGGTTTATTAGCACAATCCATGAAGCGCATTTTAGGAGTGTGTGACAAAGTTTTAGCCTTAATGTGGAAGAGGCCGGTGTGAACATAAGGTGGAGCCAATTTCCTTATATGGGCAGAGAGAGAGACCAGAGTAAGACCAGAGAGACCAAAGAGAGACCAGTGAGAGAGACCAGAGAGAGACCAAAGAGAGACCAGTGAGAGAGACCAGAGTAAGACCAGAGAGAGACCAGAGAGAGACCAAAGAGAGACCAGTGAGAGAGACCAGAGTAAGACCAGAGAGAGACAAGAGAGAGACAAGAGAGAGACCAGAGAGAGACAAGAGAGAGACAAGAGAGAGACCAGAGAGAGACCAGAGAGAGACCAGAGAGAGACAAGAGAGAGACCAGAGAGAGACCAGAGAGAGACCAGAGAGAGGCAAAGGAGAGACCAAAGAGAGAGAGACCAGAGAGAGGCAAAGGAGAGACCAAAGAGAGACCAGTGAGGAACCGAAACAAATCAATGAAATATGTGCAGTTGGACAGTGTAGGACCAAAATGAGGGCGTGGCCTATGAAACACACAGAGTAGAGTAGAATGCACTCCAGATATGAATTTTTGTACTCTAAATAATATATATATATATATATATATATATATATATATATATATATAAAAAAAAAAAATAATATATATATATATATATAATATATATAAAAATATATATATATGTATTTATTTTTACCAAACAGACATCAGAGCACTACTGTACTTTATCGTAATTGTTCGTTTTCTTTATTTTTTCATTCATGCAGATCTTTGTAGCACTGTATCCTACAGCAACTTTCCCTTGGGACAATAAAGTTTATCTTATCTTAGAATAGGCCAGAGTAGGGTAGGGTAGAGTTGGGTAGAATAGGGTAGGGTAGAGTAGAGCATGACGAAGTAAAAGTGTGGAAACAGGTCTTTGGTGATACATTTTCTTCGTAGGTTTCCTCCGGGTGCTCCGGTTTCCCCTCCCACTAAACATGTACAATAGGTCTAACAGCGCCCCCTGCAGGCGACTGCTCCATCTCTGTGTGAAGAGAGACTAATGCAACAATTGTAACACGCTTTGACTCTGGTCTGTGTAAGGTGCCATATAAATAAACATACATCTGTTGAGGTTTAGACCTGGTTTAGTCCTGGTTTAGTCCAGGTTAAGCGCTGGTCCTCTTCACTGTAAACTAAAACTGTTTGAGATCCACTGAGCTTTGAAACAAACCAGGGTTTAACTGTAGCCTTATATATAATAACATTATATTACTTATTAAATTATGTGTTTTTACAGTATTTCATGTCAATAGAGTAGGATTGTAAAGCTGCAGCTCATGCATTTCTTCTTCCCTCAGACATTTCATCACATGTTTTTGTCTCAGGTTAGACTGTTTACATCCATCGCAGAGGGACAAAGGAACGGCTCATGTTTCAGTTTAACCAAAAAAAACATAAGAACAGACGCAGAAAAACTACAGAAATCCCTCAGACACAGAGCGCTCACCTCCAGCCCCAGTGTGCTGTCCCCGGGAGAGGCTCCACAGACCGTCCGCTCCAGGAGAGAGGAGACCGGGGTCGCTGATGCTCCTCACCGCGGTAGATCACGCCCTTCTCCCGGCGGCTGCGGCTGACCGTGCTGCTGGAGCTGGATGCACTCAGAGAACCCTGCGTCCTCCCGGTGACTGAGCCGTGTGCGCGGACTGGAGGGGCGGGAGGGGCGGGAGGAGGGCGGGAGGAGGGACTCACCTCACGGGAACCGACCAGAGCTGCAGCAGCTCGGTACAACACGGTAATACTATGTTATATCGGTGCACAATGTTAAATAGACTGTCTACAGAAGCCCAATAGGGAAGTGCTCATGGACGAAGTTTTGCTCCAACTCTTTCTGGCTCCTATTGGCTTACATTAGTAAACTCCTCCCACTCAGTAACTGTCACATTCACCATTTAGGGCTTAAATCTGTTTTTATCTCTGAGCCTGGTGTTTATATGTGATGAGCCATATAAGGACTGACCAATCAGACGCCTTCTGGGGGAGAGACCACAGAGAGACCAGAGAGAGATCAGAGAGGGACCAGAGACCAGAGAGATACCAGAGAGACCACAGACCACAGAGAGACTAGAGAAATCAGAGAAAGACCAGAGAGACCAAAGAGAGACCTCAGAGACCACAGAGAGACCAGAGCGAGACCAGAGAAAAGGCAAATCAAAACAATGGCACACGGACAGAGGGTCAGCACTTGATCATAAACGGAATCGGGACGGAAGCGGAAGTAAATATATCAAACTACATATTTATGCCTAAACTTAACCAGCCATTACCATAAAATAACCCCAACCCACCCTTAACCCTAACCTTAACCATCTTAATCAGACGCCTAAAACTTAACCAGTCACCACTTAAAGCTGCACTAACTGACTTTGGGATTTTGAAGCCGGGGACTCGCTGGCCTCGCTCTTTCTGCTCCCCTCCCCGCACCCACGAAGCTATCTCCCCCCACACACACCCACTGTGTACCTACACAACAAAAAAGCAATGATGTGACTATGCTGCAGACAATTCTTGAGCAAAAACAAATGGAACTTGAAACCTTCGATATAACTGAGAGCACATTTGATCTTTCTGATATAGACCCCGATATAAATTGTCTTTCTTCTGTTGTTGATAATTGTAATTATTTTAGTCAAGATCATTTCAACAAAAGTATAAGCTGCTCAGGGAAACTTTCAATAATACATTTCAATAGCAGGAGCTTGTATTCAAATTTTAGCTCAATTAAAGAGTATTTACTTCAATTCAATTGCACATTCAGTATTATTGCTGTTTCAGAAACATGGTTTAGTAATGAACGCGACATACAGTTCAGTCTGGATGGATATGAGCTTAATTATATGAACAGAGAAAATAAAACTGGAGGTGGGGTTGCTCTTTTCATACACAAATCATTAACTTATAAATGTCTCACCAATATGTCTTTCGTTATAGATGATATTATGGAATGTGTATCAATTGAAATTTGTAACGTAAAGCAGAAAAATTGTGTTGTAAGTTGTGTGTATCGGTCACCTGCTTCAAGTATTGAATCTTTTACTGGAATTATGGAAGAAAAGTTTTCATCCGTAAATCATAAACGATTATTTATCTGCGGTGACATCAACATTGACCTTCTGAATCCATCTAAGCTGAAAACAATTGATGACTTTACAGACACAATGTACAGTTTGTCACTCTTTCCCACTATAACTAAACCGAGTAGAATAACATCACATAGTGCAACTCTAATTGATAATATTTTCACTAATTATATTGAGACCCCTGTGATTAGTGGTCTATTATTGTGTGATGTTACTGATCACTTGCCCGTTTTTACTCTGTGCGACTGTAAGCCTAATAAAATTAAAGATGATAGGCTGGTGACATACAAGAGGATTAGATCAGATGTAGCCATTGACGCTTTTAACAACAGTCTGAAAGTCCAGGACTGGAGCTCAGTCATGTTGGAATCAAATGTTGATCAAGCCTATGACAATTTCTTGAACACATTTGTCTCACTTTATGATAAGCACTGTCCTCTGAAGTCATACAGTATAAGGAAGAAAGCAATGAAAAGTCCATGGCTTACAAAAGGAATACTGAATGCATGCAAAAAGAAGCAAAATCTCTATAAATTGTTTGTTAAATTAAAAACTAAAGATGCTGAGCTAAGATATAAGACTTACAAAAATAAATTGACTGACATTATTAGAAATTCGCGAAAATTATATTTTATTAATACTTTATATGATAATAAAAATAATATGAAAAAACGTGGGAGATACTGAATGGTATTATCAAACAGAGTTCAACAAAAGTAGAGTACCCCAATTATTTTGAAAATATTAACGGTGATAAATACAACACGAAGAATATTGTAAATAACTTCAACCATTTTTTTGTGAATATTGGCCCAGAGCTCTCTGCAGAGATTCCTATCCAATCTAATTGCCAATGTAATATGGTAATTAATTCAAGCTCAATGTTTCTCTTAGCAACCACTGAAAAAGAAGTCAAAGAAGTAATCCTGAGTTGCAAGAGTAAATATTCCACTGACTGTCATGGTATTGATATGTCACTAGTAAAGAGAATTGTTGATAATATTATAGTGCCACTCACCCATGTTTGCAACTTGTCCTTCCAGTCTGGCAGTGTGCCAAGTAAAATGAAAATGGCAAAAGTGATACCACTGTTTAAGAATGGAAATAAACATTTATTTACCAACTACAGACCCATTAGTTTGCTCCCACAGTTCTCCAAGATTTTGGAAAAATTATTCAGTTCACGACTTGAAAACTTTATCAACAAACATCAGTTAATAAATGATAGCCAATATGGCTTTAGGTCCAAAAGAACCACTTCAATGGCCATAATGGAGGCAGTAGAGGAGATTACTAATGCACTGGACAAAAATATGCACACGGTTGGAATTTTTATCGATTTTAAAAAGGCTTTCGACACAATCAATCATTCAATTCTCTCAAGTAAACTTGAAAAATATGGAAGCAGGGTAGCAGGGAAGTGGATAAAAAGTTACCTGACTGGAAGAGCTCAGTATGTTAAGATGGGTGAATATACTTCAGACCAACTGAGTATTACTTGTGGTGTCCCCCAGGGCTCAGTTTTGGGTCCAATGCTGTTCAATCTTTATATAAATGACATATTTAATGTATCAAAAATATTGAAACTAATTCTCTTTGCTGATGACACTAATATTTTCTATTGCAACTCAAATTATAACACACTTGTAAATATTGTAAATATGGAAATGGTAAAATTAAAGAAATGGATGGATACAAATAAATTACTATTAAATCTAAATAAAACTAAAGTAATGACATTTGGGAATTTTAATAGTAATCCTGAATTGCATATTATCATTGACGGTGTACAAATTGAAAATGTAGATGAGAATAAATTTTTAGGTGTAACTATGGACAGCAAATTATCTTGGAAAGCCCACATCAGGCACATAAAAACAAAAATATCCAAGAGCCTTTCAATAATGAACAAAGCTAAGCAATATATTGACCACAATGCTCTGCGTATTTTATATTGTTCACTGATTCTCCCCTATTTATCATATTGTGTGGAAATATGGGGTAATAACTACAAATGTGCCATAAATCCATTGTTTTTACTGCAAAAAAGGGCTGTCCGTATCATTCATAAGGTCAGCTTTTTGGAACACACGCATGATCTTTTTATTCGGTCCAAACTACTGAAATTCCACGAACTTGTAAAATACTACACAGTAATCCTACTATTTAAAGCATTTAATAATATACTTCCTAAAAATGTACAAAAATTCTTTTCTCTTAAAGAGAATGCATATAATTTGAGAGGAAATGGAAACTTTATTCTACCAAAAGCTCAGACGACTCGTAAAAGTTTTTGTGTAACTGTATGTGGGGTAAAATTGTGGAATTCTCTGGATTTACAGCAGAAGCTATGCCTAAATATTCACAAATTTAAACTCTTATACAAAAGTGCAGTGTGGTTAGAATACAGAGTTAGTGGAATACTTAGATAGTTTGTTGTATTGCAGTTGTCCGTATCAGTTCTTGTGTTGTTTTTGATGTTTCTTACTTTCGTTGTTTCTGCTCCATCGCTGCTGCTCTTGTGTTACTGTTGTTTGTGCTTCTGTCCTTACCATCGCTGGTATGTACATTTGTGTTACTGTTGTTCGTGCCTCTATCCTTACCATCGCTGGTACGTACATTTGTGTCACTATTGTTTGTGTCTCTGTCCTTACCATCGCTGGTATGTACATTTGCTGAAAATGTCTAAACTGTTGTATCATTTGCATCCTGTCTATTCTATAAGCTATGTTTGATCGTAAACGAAAATGATATTGCACTTAGTTTTGTGTTCTGGAGTGTAGTAGTATTTTACAAAAGTGTTTAAGTTATGAAAATTTGATTTTTGTTGCATTGAGAATTTTTTATTTTTATTTTTTATTTTTTTCTCTTTTTTCTCCTTTCCTTTTATGGACTTTGAAGTGGAAGTTAAGTTAAATAATGTAACGTAGCTATGGACAATAGGGGTGGGATTCAATAAGTTTTCTTCTTCCCACTCCTTTTCGAGCCAAATCCTTTCTATTTCCTGTACTCAAGTACAGCTGTTCTACATTTGTTATTTTATTTTTTTATGTGATCTGCTCGAAATGAATAAATAACTAACTAACTAACTGTTGGGACGGAGCTAGTGTCTCGCAATATGGATAATACATGGATATGGATTTACATGTGGATGGCGTGACCATAGAACGATAGAACCGGGAAGCGCGGAGGAACGGGACTTTCTTTTGGATGGCTGTCTCGCTGTGTAAGCAGTAACCGTGACGAAGACACACGAAGCTTCAGGTTAGCTCCTCGGCTTGTTGTGCTAACTCAGCCGTCTATGCTAACGGACCTGTAGATTTCTCACGAAAGTGGGGGCCAGTGGTCCGCTGTGATTGGTCACAATCTGCGACCCGAAACACATTCTCTTCCTTGTTTCATCAAAACTCGATCTAAAATATAATGTCACGCCAGCACAAACCTGCGCTACTTTTTCTTCAAAAGGACATATATCCCAATGCACTACATGGACATGGATAGCACTTTTGTAATGAATACAAAAATAAAGTCAGTTAGTGCAGCTTTAAGGACTTACTAGTCTAAAACTAATTCGAAAGTATGATCGTTACTTCCGGTTTCGTCCCGATTCCGTATATGATCTAGTGCTGATCACGGACAGAGGGGCCGCTTCATCACGTGATCAAAATGAGGGTGTGGCCTATTTCCTCCAAACACAAACATCCCCATGGCCTCCTCAGCAGGATCTTGTTTCCGTGGTTACAGGTTTACATGAGTCTGTTCTATATCAATAAATTGGACTTCACTTCAAAGGAGGAGGAACCTGTTTGTCGTGTTGGATTCTCACTCGCCGAGAATTGTGGGTAATGGCCTCAAACACTCTCTCTCGACATAGTATGTAGAACAGGAAATATCAGATATAGATCAGTAAAACGCCCACACTGCCATCTGGTGGTGGAAGTGCATTAAATGAGACATTAAAGGGTCTGGGGCAGCGGTTAGCCCTTGTGCCTCACAGCAAGAAGGTTCAATCCCAGGTGTCGTGTGTGAGATAACAGGTCTTTGTGGATGGATTCAAAAACAATCAGGTTTAATAAAGTAGTGTTTATTCTTTGGTCATAAATAGTGAAAATTGTGAGTTTGTACAAAGTGAAAGTGAAATAAATTAAACATTTAAAGTGTTTTTGTTAAAAAGTGACGAGTCGTGCTCAGTGTAGAATCAGCAGCGAGTGTCTCTCTGCTGAATCCCTGCAACAGGAGAGCACACATCAGGACGAGAGAGACCACAGACCAGAGAGAGACCAGAGAGAGAGAGACCAGAGAGAGAGAAAGACCAGGGAGAGAGAGAGAGAGAGACCAGGGAGAGAGAGAGAGAGACCAGAGCGAGACCAGGTGTGCTTACCATGTGACAGTGAGTTCTTGTGAAGGTTCTGTGCTCGAATTACATCATTTTTCCCGTGGTCAGACTTCAGAGAGCGGGGTTTCTCTGTGGGACACAAGGACTTTAAAGGAGAGCAGAGAGAGACCAGAGAGAGAGAGACCAGAGAGGGAGAGACCAGAGAGAGAGAGACCAGAGAGGGAGAGACCAGAGAGAGAGAGACCAGAGAGAGAGAGACCAGAGAGGGAGAGACCAGAGAGAGAGAGACCAGAGAGGGAGAGACCAGAGAGAGAGAGACCAGAGAGAGAGAGACCAGCGAGTCTGGTTCCATGGTACATGACTCTCACCCGTTTGCCAGCGTGGCGGCGGACACGGTGGTTGCCGGTTGTTCTCGTCCGCCTCCCGAATGGCGTCGCCGTGGTGATAGCGATGGCGCTCTCCGCAGCCACACCCCCTCCTTTTGGAAAACCCTTCCTCTGAGTTGTGTTTGGACTCTCTTCTCTTCCGTCTGCAGCTGCTCTCACTCAGCTCTCCCTCCATCTGAACATCTGGACAGCAGCCTTTTCCACCAAACCTACAGGAAGGATTAAAGCTGGGGTCCGTAACTTTCAAACCAAAAAACTCATGTCAACCCATGACTGGTTCGTGGGTTTAAAACAATAGTTTATCATATTTCATATCAGCTTTAGCTCAACTTTTTCAGACAGAAAAGTGACAGGACCACCCTCTCTCAGCCAATCAGCTCTCAGCCAATCAGCTCTCAGCCCAAAGAGTCAAATATTGTTTGGTCTCTCCCTTGTTTGATACTGTATTGAACAGTATCAAACTGTTCCAGAGTGAGAATAGGGACCAGAGTGAGACCATAGGGACCAGAGTGATACCAAACACTCACTGACCTCTTGCTGGTGAAGCCTGTACAAGCGACACACGTCTGATCGTTCCACAGTTGGAAAGGCGCCGCTTTGGGTCTTGAATCTTTGTCTGGACCGTGGTACGCTCTCCGCTTGTTGAAACACCGTGTGCAGAGCCTCGGCTTCTTCTCGTAGGAAACCGCCAGGTTCTCATTGTAGCTGCGGCTGACGCAGCACTCGTTGTCTGAGGCGCTCCTTCGCTCCGCTCTGGGCTCGTTCCGCTCCTTTGGCTTCCTGACGGCGGCGCTCTGGAGATCCGGAACGTTCAGGCTCTTGCTCCAAAGCGGTTTCACGGACTTCTGAGGAGTCGAGGGAATCTTACCGTAGCTTTGGAAGTCGGCGAGCCACGACGGCAGATACGCCGGCAACGACTCAAACGAAGTCTCGTGATGGTCGCTCGGTTTTCCCACAGAATCGTCCGACAGAAGATACGCAGAACATCTACGGCCCACTTTACCACAAACGTTATGGCCCACTTTACCGCAGACTCTCGATGGTTTGGAGAGTTCCTTCCGCTGGATTTGGACGACAGGGTTCACAAACGTTGGGACCACACTCGCCAGGTCCTCGCTCAGCGCCGGAGGTAGATGAACGATCGGGACGCACTCATCGTGAAGAACTTCTTCTCTCGTGGTTGCCAACTCTGAAGACGGTACTTCGCCAGAAAACAACTCACTGCAAGAATCCATGAAGAAGTCTGGAGACGGCACCAGAGTCTGGTCCGGAGTCCAGATCGAGGCCTCCAGGTCCCGCAGCTCGGACAGGTATTTAGCGTTGAACGGGAGACGCACAACTTTGAGATTTTTCTCGTTGAGAATGTTTTCAACTTTGGTGTCGACAGGAGACCGGCCTGAAGGTGACGCTGCTCGCTCCACGACGCCCTCTGTCGGATTCACCAGGAGGATGTCGGGGCACGGCTGCGGCGTCTTGGTTTTGTTCTCCACGGTTTCCTCGTTGTCCGCGACCGAAGCGTTCTGAACAATTGAACTACAATGCACCACTTCCTGTGCAAACCTTCTGGACATTTCTGAGGTTTCGGGCGAGCGCAGCGCGGTCAAACCCAGCGGCGACGCACAACACTGGATGCGCACCTCTTCGGCCTCGATGACGAAGCCGCCTTTCTGCGGTGTGGCGTTAGCTGAAGTCGGGTTTTCTCTCTGAGCGGACAAAGCTGTAGAAGCGTTTCCAGAATCTCTGGAGGCCTCTGAGCGGCTGAGACCGGGTTCTGACATGGGCTCGGTCTGGACTTCGGCGCTGGTCACGTCTCGGGTTGGAGCGTTTTGTTGAAAGCGAAGCCGCCGGGCGTGGTACGCCATGGACTGATAATACTGCGGGTTTAGCATGCGCCTGTAGTCCATGAGGTGGTGGTGCGAGTGCGGCAGGACGAAACCCGGAGCCTCCAGATACGGCGCAGGGGGGAAGTGCGGCATCAGCGGCAGACCGTACCCTGAAGGAACCGAAGAACAAGAAACGGAAGGTTTTTAAAATTCTAATCTAATATCTCCGTAAACGGCTCAACAAGTGTTTGAAATGTTTAGAGCAGAGCGGCCACTTTAAGGGCCAGAGCCATTAGTGGTCATTTCTTTTTTATTTACTACTTCAGCATTAACATGTTAAAAAAACCTTTATTAATATAACAAAGACATTCTGTGTTGTCTTTTAATATCACAAAGACATTCTGTGTTTTCTTTTAGCATTTGTCGAGTATTGACTCCAAACTCTTGCATTTGATGACCAGACCAGTCAGACTTGAAGGGTCCGGGGGCTGCTAATGTCTTTAAATCAGATTTTTCAAACAGAGAAGTGAAAAAGAGACCACTCTCAGCTCTCATCCCAAAAAGTCAAATACGTTTTCAGTGTAAAGCCGGGGCCTGACTTTCGCTTTTTTCATTAATATTTTGTTCATCCCAAAATAAAGTCTTGTAATAGACCAAATAACACAGCATTAGTCTTCACATTAATAACATTTGCACACGGCCCGGTCCTCACCGTAGCCCGGGAAGCCTCCGTAGTATGGGCTGTAGTGCAGCGGCATCAGGGGGGGCCACTGCAGGTTCTGCATCGGGAGGAAGGGCGGCTGCACGTAGAAGAACGGCTTATGCTGGCCCTGGTCCCCCGGCCCTGGCAGTGCGGTCCCCCCTGGTCTGGGGCCTTGGTCCCCGGGCCTTGGCGGTGCGGTCCCCCCGGGTCTAGAGCCCTGGCTGTGTGCGTCAGTGTGGGCTGTGGCCGGTGGGGCGGTGGCGGTCCCCGGGTACATGGCAGATGCTGTAACGGAGTTCGTGAGTCTTGAGTCCGGTCCAGACTCCGCAGACACAAACCCAGCAGGAGATCATTGATGAGGACGGAGCTGCGGCCTCGTGCGAGCTATCAGGCCTCTGATTGGCTGCGGTTGGCGGGGCAGGTGAGATGCGTCACAGTAACGTCAGGTAGAACTTTTTCTCACGTGAGACTGGTGTATTTTTATATCAGGATATGCTGTGTTTTTTTTAACAGACGCAACAGTAAATACTTAGTTAAAACTATTTCAATAGAAAACCTATTAAATATAAAATTATTAAATATTCCAAAACTAAATGAATCTGAACAACACTCTCCCCTTTCATCCAAAAGCAAAACCACCGTTTTAAAAAACTCCCTTTTGTGTTTAACTTCAATTAAAAAGGATGGGTGTGATATTGTGTAATAATATAGATATATTATGTAAACACATGATTATATTTCATCACAAACGCAGTTTAAAAAAGAAAAATAGGGATAAAAGATCTTGAAATTGTCTTGATCTGAGCTCATGTCTCAGATCTCCTTTCAACAACTTAACTTTTTGTATTTATGTTATTGTTTCTTTGGGGCTGAGATTCTCAGGATGGTGAAAAGTAAAACATGAAACTATAAACGTTTATAAGTTTCCCCCAGTCTCTGATGAAATGCATCTCTTCTGTTTCTCTTTCGTCATATAATTTTTTTTTTTTTTCATTTCATTTCATTTTCAACCCCTTTATTAATCCATTTCTGGGTCGGGGGGGTGGCAATGAGAGCTGCCACCCAATGCTCATAGTACCAGTCCCTCGCTGATCCTCTGCAGGGGGCTTCAGGCAACGTGGGGTTAAGTGTCTTGCCCAAGGACACAACGACAGCAGTCATCAGTGGGAGCAGTTGGAGTAGGTCATATACATTAATAATAAATGTTGCAGTCGAACAGAGGAGACAGCAGTAACTGAAATGTATTTTATTATTGAACATTTAAATTTACACAAAAAGCAGACGTTAAATAAGTCTTGAACTGGTCCCAGCGTCACCTCAGCCCCAGTGGGTTCTTTGTGCTCAGGTCCCAGCGTCACCTCAGCCCCAGTGGGTTCTTTGTGCTCAGGTCCCAGGGTCACCTCAGCCCCAGTGGGTTCTTTGTGCTCAGGACGTGTCATCTTTAAGTTTAAACTAAAATAAGCTTCGTGTCTGTGTCTTCATCACGTGATCATTAAGTCTTCAAACAGCTGGGATCCTGCAACAACACTGGACATGGCTCCCTCTGGTGGAGGAGAGGCCACACTTCATGTTTCAATCATTACATTTACATTTTATTGTAAATATATTTGTTTAAATAATAAAATAGACAAATGTATTATTTTAATCATTGTCATGATTATAATATTATAACAGTTGGGGCCGGCACCAGCTGCAGACTCACAGTTTCAGTCCTCAGCACGGCGGGTCTCTGGGGGCCGCACCTGCGACAAATGATAGATATGTTTAAGAGACAATACAGTCCATCTTCCACTTTATCTGGCCCCGGATCATGGGGGCAGCAGAGACACCCTAACCTCCCTCTCCACAAACTTCCTGCAGCTCATCTGGGGGAATCCTGAGGTGTTCCCAGACCAGAGAGAGAATCTCTCTGGAATCTCTAAGGCTCTACTCTAAGCTCCTTAACCTATCTCTAAGGCCCCATGACTATGTGGAGCACAGAGAGAACCTGGACCTAGACCTGGAACATGGACCTTGGACTCTAGTTCTCGGAGGTTAGAAGCTATGAACCTCGGTCCCAGGGCAGCGGGTCTTCGTCCCTCGATCGCTGCAGGTTCCTCTGGAGCTCTGAAACACACATTTTAAACCTTCATCTTTCACAAAAACACTTAATAAATACAACAGTGACTTTGAACAAATCGATTTACAAATCATCGACTCCTCAAATCATCAGGCCAGAACATGCATGACGTGAAAACTAGTGACAGAATTAACTTTTACTGAACTTCTGCTCTCTGACACACTGGGCTCTCTGACTCGTTATAGTCTGTACCTAGTCTGTGGGCGGCTGTGGTCCTCCTCCTCACTGCAGCCTCCGACCTCCTGCTCGGCTCCTCTCTGCACACGCGCTCTGCAGACCACAGGTTAAACAAGAGGGAAGTGCTCATGGACAAAGTTTTGCTCCAACTCGCTATGACTCCTATTGACCTACATTTAAACCTTTCTTTGTTGGGTTTAAATCTCTCTGATCCTGGTTTTATATTGTTCTTGTAAATCCAAATGTGAGTGTTATTAGAACTAACCAATCAGGAGCCTCCTGCCTCCATAGACCATAAACCAAAGACCACAGATTACAGACCATAGACTATGGACCATGGACCATAGACCATATGTTGTAAATGTTTAAGTTCATAGAGGACCCACATGTTCTATGTTATCCTGTGTGTAGTGTTTTTACCGAGGCAGGCTCCGTGATCGGTCCCCTCTGTGCTCCCCTCCTCCTGGGCTTCCGTCTCTGGATTTGGCCCTCGGCCTGGTTCAGCCTGGTCTCTGCCTGGACCTCGTCTGGACCAGGACTTTGTAAGTCTGTGGGGCAGGGACGGGGTCTTCCTGGATCCGTTGTGTTTCCGGACCACAACCCGAATGGGCTGGTCACACCCTCGCACAAACCTGATGAGCGAGGGAGAGGTGAAAAACCACACAAGGTCAGAGGAACCCTGAGGGCCCTGAACCGCGACGGCCCGAGGGTCCTGAACCCCGAGGGCTTGAGTCTCTCCTGAACCCTGAGCGCCCGAGTCTCTCCTGAACCCCGAGGGCCCAAGGGTCCTGAACCCCAAGGGCCCTCACTTCAAATAAAACTCAAAACTGCTTCTACTTCCTCTTTTAGCTCTTTCCTATAGTTCCTTTAACACGCTTGTTACAAGTACATAGTGTTTTCCTCGTGATAAGAACTTACCCGCCACCGCCGTCGTCGTCGTCGTCGTCAGAGTCGGCCCCTTCGTCCAGGTACACCTTGGTGCAGTGTCCTTTGCTGCGCGCTCCGTTGGGCAGGCCCTTTCCGCAGCAGGCGCACACAAACCTCTTGGACCCAACGGTCCAGGTCTTGTCGGCCTCTCCCCTGCAGACCACGTCGGCCCCCAGCCGCCGACCCCCTGCGTACACATGTCTGGGCAGCAGCTCCACCTCGTCCAGGTCTGTGGAAAACATCTCGTCTCTGGAGGACAGCTCGTCCAGGGACGGGCTCAGCACGCTCAGGCGCTCGTGTGTGGACAGGTAGTTGTAATACGGAGACTCCGACGGCAGCTCAAACGGCAGTTTTAAGATCTGGAAACTCACATCTACGTCCAGCTCCTCCGCCGGGGCCCGGCCTTCCACAGCGCCATCACAGGGCACACTCTGCTCGTCAGGCGCGCCGCCATCTGTCGGAACACCCGTGGCCGGCGGTTCGACTGGTACAACCTGCTCCTGTGCCCGCTCGCCGGCCTCCTCCTGCACAGACGAACTGTCCAGAGGCATCTCCTCGGCCCAGCGCTCCAGACTCCGATGGCTCAAGTCGCCGTCGTAACCCGCCATCGTGGAAAAGGTGGACGCCGGAGTCTCTAAGTAGCTTTGGTTTTTCTGCAACTTTTGAACAGTGTTCTTCTCTTCTGTCGGCGAAAACATGGTGGACGACTGCGAGGCCACGCCCGAGTCCAGCTCCCGCCCCTCGGCGCCTCGACCTTCGCTCGCCTGCATCTTGTCCAGACACTCGATGAGCTTTGCAATGGCGTCGCTGGGGTCGGTTTGGGCTTCGGAGCAGGCGGTTTCTCTGAAACCTGGTGGTTGTGGAGGAGGAGAGGGCTGGTGTCTGGAGGAGCCGTCCCAGGGAGGACAGGGGAAGCGAGGGTCGAACATGCGGCGGAAGTCCATGGGGTACAGAGGCGCCTGAGGGTACATGAAGCCTGGATACTGCATGTACTGGTACGGGCTCAGGCACTGGCGGCCCATGTTATAACCTGAGAATAAAACACAGGAAGTGTGAAACTGACCACAATTGATTCTGTAGTGTTGTATTTATTCAGTATTTTCTATAATAAGATTATTTTGTTGAAATAACCAGAAAGATTTGCTAAAGAAGAATAGTTAGAGCTATGAGTCGAGGACTTCACTCCCCAAAGTCGATATGACAATCAAACCTTGTGATTGTTCTAGTTTCATCTGGTTTGTTGCAGGAAATAGCTTTAAACTGAGACAAGAATCTGAATAAATGGACTTTTGGCCATAATTTGAGACTATCCTAGTCCCTTTGGCGTGTGCTGATGTCACATGACCCTAACAAAACCCTGAAGCCCCCAGTATCGGCCCTGACCTCCGGGCAGAGCGTAGTGGCCATAGGGGTTGTTCATCTGCCAGTGCTGGTACATGTAGTAGGGCTGAGGCTGCGACGGAGGCTGCACGTAGAAGAAGGGTCTGTGGTGGGTCCTCTGCTGCCCCCCGTTGTGTGGACCTTTAGCGCCATCTACAGGACACACACACACACACACAAAACAATCTGAACTATGACATGTAATAAAAATAATAATAATAATAATCTAATCACCAGCTCAATGTAGCCCAGTGGGAAAGTGCTCACGGATGAAGTTCAGGAACATTTGTGTCACACTTTTTGGGATTAAAGCTGTAGCTCAGTGCCATCTGTGATGTGGTTACATTAAATATTGTCATTGGAAATCCAGATATGAGCCATTAATAAAATATAAGTATATAAAGATGGACCAATCAGAGGCCTTTCACTCACGGATGACTATAGTCTCTATAGAAACTACGCCTCTGCTCGGTCCCTTGTCATGAGTTTATTTAGTTTATATCAAACAGGACGATGAGGGACTGAGAACCACGATGGCGTGAGAACCCCCAGACCTACCTTCCATGTTCGCTCCGTATTTTTCTTTTTTCTTGCAATTAAAAATCGTGTGTCCGCAGAGTTAGAATCCAAACGTTCGTGTCCGTGCGCAGAAGATTCTCCGAAAGTCCAAGAAAATCAGTGAAATCCCGTTCAGCTGCTGAGGAGGCCTTCAGGGACAGGCGGACAGAGGGATTTCAGACACTCAACTACAGACAGCAACAACCTGCTTCACTGTTGAGTGGGGTTCAAGCTATCGTATTCATTAAAACGCTTTTGTCAACTCTTTAGGCTGTGTTTAGATTGAGGCACTTCCTTCTTTCATTATTATTTATTGATTTATTCGAACGACCCTGTGCTTACAAGTATCTCCACAGTGCCATATGTACCAACTCGGACTCTGAGGAGCACAGGGACTGGCCTCCTGCTGGGACTCTGAGGAGCACAGGGACTGGCCTCCTGCTGGGACTCTGAGGAGCACAGGGACTGGCCTCCTGCTGGGACTCTGAGGATGACTCTTTCTAATGCACTGTGATTATTTAGGATTTAAATGCCTTGTGTGATTGTTCCTTGTCCTATTTTATTCAGCATGTTGAGGTGTCTTGTGTATAAACTGTGCTACACAAATAAACTTTCCTGTAGTTCTTTAACATGTAAGCCTCTTATCTCCATCCGCGCTCACAAACCGCGTTCATTCATAAAATCAGAATGTTGTTGTTGTAGTACCCGTGTCTGTCCAGTGAAGGCGCTGTTCTTCGGCTGCTCTTTGTCGCGCATGCGCACTCGCCCCCCTCGGCCTCTCGTCTTTCGGGCGCTGGAAGGTTGTCTCCCCTGCTTTTCTTTCCGCAACCGATTTTCTCCGTTAAAAATCGTCTGGAGCCGCGCGTTCTACCTCCGTGTGACCCGCAGGAGCCTCCGCGACACGTAAGCACGACCCCAGCCCGTGAAGGAGTCCTAAAACCCCGCGATTGGAGGCTTATATCTGCGTTCTTGCTCCGGCGGCTACTTTACATGTTAGCATAGCCGCATGACCGCTCTTTTTTTGGCGAAATCTGACATTTTTCGCAATTTTCGTTCATTAAACTCTTTAATTTCTATTTATCTCTTCCTGAACAAAGTGTTAGTTTACTTTCCGACTTCCTTGAGGAAACATTGGCGGTAAAATGTCTGATTCGCGGGGTATGTTTTGAGCTAATAATGCTAAGTGCATGCTAGCTCTCGCAGCCCCGTGTGGTTAGCATTACATCAGGCATCTGTCTTATGTAGATCAGGGAAGAAACCTCTGCTAATTACTCTGGATTACGGACTGACGTTTGTATGGTGTCCTGTCCCGTTAGTTTCATTAAATATTATTGCAAAATGACTAAAATGTAGCGCATTGTGTCTGTCTCTGGCTTTTGTAAAATGTCAACATTGTCAAACAGAACTTGTTGGTTCATATTTTATGGTTAATCTGTTCAATGACAAGTATTTTCTGAACAATGAGACTTGCAACTGAGCCTTAAAGTGAAATGCTGGTCTCTCTCTCTGGTCTCTCTCTCTGGTCCCTCTCTGGTGTGTGGGCTAATGTGACACTAGAGAGCAGGGCTTGGGTTTCAGCTGCGTCTCATTCAGTGCAGTGTAAAAGCGGTTGTTAAACAGTTTATAAATACGGTCGTGTTCAGGTGTCAGGTGACCCCCGGACAGCAGATTATCTCACTGAGGGAGAGACCAGAGGGAGAGAGGGACCAGAACTGTAGAAAATCAAATCTAATGTAGTTTGAAAGTAGTACACCATTATTAGTTTAATTTCATGTAATTGACTTCTTTAACGTCCTTCTCTCCCACAGTCCGTCGCTGATGCTCACCTGTTGCTACGTCACATGACCGTCACGCCTCTGCTGCTATGTCACATGACCTCCTCACATGACCTCCCTTCTCTTCACGACGCTCTGGGACCAACCTACCTCTGAAGCTCCCTCAGCTTCCCCCGGATCGGCCTTCGTGCTCGCCCAGCAGCGTGTTCCCACCGCTGTCAGAAGTCAGAGATTTGAACCAGCAACCACCGTTTGCACATAAATCTTTCTAGTCTCACGGCCTCATCTGGGACTTGTTTGTGTGCTTTTCTCACTAAGATTATCTCCATCTTGAAGCCACAAAATCACCAGGAACTACATTAAAATCATTTCAAGTCGTCTCCAAAGAGTTAATCTTAAAACATTAGGACAGTTTGATTCAAGATTGGAAACATGTGTTAAAACAAAACAACTATGCTTTTCTCTGTCGTTTGGCCTTGAATCAGTAGATCATGTTTTTACTCATAACCTGGACGTAACAATCGGACTCATCCCGGACTGGTCCACTGCTCCTCGCCGTGTTACTGGTGTGTTGCTAGCGTGTTGCTGGCGTGTTGTGGTGGTCTGAGAGCTGGGGCGGGACTCGGGGGATGAAAGCATGTCTGAGGCGGTGGAGCCCCGGCCGGTGAACTCGGAATACGCCGTGACGCTTCTGGAGCAGCTCAAGTTCTTCTATGAGCAAAAGTTACTCACGGACGTGGTGCTGCTGGTGGAGGACACGGAGTTTCCATGTCACAAGATGGTCCTGGCCACGTGCAGCGCCTACTTCAGGTGAGCGCCGAGAATCAGGAACTATAGATTTATAGATTAAGAGATCCTTTATTATACAATATATAGGTTCTTTGCAAACAGGAAAGAAGCTCAAGAAAAGCAAAACATAACTATCTGGTCTCTCTCTCTGGTATCTCTCTCTCTCTGGTCTCTCTCTCTCTCTGGTCTCTCTCTCTGGTCTCTCTCTCTGGTATCTCTCTCTGGTCTCTCTCTCTCTCTGGTCTCTCTCTCTCTCTCTCTCTGGTCTCTCTCTCTGGTCTCTCTCTCTGGTCTCTCTCTGGTCTCTCTCTCTGGTCTCTCTCTGGTCTCTCTCTCTCTCTGGTCTCTCTCTCTCTCTCTCTGGTCTCTCTCTCTCTGGTCTCTCTCTCTCTTCTCTCTCTCTCTGGTCTCTCTCTCTCTCTGGTCTCTCTCTCTGGTCTCTCTCTCTCTCTGGTCTCTCTCTGGTCCTGGTTCGCTCTCAGCTTTCACCATTATTCTCTGGACTCTCGTGTCCATTAATAATGAGTGTCCCACCTCCTCCTCCACAGTCAGAGGCTCCCATGTGGAAACTTAGATGGAAGAGTGTTTAAGGGTTTGAAACTTGCGTACCTTAGCTTTAATGTTTGTTTGTGTCTTCAGGGCGATGTTCATGAGCGGCCTCAGTGAAAGTAAACAGACTCATGTCCATCTGAGGAACGTGGACCCAGTGACTCTGCAGATCATCATCACCTACGCCTACACCGGCAACCTGGCCATCTCCGACTGCACCGTGGAGCCGCTGTACGAGACCGCCTGCTTCCTACAGGTGAGCCTGGACTGCGGAGACGGGTAGCGGGACGGAGGCGGGTAGCGGGACGGAGGCGGGTAGCGGGACGGAGGCGGGTAGCGGGACGGAGGCGGGTAGCGGGACGGAGGCGGGCAGCGGGACTGAGGCGGGACGGGGCAGGACCGAGGACCGTTCCACATCTTTGGGCAGTAGAGTTTGTCTGAGGAGAGTCATGTGCTTATCTCAGTTTGGTCCTGGGGTTTATTTTTCTGATTTTGTCTTTGGTCTTTTTGGTTCAATCTGATGTTTTTGTTTGTTCGTAAAACTAGAGCTTACGTTAGCAACATGTCCGCCCCTGTTCCGACGTCTAGCTCACCCCGTTGTCACAAATGCTCTTATTAAGAAATTGGCTCCAGCTTTTGACAACAGCTTCAACATCATCCACATTCAGGCTGACACTGAGGTGATGTCACACCTGCTCCACTCAGACGCTCTACGCTCCCAGTGCTTCTTACAACTATGCAAAAGACAAATGTTTGGAAAGTTTTGTTCTCAGCAATTTACTTTTACAAGACTCGTTTATGAAACTGAAGTGAGTACCTCAGGTTTAAGATAAAATTTATTGATCTCCGATGGAGAAATGTACATGTGACATCACAGATAGAATCACTCAGATTGTGCAAAGTGTGAGAAACATGTTAAAGGTTAAATATAAAGTCTGTGCAGGATATAATTATGTACAATAAAAAGAGCCAATAGCAGCTGGTTCCTCAATCAGAAAACTTTATTGATCCCAAAGGGCAATTCATTTGCAGCATAAACTCAAAGCAGAACACACACACACACACACACACGCACACGCACGCGCACACGCACACGCACGCGCACACGCACACGCACACAGAGTGAGTCTCACAGTTCACACAGCAGCAGGTTACACAGTACAAGTTACATATATAAGTCTGAGTGCATTAGTGACTTATTGTACAGTCTGACAGCGGTGGGGATCGTTGATATTTCCCAGTCCCGTAGTAACCTCCTCCTCTTCCTCACAGGTGGAGGACGTACTGCTCCAGTGCCGGGATTATTTGGTGAAGAAGATAAACGCAGAGAACTGCGTCCGGATGCTGAGTTTCGGGGACCTGTTCAGCTGCTGCGAGCTAAAGCAATGCGCCAAACGCATGGTGGAGCACAAGTTCCCGCTGGTGTACCATCAGGACGCCTTCCTGCAGCTGTCCCACGAGCTGCTCATCGACATCCTCAGCAGCGACAACCTGAACGTGGAGAAGGAGGAGACGGTGCGGGAGGCGGCCATGTTGTGGCTGGAGTACAACATGGAGGCGCGGTCGCAGCATCTGTCCTCCGTCCTCAGCCAGATCCGCATCGACGCCTTGTCAGAGGTCACGCAGCGCGCCTGGTTCCAAGGTTTATTGCCCAACGACAAGTCCGTGGTGGTGCAGGGTCTCTACAAGTCTATGCCCAAGTTCTTCAAGCCGCGCCTCGGGATGACCAAAGAAGAAATGCTGATCTTCATGGAAGCGCTGTCCGAGACTCAAGGGGAAGCCATCGTGATGTCCAACCTCATCCCTCCCACGGTGGTCTGCTACAGCCCGCAGGCCGAGAAGGTCTACAAGCTGTGCCACCCGCCGGGCAACCTGCAGAAGGTGGGCACTGTGGTCACGCCGGATAATGACATTTTCATCGCCGGGGGCCAGATCCCGCTCAATAACGCCATCACGAACTACGGGAAAAGCGGGAAGCTCCAGGCCGTGTTCCACTCGGTCAACAGCTTCTTCTGGTTCGACGCGCAGCAGAACCAGTGGGCGCCGAAGACCCCCATGCTGTGCGCACGCATTAAGCCGTCTCTGGTTTACTGCGACGGCTGCATCTACGCCATCGCCGGGGACAACGTGGGCGGGGACCTGAACAAGCGCACGGTGGAGCGCTACGACTGCGAGAAGGACGAGTGGAGCATGGCGTGCCCGCTGCCCTGCGCCTGGAACTGGAGCACGTCTGTGGTCGCCCACGAGCGCATCTACGTCATGACCCACGACCTCATGTACTGCTACCTGCCGCGCGCCGACACCTGGGTGGAGATGCCCATGCGCAAGACCAGCCGCTGCTTCGCCTCCGCCGCCGCCTTCGGGGATTTGATCTTCTACATCGGAGGTTTGCACGTCGTGAGCAACTCTGGGATCCGCTTACCCACGAGCACGATCGACGGCTCTTCGGTTACCGTGGAAATATACGACATCAACAAGAACGAGTGGAGGCTAGCGGCTAACATTCCCGCCAAGCGCTACTCCGACCCGTGCGTGCGGGCCGTGGTACTGCTCAACGCGCTTTGCATTTTCATGAGGGAGACGCACATGAACGAACGGGCGAAGTACGCCATCTACCAGTACGACGTGGAGCTGGACCGCTGGTTTCTGCGGCAGCCGGTGTCCGAGCGCGTGCTCTGGGACCTGGGCAAAGACTTCCGCTGCGCCGTGGGAAAGCTGTACCCGTCCTGTCTGTCCGAGTCCACCTGGAAGCCGCCCACGTACCTGTTCTCGCCGGACGGAGCCGAGGAGTTTGAGGTGGACGGAGAGTTGGTGTCTCTGCCTTAGTGTGGGTCTCAGAGAGTGGGAAATGGTTGGTTTGCTTCAACAAAATGTCAAATTGGTCGATAAGAAACGGAGCTGTGTCCATCTTGGTTTGAGTGTGTTCAGTCTTGACATTTTGCCAAAGAAAAAAAGTGAGAAATTAGTAGTTCTCAAAAAGGAACGCCCTGATCCTGGCCCCAGAGCTCACACCCACACTGAGGGTTGCCGAGTCAGTTTCATACGAGTTGATATGAGACTGATGAGACGATAATATCGTTAAGGGCAGTGGTTTCTCTCAGGGGTAACGCTCTAACAACAAAGTCAATCCTTGAAGTTGCAGCTTTATGTTTTAAGGCTTTATAACCTATGGTAAAAAAAAGTTTACTGAGATTCTAGTGGAGAAAACCTTTTGACCTTGTTGAATCTGGACCGGTGCGTCTGTTTGCAAAAAGACACAAACTCAATTCAAGATGTGTTCACTTCTACCTTGTACCTTATCGGCTTCTATTTCTCATTTTTGCAGTGTTTGAAATGGACTTTTCTGAAAGCCGAACGAGTTGACGATCCTTCCATCACTCTCTGAACTGTGTTGACTTGGATTTTGCGGTGACGAGGTACTTAAAACGGTTGAATAACTTGCACCAAAAGCAGACGTCAAATCCCCAGTGCTCATCTGTGACGACCTCCTCCTCTTCATCACTCGCTCTGGTCTGAAGACGTCTGTGTCGATGAAACGGACCTATCCCAGTGGGTTCCAAACCAGGAAACGCTCAGAACTACAGATTGTATTGGAATCTATTGAACCCTGCCTTCTAGCTTCACTTTCTCAGTCTGTGTCTGAATGTCCAGGCCTTTCCCCAGATGTTCTTCCAGACGTTACAAACCCACAGGAGAGATGAGGGTCTAGTGCTTTGGGAGACAGTTTTAACCACAGTAACCGAGGGAGTTGGGGAATCGTCTGGACATTTTTACACAGCCGTAGTCTTCTGTGTATCAAACCCTTTACTCTCTAGGACCATGTGCTCTGAGCGAGTTGTACAGAACACGCTCTATAACGTGTGGCAGTTGTAAACGGCTGGTCCGCTTACCATCACCTCAAAGAACTCCAACCCAACTCTGTCATATGCACTTCCACACAACCGGATCGACCACCTCAGTCCAGCCGCCATGTTGGGAACGCCACAGACGCCATGTTTCTGTCCTTTAGAAAATATACTGAAATATATAATTATGATCCACATGTAAATGTTTTTAAATGCAGGTGAAGTTAATGTATTAGAATAGTCTCCCATGGACTACATTTTAGAATACAGACATTTGACCCATGACTTTATAAAACAATGTGAGCTCCATGAAGCACAGTAGGGACGTGCTCAGGGCGGAGTTTCCCATTGACTTACATTATAACATGAAGCCGATGAGAACAAAGCTGAAGGACTGAACTAAATCTTCTGATGATGAGATAACGTACAATTAAACAAAATAATGAGTCCATAAACTGACTGATCTTCAAACACCGATCCGAAAACATCGTCACAAACTGAAGTTCCTGCTTTTATCTTTCATCCCTGAGAACTTGACCCCGGTGCTTCCCTCAGCTCAAAATGTCCCGCAGTGATTTAAAAGCAGAAAAATCTCCCTATAGTCTAAATGGCCCAGAGTTGGTCAAGTTTAGGCTCATTTTGAATCTGTCATTGATCTGTGGTTCTCCTGGAGTCATTCCCGGTGGCGTTCCCAACACTGCCTCAGCCCCTGTCCCTCCGACGGCCTCGCATGCTCCCGTGCAGCTCCCGTGCAGCTCCCGTGCTGCTCCCGTGCAGCTCCCGTGCTGCAGCTGCTAACTTCCGGACTCTTTCTTATGCTGAGAATGTGCCGCAGTCAGTGACGGCAGGTCTATTTTGTAGTGTTTTTTTTTTTATAATTTAAATCCGGACTTTACCGCAGTGGATCCGAGCGGATGTGGAGCTGGTGAACTTTCGGAGCATGTTTTTGGCTGCATCATATTCTTTGGCACTGTATTTTGACTGAACGTTAATTTATTAAAATGTTTAAAACGTTCCTAAACTCGTCTTGTTTTTGTTTCTTTGTCGTTTTAAAGCTGGGATACTGAACTTTCAAACCACATGAAGTGTGCCTCATCCGCGTCACGAGTCAAACTGTTTGGATTCATACTTGGCCTGTTAACATAATTTACTGACAATGCTAACCCACTTTCCCATTGAGCTAAAGGTGCTCTTTGTCCATGAGCACTTCACTCCAATTCACTCACTGAGCTCAGTTTGTGTCACGTTCTGGCCTTAAACAAATCCATGGTTTAGACTCATCACAGGGGTCTCCATCACAATGTTTGTGTGTTGTTGTGTATAAATGTTCGTGTGTGTGTGTGTTGTGTATGAATGTTAGTGTGTGTGCTGTGTATAAATGTTAGTGAGTGTGTTGTAGTGTGTGTTGTTGTGTATAAATGTTAGTGTAGTTGTGTGTAGATGTTAGTGTGTGTGTGTTGTGTGTTAAAATGAATCCAAAGCCTGAGTTGTGACACTGTTTATTGTCTTTACAGAGTAGTGCAGTTGTGATGTCACACACATTATATTCTATTTACAACACGACAAAAGCTTAAAAAGTTCAAAGTGTCTGTGCTTCTCTCTGGACTTGGGAAGTTTCTACAGAAGCTGCACAGATGTGTTAGAGCGCCCTCTGGGGTTCAGTCAGGGCTCTGCACACAGCACAGTCAGCTGTTGGTGTCCATTATTAATATTCCAGTTCAAAGTCAAAGTTAAAGATTCTAAAGTGAATGAAGAGAACAGCTGATGTTAAAGAGCGACTACAGAGTTTACAACAGAAGATAAAGTTAATGATTGTGTTTAACTCATTGCCTGCCAGTCTCTTTCAGAACAGGTACTGCCATATCGCCAGCCGTTTCTGATGGTTTTTTACTGATTTTTCCTCTCCCACAGAATATTGTGTACTATGTCTACCTGAAATCCAGATTCTGAAAGAATGGACTGTCTACTTTCATCAGCAAAAATAATTTTATTTCTAGCTTGTTTATCCCCAGTCGAGTAGAGGGAAGTTTTACTGAAATCACCAAAAAGCTGAGAAAAAGAGGCACAAAGTGCATCCTGTTTTCAAAACATCCAGACACAGCGCTGCTGCCCCCTGCTGGCTCCATAAAATATGCTCTAAAGCTAATCCCCATAAATATTAGTTATAATAGACATCTGGGAACATGAAAATAGCGGAAAACGCAATTGATGCATTAATGGAAGACAACTGTACTGTTTGGTTTGACGTGTTCACAGGTTAATGGCAGTCAATGAGTTAAAGTCTGTACAAGAAACAGCAGATACACTTTACATCATCTACTGGCCCTTTCCCTGGTCCTCCCCCTAGTCCTCACCTGGTCCTTCCCCTAGTCCTCCCCTGGTCCTGCCCTGGTCCTCCCCCTGGTCCTCCCCCGGTCTCCTGGTCCCTCAGATCTCCCCCTCAGGTACTGGTTCCAGGTGGATGGTGATCTCTCCGGTCGGGTTCTGATCGGCCAAACTCTGAAATAAGTTTATGGAGCGAACGATGGACTCGAAGTCCTCCACCTGCTTCTCCGCCCACGGCAACGAGACCTGAGAGAGAAACACGTTACTACAGGTACTGCAGGGACTACTACAGAGACTACAGGTACTGCAGTGACTACAGGTACTGCGGGTACTACAAATATGACAGGTGCTACAGGGACTGCCACAAGTACTTCGAAAAAAAATACAACAGGCACGACTACAAGAACAACGAGATCTGAAAGATAGACCTGAAACAGGTACTTCTGCTACTTCTACTATTACTAACTAGTTTGTAGCAGCAGCAGCAACAGTAGCAGCAGCAGCAGCAGCAGCAGCAGCAGCAGCAGTAGCAGTGGCAGTAGTACCTGTACAATGATGAGTTTCCTGCTGGTCTCCTCGGTCTCGTTCAGTTCTTCTCCAAAGCACAAAGTGAAGCCGCAGCTCGGACGCTCCCCTCGAGACGAACAGAAGAGGTCCAGCTCTAAACACAGTCACTCACTTCAGTCTGACGTTACCGTAGCACCTGCTCCAAACCAAGTCTAAATCTCAAAACCAGGACTAAACCGGGTCTAAACCAGGTCCAAACCAGGACTAAACCAGGTCTAAACCAGGTCTAAACCAGGTCTAAACCAGGTCCTGCACTCACGCTGTTTGAAGGCGTCCTTGCAGAAGAGTAGCTCGGGCTCCGTGTGGCGCTCCAGCTTGTGCAGGCCCCGCCCACAATGTGGTCCCGCCCAGAAGACCCGCCCCTGGCAGAAGCGGCGGCCGTAGACCCCCCGCGGAGTGGAGGTCAACACCACGCCTTTCTCCATGAACGGCAGCAGAGTGGTGAGCGCCGCGAGCTCCTGGCCCTGCCCCAGAGAGCAGGGGGGAGGGGGGAGGACCACGCTGGGGAACTGCGCCCCCTGGGGGAGAGCCGAGGGGGGGCAGAGGGGGGAGCACAGGTACTGGATACGAACATCCGAACTGAAGACCTGCTGCCGAGCCACTTCCTGCCCCCAGTACTGCACCACAACACGGAAGGAGTCCGGCTCTGTGGAGAGGGGAGGGGATCTGCTTTAGACCTGCTTTAGACCTGCTTTAGTCCTGCTTTAGTCCTGCTTTAGTCCTGCTTTAGTCCTGCTTTAGTCCTGCTTTAGTCCTGCTTTAGACCTGCTTTAGACCTGCTTTAGACCTGCCTTAGATCTGCTTTAGTCCTGCTTTAGTCCTGCTTTAGTCCTTCTTTAGTCCTGCTTTAGTCCTGCTTTAGACCTGCTTTAGACCTGCCTTAGATCTGCCTTAGACCTGCTTTAGTTCTGCTTTAGACCTGCTTTAGTCCTGCTTTAGTTCTGCTTTAGACCTGCTTTAGTCCTGCTTTAGTCCTGCTTTAGTCCTGCTTTAGTCCTTCTTTAGTCCTGCTTTAGTCCTGCTTTAGACCTGCTTTAGACCTGCCTTAGATCTGCCTTAGACCTGCTTTAGTTCTGCTTTAGACCTGCTTTAGTCCTGCTTTAGACCTGCTTTAGTTCTGCTTTAGACCTGCTTTAGTCCTGCTTTAGTCCTGCTTTAGACCTGCTTTAGTCCTGCTTTAGACCTGCTTTAGTCCTGCTTTAGTCCTGCTTTAGTCCTGCTTTAGACCTGCTTTAGACCTGCTTTAGTTCTGCTTTAGACCTGCTTTAGTCCTGCTTTAGTCCTGCTTTAGACCTGCTTTAGTCCTGCTTTAGACCTGCTTTAGTCCTGCTTTAGTCCTTCTTTAGTCCTGCTTTAGTCCTGCTTTAGACCTGCTTTAGTCCTGCTTTAGTCCTGCTTTAGTCCTGCTTTAGACCTGCTTTAGACCTGCTTTAGTTCTGCTTTAGACCTGCTTTAGTCCTGCTTTAGTCCTGCTTTAGACCTGCTTTAGTCCTGCTTTAGTCCTGCTTTAGACCTGCTTTAGTCCTGCTTTAGACCTGCTTTAGTCCTGCTTTAGTCCTGCTTTAGTCCTGCTTTAGACCTGCTTTAGACCTGCTTTAGTTCTGCTTTAGACCTGCTTTAGTCCTGCTTTAGTCCTGCTTTAGACCTGCTTTAGTCCTGCTTTAGTCCTGCTTTAGTCCTGCTTTAGTCCTGCTTTAGTCCTGCTTTAGTCCTGCTTTAGTCCTGCTTTAGTCCTGCTTTAGAAAAAAAAGCGTGGCGTACGAGCAGAGTGACCGGAGCCGAGGACACACAAACACACACACGTGTGTGTTTGTGTGTGTTCTGGTGATTAAATAAAGACTGATTCTTGAATGTCTGAAGTGTTGTTGCAACAGTAGCACACCGAGGGTCAGGACAGAGGGAGTTATTCCCGCAGGAAACACTTTTCTTTGGCCCTGGAGCCACACACTCCCCTGCGCCCCTCGATCACGGTCCCCTGCGCCCCTCGACCACGGTCCCCTGCGCCCCTCGACCACGGTCCCCTGCGCCCCTCGACCACGGTCCCCTGCGCCCCTCGACCACGGTCCCCTGCGCCCCTCGACCACGGTCCCCTGCTCCCCTCGACCACGGTCCCCTGCGCCCCTCGACCACGGTCCCCTGCGCCCCTCGACCACGGTTCCCTGCGCCCCTCGACCACGGTTCCCTGCGCCCCTCGACCACGGTCCCCTGCGCCCCTCGACCACGGTCCCCTGCTCCCCTCGATCACGGTCCCCTGCGCCCCTCGACCACGGTCCCCTGCGCCCCTCGACCACGGTCCCCTGCGCCCCTCGACCACGGTCCCCTGCGCCCCTCGACCACGGTCCCCTGCGCCCCTCGACCACGGCTCCCTGCGCCCCTCGACCACGGTTCCCTGCGCCCCTCGACCACGGTCCGGGGCTTATATGAAAGGTTTAACACAAGCGGAGAATACGAGAGTGCAAGAGAGAGGTGTGTCAAATGCGTGTCACGTGTCACAGGAATACGTAATGTGACACACATCCCCCACTCCCCCCACCCGCCACACATGACCCCCCCTCATCCCCCACTCCCCCCCACCCCGCCACACTGACCCCCCTCATCCCCCACTCCCCCCCACCCGCCACACTGACACCCCTCATCCGCGCTGTAAAGGGTGCTCAGGCCCACGTCTTTAATCGTGCCCAGGCTCGATAGCCGCGGTCACATGCACAGCCTAAAGCCCGGATCTAATCCCTAAACGGCCCTGGCCCATTTAAACCGGGCTTTAGGCTGTGCATGTGCAGCCCATAGACTGTAGATATTAACGGACGTAGTCACGCCTGTCTCCGCCGTTCTAACTAATGAGCCAAAAATTGGGCTCTTATGGAGTGATTCAAAATGGCCGCAGGGGCTGGAAAATTTGAAAAAACGTATCTGCGCGTCAGCTGCACGAGCTCCATTCATTTAAACGAGAGACTTAAAAAATTCACAGCCCTAAAGCAGGTCGAAAGCTGTTTTTCTTAAACGTCACCCGTTTGAGCTGTTTCCTCTATCCGGACGTCCAGAGTGATCTCATCCATCTCTGAAAAAAGACACACACACAAATGTAAGTATACTGTAACTTATATGAATGATGAAGTCTAAAACCTGTAAAGTGTCGTAAAGCGCCGTAAAGCGTAGTAAAGTGTGTTTACCTTCCGTCGGTCTCGGCAGCTGATTGGTCGCTGTCTCCTCCACATGAACAATCTCACTGCCGAAAAACACCTCCACGTTCTGGGGAAAGAACACAAAAATTTAGTCCTGGTCCAGTCCGGGTCCAGTCCGGGTTCAGACCTCTAGAGTGGTCTCTGGTTCCTCTTCAGTCTTGATGGTTTTGGGTTCTGGTTTCTGGTTTTTCTCGGAGCTCTTGCGTTTGCGTCGCTCACAGCTCTTCTTCTGTGGAGACGGAAAACCTGAATAACAAACATGAAAAACAGAAGAGATTACGAGAATAAAGGTCTCTCTCTCTCTCTCTCGCTCTCTCTCTCTCTCTCTCTCTCTCTCTCTCTCTCTCCTCTCTCTCCTCTCTCTCTCTCTCTCTCTCTCTCTCTCTCTCTCTCTCTCTCTCTCTCTCTCTCTCTCTCTCTCTCTCTCTCTCTCTCTCTCTCTCTCTCTCTCTCTCTCTCTCTCTCTCTCTCTCTCTCTCTCTCTCTCTCTCTCTCTCTCTCTCTCTCTCTCTCTCTCTCTCTCTCTCTTCCCACCCCCCCCCCCTCTCTCTCACCCTGCTCTGAGGGGGGCACCAGGCTGTAGACCTTGTAGGGCTCAGAGATGTCCAGTTGGGCGCGGCCGTTCTCTTCCCTGAACTCCGGGCTCTTGTTGAGGGCGCAGCGGAGGCGGGTCTTCCACGAGGCCGGATTATTCTGCTCCTTTGCGGTCAGCTTCCCCTTAAACTCTGCCCACGCCTGACCAAGAACCGCATATTTACAACCAATACCTGTCCGTCTGTATACAGATGCTAATGCTAACACAGACTGTATACAGATGCTAATGCTAACACAGACTGTATACAGATGCTAATGCTAACACAGACCGTATACAGGTGGACAATGCTAATGAAGCCAAATAGGGAGAAGCTCAAGGAGAAACTGTGGCTCCTTTAAACTTCTATGTTAAAGTAAACTCAGTAAAACCATTTTGGGCTTCTGTGGTTTAGAACCGTCTGTTTGGAACTGATCCTGGAGTTTATTAGTTTTTGCTCTATTGTTTTTGCTCGAGAGATGTCAAATTCTGCACTTTGAGCCCTAATTTCACCCCCTGAACATGCATGAAAAGTTGTAAAATTTTGCCCAAACATCAGACCTGGTGAAAAATTTGATATTTGGGTGTTTATTTTTATGGGACTCAAAAAATGCCAGAACAACGCCACCTACAACAGCCAATGGGAGTTTCAGAGGTCAAGTTTGTCGTAGAGCCATGAAATTCGGTACACATGTTCCTCAAGTCAAGATACGAGAAAAATGTTACCATGGCTCCGCCCTCTGACAAACAGGAAGCCCATACATTTCACTGCAAAATGGAAAAATGAACAGCAATCATTTTCACACATGTCGGTTGGAAAGCGACTCCTCCTCGGCCGTTTCACCGATTTGCCTCAAAATCGCTCCACATCATCTCAACACATGTACCTTGAAAATGACCAAAGGGATTTTTGATCAGTGAAACGTTGTTTGAGCAGGGGAGCGGCAAAATGTGAGTGTTCATTGACCGTTTTGGACAACACTAATTTTGCTCCCGTTTGCACAAACAAAGTCTGATTTGCACAAAACTTGAATCCATTGTTCAACTCCAGGGTTTAGGTCAGGTGAAAGTGAAATATTTGAAATTGGCCCATTAGCGCCCCCTACAGACTGAGTCAAAGTTTTACATGGGGTGCCAAACAGCTCTAATCATATTCATTACAATTTGACTAACATTCTTCTATGGCAACAGCAACAAATCATCACACGGCCCCACCTCCTTTGCACGGTGCTGCGTGGTACGGTGTGGTGCGGCGTAGTGCGGGGCGTTGTGGAGCGGCGCGTTGCGGCTTGGTGCAGGGCGGCGCGGTGCAGAGCCGCTTGGTGCAGGGCGGCTTGATGCGGGGCGGTGCGCGCGGTGCGGCGAGGGCCGTTCAACGCCGCTTGCGGCTTTAATTTTGATTGTGTTTGTCTCAATGTGGAAGAGGCTGACAAGAGCTGACTTCAACACATTTGAATGTGGCCCAAATGTATGCAAATGTTGTTGGTAACAACAGAAGACTTTAGGACCAAGAACCACTTTAGGACCAAGAGCCACTTTAGGACCAAGAGCCACTTTAGCAGAACCACTTTAGGACCAAGAGCCACTTTAGGACCAAGAACCACTTTAGGACCAAGAACCACTTTTTTCATCCAGAACCGGGAGGACCAGACGATGCCCAAATACAGACTAGTTTCCCATGGATCTTTGCGAGTTCCAGGCGAGTTCCGCTAATATGTCAGCGACCGTGCCAGCACAAAGCGCCACTGAGCACATTCATTTGAATACGGCGCCATCTTGGATCGCCGGGGCTTGGTCCCCACAGGCCTGGGGTGGTATTGCAGCGTGTCAGTGTCCCCACTGAGTCGCGTGGCCCTGGTCTGTTCGCACTACTCGCTGCTAAAGCCAAATTTGGCAACAGAAAGGCCTCTGATTGGTCAGTCCTAACATGGCTCATGTCTGGATTTACAAAGACAATATCACAACACAAACACTGGGATCACAGACAAACCATGGATTATTTCAGCCCAGAATGGTGATGTCACACGAACAGTTACTGAGCTCCAGGAGTTGACTTTTACATGTGAGTTAATAGAAGCCAAACTTTGTCCATGAGCACTTTGTCCATCTGTTCAGTCACTTTCACTGCTGCTCAAACCTTAAAGATGGCGGCGTCCTCGTCCTTCCTGAAGTCCTGTTTTCCTGCGTGTTTCCAGGGGATTCGGAACCTGGTTCTGTTCTCGTCGTCCCAGACCACTCCCGGGTACCGACCACTGTTCACCTGCAGACATCACACCATCAGGGCCTCTCTCTGGTCTCTCTCTGGTCTCTCTCTGGTCTCTCTCTGGTCTCTCTCTGGTCTCTCTCTGGTCTCTCTCTGGTCTCTCTCTGGTCCTTCTCTGGTCTCTCTTGTCTATCTCTCTCTCTGGTCTCTCTCTGGTCTCTCTCTCTTGTCTATCTCTCTCTCTGGTCTCTCTCCATCTTCTCCTTTGAGTCATATCTAAAAATGTATTTAACGCCACAAACCAAACCAGAAACAAACACATGGTGTAAGAGGTGTGGTTCTGGTCCAGTCTGTGCCAGGACCATAAACAAACTCATGTCAACGCAGACTCTTCACCACAGAACGTTTCAACATGTCATGACTCTGTATCTTCTTTGCCTCAGAGCAAGACTATCAAACCACAAAAATGAATGAACCATGAACTATGTTTCCATGATTCAGCCAATCAGCTCTCAGCCCACTCTCCCCCACAGAGCACTTCAGAACTGTGGGTCCAGAGAAAGACCAGTCTCTCTCTGGTCTCTCTCTGGTCCCTCTCTGGTCCCTCTCTGGTCCCTTTCTGGTCTCTCTCTGGTCGCTCTCTGGTCCCTCTCTGGTCCCTCTCTGGTCCCTCTCTGGTCCCTCTCTGGTCCCTCTCTGGTCTCTCTCTGGTCTCACCTGTGTCACCATCCAGTCACGCAGCTTTCGAGTGGAGCGCATCTTCCCGACGGCCATGGCTTCAAATCACACACACAGACATAGAAAACACACCCAAATTTACAAATACAGACAACATTGATCCAACATAAATCAGGACTAAAGCAGGACTAAAGCAGGTCTAAAGCAGGTCTAAAGCAGGACTAAAGCAGGACTAAAGCAGGTCTAAAGCAGGACTAAAGCAGGTCTAAAGCAGGTCTAAAGCAGGACTAAAGCAGGTCTAAAGCAGGTCTAAAGCAGGTCTAAAGCAGGACTAAAGCAGGTCTAAAGCAGGACTAAAGCAGGTCTAAAGCAGGTCTAAAGCAGGTCTAAAGCAGGTCTAAAGCAGGACTAAAGCAGGACTAAAGCAGGAGTCAGGACTAAAGCAGGTCTAAAGCAGGACTAAAGCAGGTCTAAAGCAGGTCTAAAGCAGGTCTAAAGCAGGTCTAAAGCAGGTGTAAAGCAGGACTAAAGCAGGACTAAAGCAGGAGTCAGGACTAAAGCAGGTGTAAAGCAGGACTAAAGCAGGTCTAAAGCAGGTCTAAAGCAGGTCTAAAGCAGGCCTAAAGCAGGTCTAAAGCAGGACTAAAGCAAGTCTAAAGCAGGTCTAAAGCAGGACTAAAGCAAGTCTAAAGCAGGTCTAAAGCAGGACTAAAGCAGGACTAAAGCAGGACTAAAACAGGACTAAAACAGTATTTGACCTCAATCACACTGAGAGTGAATGAAAAGAAACAAACAAGAGCTTTTTTCACATTAAAGAATAATCTCATGTCCAAAGTCAAGGCGGTGTCTGCGGCGCAATCACACAGATAACAGTGTTACCATGAAGTGTATGTGTGTGTGTGTATCTGTGTGTATCTGTGTGTGTTGTAGAGTCAGTGCAGTTTCTTTACCTGCTCTTGGTTCTTCCTGCTCTCTTTCTGTGAAAGTGCGTCTCTGCCTGAGCCCGAACAGCGGCTGGAGCTGTTTCCCAGAAAACACGTGACTTTGAGGAAGAGGTGCGCGCTGCGGCCGCCGGGGGGCGACAGAGAGCGGCGCTGGAGAGACCAGGCCTCTTTATTGAAGTCTAAAGTCATTCAGTTTAAGTGTGCAGGCTTTTGTGTGAACTAGCAAAGTCTCAAACACTGAGAGGTGGGTCGGCTGGACCCGGGTCTGGGTCTAGGTCTGGGTCTGGGTCTGAAAGTGATGATCCTCTACATTTACATTTAAGGACATTGGTTTTATGGACCAATGACTCTGTTTATCATTGTATTCCTTGTGCTTGGACTGATTCTCTAATCTGCGTTGGTAAATTCAACAGTTTTCTCTTAAATCTTCTGAGAAACTACTTTAGTGGTTTAGGGCGATATGAAAATATGTTTAATTGAATTGAATTTTTTTTTTTTTAAAGGAACGAGTATTTAATTTATTGGTTTTCACATGCAAGTGTTTAATGTCACATCTTAAAGAGGTTTTAGTCCTGTTTTAGTCCTGCTTTAGTCCTGCTTTAGACCTGCTATAGTCCTGCTTTAGACTGTTATGGTCAAATTTAGAATGATCCGAGACAAACAAGTGTCTTTGTGTGATTTATTAAAGTAATAAAATACAAACATGTTAAATGCATAAAGTGAATCCAAGTTGTGGAGAAGGACCTAAACTCTTCTGCCCAGAACAAAGCCCGAGTCTCCAGCTTTTCCCAGACTCTGGGAGAGAGGAGGGAGAGAGGAGGGAGAGAGGAGGGAGAGGAGGGAGAGAGGAGGGAGAGAGGAGGGAGAGGAGGGAGAGAGGAGGGAGAGAGGAGGGAGAGAGGAGGGAGAGAGGAGGGTGAGAGGAGGGAGAGAGGAGGGTGAGAGGAGGGAGAGAGGAGGGAGAGGAGAGGGGAGGGAGAGAGGAGGGAGAGAGGAGGGAGAGAGGAGGGAGAGGAGAGGGAGAGAGGAGGGAGAGGAGGGAGAGGAGGGAGAGAGGAGGGTGAGAGGAGGGAGAGAGGAGGGAGAGGAGAGGGGAGGGAGAGAGGAGGGTGAGAGGAGGGAGAGAGGAGGGTGAGAGGAGGGAGAGGAGAGAGGAGGGAGAGAGGAGGGAGAGAGGAGGGAGAGGAGAGGGAGAGGAGGGAGAGGAGGGAGAGAGGAGGGATGTGAGTGATCTTTATGATCCTCCTCCACATGTTTCTCATCAGTGGAATGGCTCCAGTGTCTCTGTGTTGAGTTTCACTATTTCTACCATTTCTTATGTTATTTATATAATTAATAGTAATTTTCCACTACAAGACCTGCTGTAGACCTGCTTTAGTCCTGCTGTAGACCTGCTTTAGTCCTGCTTTAGTCCTGCTTTAGTCCTGCTTTAGTCCTGCTTTAGTCCTGCTTTAGTCCTGCTTTAGTCCAGGTTCAAAAACAATCCGTAAAAACCAAGGTTGAATTTGTTTTATATACATTTCTGATTAAAAACACAAACACAGATTCATCGTTTGGTTTATTTTCCGTCACCGTCTATTCAAGGACTCCAGGACTCCACATGTTACTGGTTACGAGGAACTTTGTCTCCGAGTGGAACCTCCATCAGTTTCTGCAACAAGAGAAACATCAATAAACAGAGTTCTGGAGGACGCCACACTCTGGAACTGAGCGTTCTTTAACCACACTCTGGAACTGAGCGTTCTTAAACCACACTCTGGAACTGAGCGTTCTTTAACCACACTCTGGAACTGAGTGTTCTTAAACCACACTCTGGAACTGAGTGTTCTTAAACCACACTCTGGAACTGAGTGTTCTTAAACCACACTCTGGAACTGAGTGTTCTTAAACCACACTCTGGAACTGAGTGTTCTTAAACCACACTCTGGAACTGAGTGTTCTTTAACCACACTCTGGAACTGAGTGTTCTTTAACCACACTCTGGAACTGAGTGTTCTTAAACCACACTCTGGAACTGAGTGTTCTTAAACCACACTCTGGAACTGAGTGTTCTTAAACCACACTCTGGAACTGAGTGTTCTTAAACCACACTCTGGAACTGAGTGTTCTTAAACCACACTCTGGAACTGAGTGTTCTTTAACCACACTCTGGAACTGAGTGTTCTTTAACCACACTCTGGAACTGAGTGTTCTTAAACCACACTCTGGAACTGAGTGTTCTTAAACCACACTCTGGAACTGAGTGTTCTTAAACCACACTCTGGAACTGAGTGTTCTTAAACCACACTCTGGAACTGAGTGTTCTTAAACCACACTCTGGAACTGAGTGTTCTTAAACCACACTCTGGAACTGAGTGTTCTTAAACCACACTCTGGAACTGAGTGTTCTTAAACCACACTCTGGAACTGAGTGTTCTTTAACCACACTCTGGAACTGAGTGTTCTTAAACCACACTCTGGAACTGAGTGTTCTTAAACCACACTCTGGAACTGAGTGTTCTTAAACCACACTCTGGAACTGAGTGTTCTTAAACCACACTCTGGAACTGAGTGTTCTTAAACCACACTCTGGAACTGAGTGTTCTTAAACCACACTCTGGAACTGAGTGTTCTTAAACCACACTCTGGAACTGAGTGTTCTTAAACCACACTCTGGAACTGAGTGTTCTTAAACCACACTCTGGAACTGAGTGTTCTTAAACCACACTCTGGAACTGAGTGTTCTTAAACCACACTCTGGAACTGAGTGTTCTTTAACCACACTCTGGAACTGAGTGTTCTTAAACCACACTCTGGAACTGAGTGTTCTTAAATCGCTGGATATAAACCGGACTGAGGACAGATATCAGGAAATGTATAAAATTAAACAATTAAGACTGAAAGGACAAATTTGAGGAAAAATTCCAACCAGCTTGGTTGGAATGAAAACCTGCATCCACAGCCGCCATCAAGGAATGAGTTTGACACTCCTGGTTGTTAGATTTAATTTGGTTTATGTTTTAAAAATGTGACCCAAAGGTACAGCTAAAGTCAGGTCCTCTCAGGTTGTAAAGAGTTCTGTTTCAGTTGGAAGCCAATAAACTTCTTCAAAGGAGCAGAGACTGAAGCAGAGACTGAAGCAGAGACTGAAGCAGAGACTGAAGCAGAGACTGAGGCAGAGACTGAAGCAGAGACTGAAGCAGAGACTGAGGCAGAGACTGAAGCAGAGACTGAAGCAGAGACTGAGGCAGAGACTGAAGCAGAGACTGAAGCAGAGACTGAGGCAGAGACTGAAGCAGAGACTGAAGCAGAGACTGAGGCAGAGACTGAGGCAGAGACTGAAGCAGAGACTGAGGCAGAGACTGAAGCAGAGACTGAAGCAGAGACTGAAGCAGAGACTGAAGCAGAGACTGAGGCAGAGACTGAGGCAGAGACTGAAGCAGAGACTGAAGCAGAGACTGAGGCAGAGACTGAAGCAGAGACTGAAGCAGAGACTGAGGCAGAGACTGAGGCAGAGACTGAAGCAGAGACTGAAGCAGAGACTGAGGCAGAGACTGAAGCAGAGACTGAGGTCTAGCCCCGGTCTAACCCCAGTCTAACCTTGGTCTAACCCGTACCTGGAGCAGCCGGTCCCTGTAGTGGGGGTCACTCTCGCCCTCGGTTCTCAGGACCGGGACGTGGTACCGAGTACAGGCCAGAATCAGCTCCTGAAGGTCAAACAGCACCGCGGGGTCCAGAGAGTGAAGGTTTATCAGGCTCACCAGGTACTCCCGGTAATGCTTCCTGAACACCCACACACACACACACACACACACAACACACCAGACACAGACACACACACATCAGAGTCTGAACACAAAGCACTGAAACACAATGGCCTCAAACTGGGGTCAGGTGCACTGAGACTGGGACCTCACAGACTGGGACCTCACAGACTGGGACCTCAGACTGGGACCTCACAGACTGGGACCTCAGAGACGGCAATCTCATACTGGGACCTCAGAGACTAGGACCTCAGAGACAGGGACTCACTCGCACAGTCCGGCCTGGCCTGGTTTGGTCTCTCCTCCACACGGCTGGTCCAGGTGCTGCCCAGTGTCCTTCTGCTCCATCACTCCACACACAACTACACACAGACACACAACATTATGAAGGACACAAACACACAACATTATGAAGGACACAGACACACAACATTATGAAGGACACAGACACACAACATTATGAACTACACAGACACACAACATTATGAACTACACAGACACACAACATTATGAAGGACACAAACACACAACATTATGAAGGACACAAACACACAACATTATGAACTACACAGACACACAACATTATGAACTACACAGACACACAACATTATGAACTACACAGACACACAACATTATGAAGGACACAGACACACAACATTATGAAGGACACAGACACACAACATTATGAACTACACAAACACAACATTATGAACTACACAGACACACAACATTATGAAGGACACAGACACACAACATTATGAACTACACAGACACACAACATTATGAACTACACAGACACACAGCATTATGAACTACACAGAAACACAACATTATGAACTACACAGACACACAACATTATGAAGGAAACAAACACACAACATTATGAAGGACACAAACACACAACATTATGAACTACACAGACACACAACATTATGAACTTCCCCGACACATAATGACACACACTCAGAGTTGTGTGTAACATAACACACAGTTGTGCGTCTCTCACCGTCAGCAGCAGTGGGTTCAGTGTTGAAGGCCACGTTACTTTTCTGTTAAAACAATAAAAAGGTTGAGTTCCTCCAGGTGCTCCATAGTCAGCCTGTGTGTGTTTCTAAAGCTGAGGTCCGTAAACTACAGACACAGGTTTATTAATGAGATGAACACATTTTGTGAGTTATTTATGAAAAAGTTAGAATTAAATGAAGCATTGTTTGTGCTCAGTCTGTTCCAAAGAAAAGAGTAGAAAACACGTCCCTCTAGTGGCACAAGTGGGACATTACATCCAGCAAGGTCGAAACAGGACACTTGGGTTGTTGCTTCATTTTATATCAGTCTGGATCAGTCTGAGTCAGTCTGGGTCAGTCCAGGTCAGTCCGGGTCAGTCTGGGTCAGTCCGGGGTTCACAGACCTTGAGCAGGTCCTGGAGCCGGGCTGGGTCCCAGTCCCGGAGGTAGAACAGACAGTCTCTCGGGTGGTGAGCGTGGAGCCCATTCAGAGTACACCCTGCAGTCCTACAGGCAGTCTACAGAGATACACACAAATACACGAATACACACACACACAAACACATATATATACACACACACACACAGAGACACACTTTAGACTCAGGTAAAGAGCCATTTCCAGGGGATGCAGGGGGAGGAGTACCTTGTGGAAGGCGTTGTTGCAGCCGCTGCAGAACTCGTAGCGACACTGGGAGCAGGTGAAGTGCATGCAGCCGCCTTTGGTCAGAGCGTACTGGAACCGGCAGCTTGGACACGCTGTAAACACACATGACTCATGTTTGTCCTCGGCCACGTTCAGACAGAAAAGTGTGGAAGGCAAACATGACTAAAACACGGTTTAAGCATGAGCTAAATGATTCACTAAAGATTCATGTGTTTGGAAATGTCAGGATGTGATGGTTACTATGACGACAGTGATCTCTCTGATGTGACTGTTTTACTATGACGACAGTGATCTCTTTGATGTGACTGTTTCACTATGACAACAGTGGGCCTCATTCACGAACCGTACTTAAGAACATATTTGTGCGTAAATCCTACTTACGAAGATTTTACGAAGATTGTGCCATTCATGAAATGTTCTCGTAACCAGAATTTCTCTTGGGTACGTACAAATCCTACGAATGCTCAGGAGCACTCGTACGCACATTCAGTGCCGACATGTTCGCACGCTGGTGTTATGTAGTTCCATAAAACACAACATTACAGTGATATGTTTGTCATATTGATGTATTTATTTATTTAATTGTTAATGGTAATTTAGCCTATTTTTTAATTCATTTTAAAATGAACTGTGCCAACGCTTTATCAAATACATTGGAAATCTTGCCGTGTATTAGTGACCCCTTCCTATTTATTGGGGGAATTTCTTTATCCACGGGCCACAGAACAACGGCATATATACTGCTGCTGCAGGAGGCTGCGGGGTCTGCGCTGAGTCTCTGCGCTGGTCTCTCCCATGGATCTATACGGGTCTGCGCTGGTCTCTCCCATGGATCTATACGGGTCTGCACTGGTCTCTCCCATGGATCTATACGGGTCTGCACTGGTCTCTCCCATGGATCTATACGGGTCTGAGGCAGATTTCTTGCTTTGTGTTTTTGCAGTGTTGTATGTTTAGTACTTAATATAATAATATATGCAGCTGGTACTGACTGATGCCGTTGTCCCGTAAGTATCCGGCCAGACCCTGCTTCTGGAACTCTGGGTCGTTGTCCCTCTTCCACTTCTGAAACTGCTCACAGCTCACGTCCTGGTGCTGCGCCTCCCACTGCCACACACCACATCATCATCATCATCATCATCATCATCATCATCATCATCATCATCATCATCATCCTCTGCCTCTGCCTGTGTCTCTGCCCCTGCCCCAGTCTTGGTCTCGGTCTCTGCCTCAGACTCAGCCAAAAGGTTCACAGACCACACAATCTCCTGATCTGATCATGTGACATCAACACGTTCCTAAGAGCCTGTAGTTTCACATTGTGGTGGATCCGTCCTGGTAACAATGGAAACGGCCACAAATCAGAAGCTAGTCTTAGTTTAGATACATTTTCTCTGCTCTGGTCTCCCTCTCGCTCTGGTCTCTCTCGCTCTGGTCTCTCTCACCTTTTTCTTGCACTTGCAGCAGAAGCTCTTGTGGCAGGAGGGACATGTGACTTTGAGCTGATCCACGTCGTTTATGAAGCCGGACGTGCACTGGACAAACACACAATCAATGTCAAAAATGTCTTTCTGGTGGTCTCTCTCTGGTCTTTCTGGTGGTCTCTTTCTGGTCTCTCTCTGGTCTCTCTCTGGTCTCTCTCTGGTCTCTCTCTGGTCTCTCTCTGGTCTCTCTCTGGTCTCTCTCTGGTCTCTCTCTGGTCTCTCTCTGGTCTCTCTCTGGTCTCTCTCTGGTCTCTCTCTGGTCTCTCTCTGGTCTCTCTCTGGTCTCTCTCTGGTCTCTCTCTGGTCTCTCTCTGGTCTCGCTCTGGTCTCGCTCTGGTCTCGCTCTGGTCTCGCTCTGGTCTCGCTCTGGTCCCTCTCTGGTCCCTCTCTGGTCCCTCTCTGGTCCCTCTCTGGTCCCTCTCTGGTCCCTCTCTGGTCCCTCTCTGGTCCCTCTCTGGTCCCTCTCTGGTCCCTCTCTGGTCCCTCTCTGGTCCCTCTCTGGTCCCTCTCTGGTCTCTCTCCGACCCACATCAACCACATAAACTCACATGGCAGCACCAGAGGAACTTGGGGTCCTTCATCAGGGTGTGCTCCGTCAGTTTGCTGTGGAACAGGTCGTAGACGTCGGGGCTCAGACAGTTCCTCAGCTGCAAAACACAAACAAACCACATTCACACTCCCTCCAATTAAAGCTGGGGTATGTAACTTTCAAACTGCAGAAAATTAAACTCTGTCATTAGGTTTGGCTTATAATCAGGAACAATGCTGGGAAGCCCCGCCCCTTTGACACATGCTCACGAGTCGCAGGGCAGGGAAGGGCCAAATGTCAGCAGGGGGAGGGGCTAGATGTCAGCAGGAGTAGAGGCTAGGAGACGGCAGCCAATCATCTCTCAGCCAATCAGCACGGGGCTCTTTCTAACCCCGTACATACATGTTTTATAGTGGGAAGCATGTTGTGGTCTGGTTTGTTCACATTTGACTGGACATGTGTTGTTCATGGACAGACAAAGTTACGTAGCCGAGCTTTACGGTCACCTGGATGTCGAGTGTGGAGAAGTAGTCGTCGAGCTGCTCGGGGTCGTTGATATCGGGGTCGTCGCACGCCGGGCACACCATGTCCCGGATGTGTTTCTCCGTCACCGCGATTGTGAAGTGTTTCTGGAAACACTCCAGGCACAGAGAGCACTGGCAGGAGGTGAGAGAGCGCATCTGAGGAGAGAGAACACCCCCATGTAAGAGAGACCACCACACAGTGACAGAGACCACCACACTGTGAGAGAGACCACACCCATGTGTGAGCGGGCACCCCGATAAGAGAGCACCCCAGTGAGAGAGCACCCCAGTGAGAGAGCACCCCAGTGAGAGAGCCCCCTAGTGAGAGAGCACCCCAGTGAGAGAGCACCCCAGAGCCCTGACCTTGCTGACGGGGAAGGTGCTGTAGCAGACGCCGCACTCGTTCTGCAACAGGCGTTTGATCACATCCCGGTCCGGAGACTCCTTCACGGCTTGAACCACGTCCTCCAGACTGAAGGTCACACCCTCCTCCTGCAGCAGCGACAGCACCAGCTCACAGCGCCCCCAGCTGGGCAGGTCGTAGAGCGCAAGGAGGCGACGGCACGAGCGCTGGGGAGAGGGAGGCATCAGACACAACAGAGGGGAAGAGAGGAGAGACCAGAGAGGGAGACCAGAGAGAGAGTCCAGAGAGAGAGTCCAGAGAGAGAGTCCAGAGAGAGACCAGGGAGAGACCAGGAAGAGACCAGAGAGAGACCAGAGAGAGACCAGAGAGAGACCAGAGAGAGACCAGAGTGAATCACAATATAATAGACTACAGAAAGTTTTTCATCCAGGTGGAGCAGGGATGTCAAAGTCAAATACATCAGAGCCAAAAAAACGAATTTGCTACAAGCCGAGGGCCGCACTGGTTCAATGTTTATTAAAACATATTCAAATGTTGCATAAAACCTATTTGACCAAGACCTAACAGTGAACCGGATTTTATTTAATGATTAAATGGACAATCCAATACTTTCGTATGTCTCTGTGGTTCTAATACTAATCTAATCTCCAGCTCGTCTTTACTGCAGAGCATTTGTTATGTTTTGTTTCCCTTCATCTATAAATGTGTCCACACCTCAGGGAACCTGTCAGTCCTGTCACACCATCACAACAAGGTTAGGTCCGCACCTTGGAACTGAAATATCTGTTCTGGTAACTCTCTCTGGCCTCCCTAACATGAATACATCCCACTGCATATCCTGGCTCTTCACCTGTCGGTCTGGGTCTGTGTGGTCCACAGGAGGCTCAGTCTGTGTGGTCCAGATGCGCTGGTGGTAGGGCTCCAGTAGAGGGCGCTGCAGCAGAGACAGAGCTCCTTTCAGTTCTCCTCCGCTCTGTCGCAGAGCCTCCTCACAGCGACCCACGTCACGAAAGCCCAGGGCCTGGAGCTCCCGCAGCTGGAACCACAGAAGAAGTCACAAACAGTATCTCTGCCTCTACCGGCTCAGGACCAACGCTACAGCAGTAATTCATCTCAGTGTATTTGTGTATATCCCTACATCACAATAGCAGTTTACTTGACTTTACAAAGATGTCAATTTCCCAAAAGCATAATGCTCATGGACGGAGAGGCCCTCTCATGGACGGAGAGGCCCACAGTGAGAGGCCCTCTCATGGACGGAGAGGCCCACAGTGAGAGGCCCTCTCATGAACAGAGAGGCCCACAGTGAGAGGCCCTCTCATGAACGGAGAGGCCCACAGTGAGAGGCCCTCATGAACGGAGAGGCCCACAGTGAGAGGCCCTCATGAACGGAGAGGCCCACAGTGAGAGGCCCTCTCATGAACGGAGAGGCTGTGGATCCAGGACTGAGTTCTATGAACAAGCCACAAAAGTTTTCTTCTGACTTTAAATCAAGGTAACCGTCATGTTATGCACGCGGCACATGAGAAGGACACTATCAAAAAACATGTGCGAAACAGCACATGTATACAAATGACACGAGTCAAACACACAGAATCTGGAAAAGGATGTAATGAATATAAAATAGCTTCTTAGATAGACTGAAATTTTCACTTTTTCCCTTTTGGGTCAATTTCCTTTTTAATCTGCCAAGTCTAGAAAGAGGACGTTGCTCATTGCCTCTATGAAAAGGACTGGACCTCTGCCTTTAACACGCCCTCACACACGCCGTCTCTCCCTCTCTGGTGTCTCTCCCTCTCTGGTCTCTCTCCCTCTCTGGTCTCTCTCCCTCTCTGGTCTCTCTCCCTCTCTGGTCTCTCTCCCTCTCTGGTCTCTCTCCCTCTCTGGTCTCTCTCCCTCTCTGGTCTCTCTCCCTCTCTGGTCTCTCTCCCTCTCTGGTCTCTCTCTCCCTCTCTGGTCTCTCTCCCTCTCTGGTCTCTCTCCCTCTCTGGTCTCTCTCCCTCTCTGGTCTCTCTCCCTCTCTGGTCTCTCTCTCCCTCTCTGGTCTCTCTCCCTCTCTGGTCTCTCTCCCTCTCTGGTCTCCCCTCCTCTACAGCTGCATTCTACGGTGTATGCACGGCTTTTTGACAGCTGCAGCAGCATTGCAGATTACTTTTAGAACACATCACCCCTGCGATAAACCAGTGTACCATGTGTACCATGTGTACCATGTGTATGTAGTTACATGCGTGGTTCATGAACTCGGTCTCACCTTGTTCTGTCGGTCCTGCAGCAGTTTTCTCACGGCTGCCTCAGTGTCGCCCCCTGCTGACAGCCAGGACTGTTTGGCCTCTGCCCTGGACAGCTTCACCCCTCCCTCCCCCTCCTCCTGGGGTCGTGTCCCATGATGCTTTGCGGCGGTGGTTTGGACCGACGCCGCGATGGCACAGATCTCGTCCAGTAGGTGGGGCAGCTCCGACTCCAGCCAATCACACGGGTTTATGTTGCTCCCTCCGCACATGCTCAGAGCGGCATAGACCTCCTCCGGACTGAAGCCACGCCCCTCCGCCTCCTGCAGCGAGAAAAACACTTTTGACCAATCAGCTCTCAGCCAATCAGCTCTCAGCCAATCAGCTGTCAGCCCAAAGAATCAAATAGTGACTCTCAGGGATCTTTCTGACACCAAAGATAACATGTTTCTAATAAAAGGAAGACAGCATGTTGGGGTCTGATTTGTTCACATTTTACTGTTACAAGAGACCAGAGAAAGACCAGAGAGAGAGAGACCAGAGAGAGACCAGAGAGAGAGAGACCAGAGAGAGACCAGAGAAAGACCAGAGAAAGACCAGAGAGAGACCAGAGAGAGAGAGACCAGAGAGAGACCAGAGAGAGCCCAGAGAGAGACCAGAGAGCGATCAGAGAGCGATCAGAGAGGCTTAAGAATGTTGTAAGGATGTACTGTTAAAAGACGATCTCTGTTGGACAAACCTGTTATTCATGAAAAGAAAAAGTGAGGTACCTCGGCTTTAATGCTATAATAATGTAGTTTGCTGCCCCCTAGTGGTGTGTGTGTGCGTCTGCTCACTCTGATGTGTTTGATGAGGCTCAGTCCGTCCTCCATCAGTGCTTTCTGTCTCTGGGTTTCGGCCTGGAGGTCCAGTTTGGGTCTGGGCACCACAAAAGCCACAGGAGGCCCTGGAGTGCTCTTGGAGACCTGGCTCGTGAGCAGAGCTGCAGGCAGTGACACAGCGGCCCCTGGGTCCTTACATGACAGACTGCACATCTCACACATGGAGCCTGGTTTGGTGTTGACGTAGGTACAGAACTGACACATCCACTGGAAACAGGAGATACAGAACCTCAGACCTGCGGCCGTTTTTAGATCCATCCATGTCGCTTCTACAGCTCCTGTCTCAGTCCCATAACAGTATCACACTCAGAGCAGATTCATACTCCCTCTGGTGGCAGCGTAGGGAATTACAGGCGAAAAGCATTTTCTTTTTGTGTTTTTCTTTTTGATTAATTTTTTGCACCACATTTGATATTATCAAACAAATATAACATTGTCCATTTTGATCAAAATGCACAAAAATAATGAATGCAAGAGAAATTGAAGTTCCTGGCTTTTAAACAGTTTGTCTTTTTGACCTCTGTCACATCTTTAGATCAGCTTTTTCACTCAGAGAAGTGATAAAGAGAGAACCTCCCTCAGCCAATCAGCTCTCAGCCAATCAACTCTCAGCTCTTCCTTCCACAAACGATAACAGGTTTCCTGATTAGATGAAGCATGTTGTGGTCTGATTTGACTTTTGTGAGACACTTCCTGTTGAACCCAACCTGTAAGTAAGTAGTAGTAATCTTTATTTATATACCGCCTTTTCACTGCAGATCTGAGTCTCAAAGCGGTTTACAATTGTTAATTATGGGCATTTATCTCTCACTCCGCACAGAGATGGGAGCGGGGTCGCCGGTACAGGAGGCGCATGCCAGACATGCCTATTGGACATATTTTTAGTGGTAGGGGAAACCGGAGTACCCGGAGGAAACCTACGCAGACACGGGGAGAACATGCAAACTCCACTCAGAAAGGCCCTGGTCCGACCGGGATTCGAACCCAGTACCTTCTTGCTGAGAGGCGAGAGTGCTATCCACTCAGCCACCGTGCCGCCCGTATGTGGTATGTGGTGAAAAGTTAGGTTCTCCAGCTGCGGTGAAAAGTTAGGTTCTCCAGCTTTAATACTGATCGCACATTGTAAATGAATGTTCTTCTGGTCAGACCTTGGTGGGGGGCGGGGCCAGCGACTCAAACCCTGTGGTGGAGGTTTTCACTGGAGGTGCAGGAGGCTTGGTGGCCAGACGGGGGCGCTCACAGGCCTCACAGAGGACACTGCTGCCCGGGTTCAGCATGGTACAGCTACGACACTGCCACTCTATGGGACAGAGACCAGAGACATCAGAGAGAGAGACCAGAAAGAGAGACCAGAGGTATCAGAGAGAGAGACCAGAGAGAGAGACCAGAAAGAGAGACCAGAGGTATCAGAGAGAGAGAGCAGAGAGAGAGACCAGAGGGAGACCAGAGAGAGAGAGACCAGAGAGAGACCAGAGAGACACCAGACGTCAAACTGGTTTTCACACCTCTATCACATGCCTTGCTGTATATGATTCATTTGAACTGGGAGAGAGATCTGCTTTCACCAGTGCTTTGTAAACGTACTCATAGTCTGAATGTCCCTGACCTGCGGTGGGAGACTGCAGGGGATCCGGAGCAGCCGTAGGGGCCGGGGGCGCCGTGGACAGCCGAGGTCGGTCACACGTCACACACAGAACAGCTCTGAGCTCGTTCACAGTCGTGCAGTGACAACACTCCCAGGACGAGGCAGTCCTGGAACAGAAAACAAGAGTGAAACCAGATCAACCAGTCTGGATTTAATTATCATTATGATTAGTATTATTGTCACTTTTTTACTCTATTCGAGTTGTTTTCAGTCTCTCTCTCTCTCTCTGGTCTCTCTCTCTGGTCTCTCTCTCTGGTCTCTCTCTCTGGTCTCTCTCTCTGGTCTCTCTCTGGTCTCTCTCTCTGGTCTCTCTCTCTGGTCTCTCTCTCTGGTCTCTCTCCCTGGTCTCTCTCTCTGGTCTCTCTCTCTGGTCTCTCTCTGGTCTCTCTCTCTCTAGTCTCTCTCTCTCTAGTCTACAGTGCCTCCGGAAAATATTCACAGCGCTTCAGTTTTTTCACATTTTGTTATATTACAGCCTTATTCCAAAATGGATTCAATTAATTTTTTCCCCTCACAATTCTACACCAACACCCCATCATGACGACATGAAAAAAAGGTTTTTTGAGATTCTTGCAAATTGTTTAAAAATAAAAAAACTAAGAAACCACATGTACATAAGTATTCACAGCCTTTGCCATCCTGTTTCCACGGATCATCCTTGAGATGCTTCCACTGCTTCATTGGAGTCCACCTGTGGTAAATTCAGTTTATTTGACTTGATTTGGAAAGGCACACACCTGTATATACAGTGCCTTGCGAAAGTATTCGGCCCCCTTGAACCTTTCAACATTTCGCCACATTTCAGGCTTCAAACATAAAGATATAAAAATTTAATTTTTTGTCAAGAATCAACAACAAGTGTAACACAACCGTGAAGTGGAACGAAATTTATTGGATAATTTAAACTTTTTTAACAAATAAAAAACTGAAAAGTGGGGCGTGCAATATTATTCGGCCCCTTTGCGCTAATACTTTGTAGCGCCACCTTTTGCTGCAATTACAGCTGCAAGTCGCTTGGGGTATGTCTCTATCAGTTTTGCACATCGAGAGACTGGAATTCTTTCCCATTCTTCCTAGCAAAACAGCTCGAGCTCAGTGAGGTTGGATGGAGAGCGATTGTGAACAGCAGTCTTCAGCTCTTTCCACAGATTCTCAATTGGCTTCAGGTCTGGACTTTGACTTGGCCATTCTAACACCTGGATACGTCTATTTGTGAACCATTCCATTGTAGATTTGGCTTTATGTTTTGGATCATTGTCCTGTTGGAAGATAAATCTCCGTCCCAGTCTCAGGTCTTTTGCAGACTCCAACAGGTTTTCTTCCAGAATGGTCCTGTATTTGGCTCCATCCATCTTCCCATCAATTTTAGCCATCTTCCCTGTCCCTGCTGAAGAAAAGCAGGCCCAAAGCATGATGCTGCCACCACCATGTTTGACAGTGGGGATGGTGTGTTCAGGGTGATGAGCTGTGTTGCTTTTACGGAAAACATATCGTTTTGCATTGTGGCCAAAAAGTTCGATTTTGGTTTCATCTGACCAGAGCACCTTCTTCCACATGTTTGGTGTGTCTCCCAGGTGGCTTGTGGCAAACTTTAAACGAGACTTTTTATGGATATCTTTGAGAAATGGCTTTCTTCTTGCCACTCTTCCATAAAGGCCAGATTTGTGCAGTGCACGACTGATTGTTGTCCTATGGACAGACTCTCCCACCTCAGCTGTAGTTATCTGCAGTTCATCCAGAGTGATCATGGGCCTCTTGGCTGCATCTCTGATCAGTCTTCTCCTTGTTTGAGATGAAAGTTTGGAGGGACGGCCGGGTCTTGGTAGATTTGCAGTGGTCTGATACTCCTTCCATTTCAATATAATTGCTTGCACAGTGCTCCTTGAGATGTTTAAAGCTTGGGAAATCTTTTTGTATCCAAATCCAGCTTTAAACTTCTCCACAACAGTATCTCGGACCTGCCTGGTGTGTTCCTTTGTCTTCATGGTTCTCTCTGCGCTTTAAACAGAACCCTGAGACTATCAAAGAGCAGGTGCATTTATACGGAGACTTGATTACACACAGGTACATTCTATTTATCATCATCAGTCATTTAGGACAACATTGGATCATTCAAAGATCCTCACTGAACTTCTGGAGTGAGTTTTCTGCACTGAAAGTAAAGGGGCCGAATAATATTGCAAGCCCCACTTTTCAGTTTTTTATTTGTTAAAAAAGTTTAAATTATCCAATAAATTTTGTTCTACTTCACGATTGTGTCCCACTTGTTGTTGATTCATGACAAAAAACATTTTTTTATATCTTTCTGTTTGAAGCCTGAAATGTGGCGAAATGTTGAAAGGTTCAAGGGGGCCGAATACTTTCGCAAGGCACTGTATAAGGTCTCACCAAGCCAATACCATCCCTACAGTGAAGCATGGGGGTGGTAGCATCATGCTGTGGGGATGTTTTTCAGCGGCATGAACTAGGAGACTAGTCAAGATAGAGGAAAAGATGAATGCAGCAATGTACAGAGACATCTTGGATGAGAACCTGCTCCAGAGCTCTTGACCTCAGACTGGGGCAACGTTTCATCTTTCAGCAGGACAACGACCCTAAGCACAGCCAAGATAACAAAGAAGTGGCTTCAGGACAACTCTGTGAATGTCCTGGAGTGGCCCAGCCAGAGCCCAGACTTGAATCCAATTGAACATCTCTGGAGAGATCTGAAAATGTTTGTGCACCAACACTCCCCATCCAACTTGACGGAGCTTGAGAGGTCCTGCAAAGAGGAATGAGCAAAACTGCCCAAAGACAGGTGTGCCAAGCGTGTGGCATCATAGTCAAAAAGACTTGAGGCTGTAATTGCTCCAAAGGTGCATCAACAAAGTATTAAGCAAAGGCTGTGAATACTTATGTGCATGTGGTTTCTTAGTTTTTTTTATTTTTTATAAATTTGCAAGAATCTCAAAAAAACTTTGTTCATGTTGTCATTATGTCATTATGGGGTGTTGTGTGTAGAATTGTGAGGAAAAAAATGAATTGAATCAATTTTGGAATAAGGCTGTAAAATAATAAAATGTGGAAAAGTGAAGCGCTGTGAATATTTTCCGGATGCACTGTATCTCTCCCTCTGGTCTCTCTCTCTCTGGTCTCTGTGGTCGCTCTCTCTCTCTAGTCTATCTCTCTCTCTGGTCTCTCTCTCTCTCTCTCTGGTCTCTCTCTCTGGTCTCTCTCTCTGGTCTCTCTCTCTGGTCTCTCTCTCTCTGGTCTCTCTCACCGTGGGGTCAGCAGGCTGCGGTTGTGTCCCACTCTGTCCGGATGTGAGTGAAACAGACGGTCACACTTCTGGCACAGTTTCTGGCGACACGTGGAGCAGAGCGAGTGGACGAGTTCAACACCACAGATGGAGCAGGGGTCTGGACACGAGAGAGACCGGAGATCAGAGAGAGACCAGAGAGAGAGACCAGAGAGAGAGACCAGAGAGTGAGAGTTTCTTCATATATTTTCTCCTCTATATTTTTTCACGTTCTAAAATATAAAGACCATAAATGCTGCGTGTTTGACCTGGTTTGGCCTGGTGCAGGGCGTCCCTCTTGTGCGCGGCGCGGCCCGGGTGCCGATGGTACAGATCGTCACAGGCGTCACAGAAGTTCTGGTGGTTACAGGACGCACACACAAACATGGAGGCGGAGCCACAGAGGCTGCAGTCCGACACCACCGGGGGCGCTGTGGAGCACAGGAGTGGCATGGAGACATGAGGGGGTGTTGTGCCATATCCTGCACCCCTGTGTCATCAGTGCATCAGGGAGAACAAACTGGTGTCCACTTAAAGCTCAGGTTCCTAACTTTAGAGCCACACATGAGAGAGACCAGAGAGACCAGAGAGAGACCAGAGATCAGAGAGAGATCAGAGAAAGACCAGAGAGAGACCAGAGAGAGACCAGAGATCAGAGAGAGACCAGAGTGACAGGACCAGAGAGACGGACCAGAGACAGACCAGGGGGACGGACCAGAGACAGACCAGGGGGACGGACCAGTGTCAGTTACAGTTACTCAGTTACTCTGTGAAAGAGAACATGTAAGAGAAGACCTCATGTAGGGGTGGGCGATATGTTCAGCACTAGATCATATACGAAATCGGGACGGAAGCGGAAGTAAATATAACAAACTACCTATTTATGCCTAAACTTAACCAGCCATTACCATAAAATAACCCCAGCCCACCTTAACCCTAACCTTAACCATCTTACTCAGACCACCTTAACCCTAACCTTAACCATCTTACTCAGACCACCTTAACCCTAACCTTAACCATCTTAGTCAGACCACCTTAACCCTAACCTTAACCATCTTACTCAGACCACCTTAACCATCTTACTCAGACACCTAAAACTTTACCAGTCACCACTTAAGGACTTATTAGTCTAAAACTAATTTGAAAGTAGGATTGTTACTTCTGGTTTTGTCCCGATTCCGTACATGATCTAGTGCAGACCTGGGCGATATGGCCTAAAAATCATATTGCGGTATAATTTGGTGTGTGAATTTCAATGGGTTTAGCAGGTTCTTGCATAAAATAGTCAAGATTGTCACTTATTTATGTATAACTATCTAATAAATATACATGTTTCAGGTGTGTCCAGTCTCCACAAACAAAATCACCAGTATTTCATCCAGTATTTAACACATTTTCAGCATATAATATTATTCCATATTAAAGACACCATGCTTTTGAAATGCAGATTGAACTGAAGACCCTGTGGTTGGTGGGTAGGGCCAATAAGGGACACCATTTGGGTGGATCCGGTTGAGCACTTTTTAGTCCTAATTTCAATCTACACAAGAATCATGGAATTTCATAATCAGTTTATAGAACTAGTCAACTATTTATTGACTACATATTTTTAAAAAAATCCTTAGTCAAAAATGAAATTAGGGGTGTAGGGTGCAGACCTCTGGGCAGGGTCTTGATCCTCGGGGCTGGTTTGGGAGGGACTTTAGGAGACTGTTGGACCACCGGCTGCTCTCTCGGAGGGATCATCACAGCATCACACTCTGGCTCTGGGCTCTCCTCCTGTTCACAAACACACCATGAGAGAGAGACCAGAGAGACCAGAGAGAGACCAGAGGGAGAGACCAGAGAGAAACCAGAGGGAGAGACCAGAGAGAGAGACCAGAGAGAGACCAGAGAGAGAGACCAGAGAGAGACCAGAGAGAGAGACCAGAGAGAAACCAGAGAGAGACAAGAAAGAGACCAGAGAGGCCAGAGAGGGATCAGAGAGTGAGACCAGAAAGAGACCAGAGAGGCCAGAGAGGGATCAGAGAGTGAGACCAGAAAGAGACCAGAGAGAGACCAGAAAGAGAGACCAGAGAGAGAGACCAGAGAGAGACCAGAGAGAGAGACCAAAGAGAGACCAAAGAGAGGCCAGAGAGAGACCAGAGAGAGACCAAAGAGAGGCCAGAGAGAGAGACCAGGGTGAGACCAGAGAGAGACCAGAGAGAGACCAGAGTGTGTGTATACTGACCTGCTCTGGGACCAGAAAAGGACAGATGTGTCTGAAGTGCTCTGGATGAGGGTGAGTGCCCTGAGGAAACAACAAAATAAAAGAATAAACACCTCAGAGACACACACACCTCAGAAACACACACACACCTCAGAAACACACACACACCTCAGAGACACACACACACACCTAAGAAACACACACACACCTCAGAGACACACACACACCTCAGAGACACACACACACACCTAAGAAACACACACACACCTCAGAGACACACACACACACACACACACACCTCAGAGACACACAAACCTTGAGCAGCAGGTCGACCTCTGTGCGCAGTGTCATGACCTCCACTGTGACCGCGACCACCGTGCTGGTGTCGGGGTCGCACACGTGCTCGGGGAAGCTGAGGCCGTCGATCTGCTGCTGAGTGTAACCGTACAGATAGAGCACCGCACGCCCGCCCTGAGGACACACACACACACACACACTGAGGCTGTAGACCCAGGACTGAGGCTGTAGACCCAGGACTGAGGCTGTAGATCCAGGACTGAGGCTGTAGACCCAGGACTGAGGCTGTAGACCCAGGACTGAGGCTGTAGACCCAGGACTGAGGCTGTAGACCCAGGACTGAGGCTGTAGACCCAGGACTAAGGCTGTAGACCCAGGACTAACCTTGATGGCGTCCACGGTGGTCCGGAACACCGGGTTGTTGTGCTTCACGGTCCTCCAGTACTTGGGTCTGGTGGGACTGGTCAGGTTGCAGCCGTACTTCTCCAGGATCCCCAAGGCCTTGGACAGACGCACCAAAGACTCCAGCACCTGAGACACGACAGGAACAAAAGTGAGACTCTCTGGTCTCTCGCTCTCTGGTCTCTCGCTCTCTGGTCTCTCGCTCTCTGGTCTCTCGCTCTCTGGTCTCTCGCTCTCTGGTCTCTCGCTCTCTGGTCTCTCGCTCTCTGGTCTCTCGCTCTCTGGTCTCTCGCTCTCTGGTCTCTCGCTCTCTGGTCTCTCTCTCTCTGGTCTCTCTCTCTCTGGTCTCTCTCTCTCTGGTCTCTCTCTCTCTCTGGTCTCTCTCTCTGGTCTCCCTCTCTGGTCTCTCTCTCTCTGGTCTCTCACTCTGGTCTCTCACTCTGGTCTCTCTCCTTATGATGTGCAGACTAACCTCTTGGTGGCTCTTTCCCTCAGTGTTCTCTCTCAACATGGCGCCCGCTCGGAGGTGCACATACTTCTGAGACAGCGGCGCAGACAGACGGGCCAAATGCTGCACGTCTGCTCTGGCATCCTGCGCTTGACCCGTTTTCAGGAGAGAGACCTGGGCCCGCTGGCGAACCTCCTCCATCTGCAGAGAGAAGAGAGACATCAACCATCCAGACCAGAGAGAGAGACCAGAGAGAGAGACCAGAGAGAGAGACCAGAGAGAGACCAGAGAGAGAGACCAGAGAGAAACCAGAGAGAGACCAGAGAGACAGACCAAAGAGAGAGACTAGAGAGAGAGCTAATAAGAGAAAACTAATAAGACTGATTAGCTTTTCTCTTTTTCACTTTTCTGTCTGAATAATCTGATGTAAAGATGTGACAGAGACAGAGACAGTTTTAGAGCCAGGAAATAGAAGTTTGTTACGTAACGCTATAGTAAAGTTTCGTAGTTTGAAAGTTCCGTATCCCAGCTTTACTTTAAAGTTTTCTCGGTCCTTTACGTTACAAATCCCGTTACTGTACAAACCGTGACACTTGTTTGAGGGTTCAGGCAGAAGGACAAACTTGTTGCCATTAATAAGAGTTGAAATCGAAACTAAACTAGTGTCACGGCTAAAGCTAAAGTCAAATATTTTTCTTTATTTTGTTAATTATTCTCACCGTGATCTGAGCTGCTCCGCTGTGTTCTGTTCGTTTGAAACACGGTCAACGAGAAATACTTGGTTTAAAGTCGGATTTCAGACCGTGTTGTCATTTATGCCAACCCGGAAGTGAGCGTAGAGACGGTGACTTTCACAATAAAAGCTCCCTACAAAATAATACAACATTTACAAACATGGATCGATTTTTCTTCGAACCAAACGACATTTAATGATGCCTCTTAATAATAAACAGTAATGCTATTAATTTTCACATTAATGCACCTCTGTCACGTCTTTAGATCTGCTTTTTCAGACGGAAACGAGAAGAAGAGAGGAGCGCCATCTCTCAGCCCAAAGAGTCAAATAGGGACTCAAAGGGGTATATATGTTTTTCGATAAGATTATGTCTGATTCGTTCACAAGATGTTAAAGCCTCTTTCTGTTGTACAAACTGCGTGAGTTTATGTAACTAATGTAAGTGTAATGTTGTTATGAAAAATGTTCTTCCTCAAACTCAAATGAAACATACCCGAGCTTTAACTTGTTGTTGTTGTTGTTGTGGGCGTGGCCGTGTGATCTTCCTCCAATGAGACGGGAGTGGGCGTGGTCACATCTGACTAAGGAAATTAAACCACTGTGATCTGATCGCACGGACTATAGTTTGATTACTATTCTTTTCTCTAAAACTGTTCCTAAAACGTCGCTCTCTCGCACTTCTCTGCAGCCATGACGAAAACCAACGCGTTGAGAATCAGCAGCGACAGTCAGAAGAAGGTGAGAGAGTGAGATACAGGTGGGAGCATCTGAACCAGAACTGGACCAGAACTGGACCCGGAAACATCGACCTTAACATATTTGCAAAGTGTGATGCTGTGGTTGTGTGTTATTGTGTTGTTTTGTTGTGTTGTCTGCAGTGGAAAGTCCCTCTGTCAGAAGTGAAAGTGAAGCCATTACATGAGTCAGCACAGAGCCTTTCATTTATCTTTATTTCCGGTTTTATTTTTCAGGTGGACGACTTCCGCCAACAGCTGTTCAGCGACGTAACAACTCACATAACTTTGCACTCTCTCTCTCTGGTCTCTCTCAAGTCTCTCTCTGGTGTCTCTCTCTGGTGTCTGTCTCTGGTCTCTCTCTCTTTGGTCCCTCTTTGGTCTCCCTCTCTGGTCTCCCTCTCTGGTCTCCCTCTCTGGTCTCCCTCTCTGGTCTCCCTCTCTGGTCTCTCTTTCTGGTCTCTCTCTCTGGTCTCTCTCTCTGGTCTCTCTCTCTGGTCTCCCTCTGGTGTCTGTCTCTGGTCTTTCTCTGGTTTCTGTCTAGTCTTTTCTGATCATATAAGTCATGTGATCACGTGCTCTCACCTCAGACTTGGGGGTTTTTCTCTTTCTCGTTGCTTCTGTAGAAACAGTGAGTCTTTGTTTGAACCTGTTTTTGTTTTTTCAGATCCAGACTTTGTTCTGTGATGTCATTCCACAGAAGATTGTGGCTCTAGACGCTCTGCTCCAGGTCTGAGCGGGATTCGAACCCATGGGTTTAGAACGATTCTAAAGTGTCTTTGTTTTAGGACAAAGCCTTCACCGACATCTCAGCAGTCAAGGCTCCTCTGGACATCCCAGTCCCAGACCCGCCCACAGAGGTGAGAGTACAGAGGAGAGAGTACACAGGGAGTACACACTCTGTGACTCTTTCTTGTTGACCAAAGAGAGTTGTCTCTCTGGTCTCTCCCTGGTCTCTCTCTGGTCTCTCTCTTTCTGATCTCTCTCTCTGGTCTCTTTCTGATCTCTCTCTCTGGTCTCTTTCTGATCTCTCTCTTTCTGGTCTCTCTCTTTCTGGTCTCTCTCTCTCTGGTCTCTCTCTCTGGTCTCTCTCTCTGGTCTCTCTCTCTCTGGTCTCTCTCTGGTCTCTCTCTCTCTGGTCTCTCTCTCTGGTCTCTCTCTCTCTGGTCTCTCTCTCTCTGGTCTCTCTCTCTCTGGTCTCTCTCTCTCTGGTCTCTCTCTCTCTGGTCTCTGGTCTCTCTCTCTCTGGTCTCTCTCTCTCTGGTGGCTTCTAACCTGTTTTGTTTTTCTCTCTCAGGAAATGGAAACAGACAAACCGAATGAGAAGAAGAAAGCTGGTGAGTGTAGCTGAGTATTTCCCGACACATAATTCCTAAATGTACGAAGTGTTTTTCCACAGCTCCAAAGTGCGGCTTCATCGCTTCCAACGAGAGGATCTCAGACTTGCTGCGATTGGTCAAACCAGAGATCTGTGCGTTCAGGGAGACGGCGGCGCTCGTAAGAACACGTGTGTTTGGGTCACGTGAAAAAACAGAACTAACTCTGACTCTGCAGGTCACATGTTGGATCCACCACCTCATCCCCAGAATAGAGGACGGCAACGACTTTGGAGTGGCTATTCAGGTAAGCTAGCTACTACTGCTGCTACTGCTGCTACTGCTGCTACTGGTACTACTACTACTACTACTCAGAGGTCTCCCATCACAGTACAAACCAGACCCTGTCCTGCTTAGGTTTTACTACTGTTGTGTTTAAATCAGACATGTTATCTTTTGCGTGAGACAGAGTCCTTTGAGTCACTATTTGACTCTTTGGGCTGAGAGCCGATTGGCTGAGAGCTGATTGGCTGAGAGCTGATTGGCTGAGAGAGGGTGGTCGTCTGTTTCACTTTTCTCGTGAATGAAGAAACTGTTTTAGAGCCAGAGTTCTATTGTAGTGATTTGAAATCTCAGCTTTGACACATATTTGCAGATTCACTGGAGCTTTTTTTGATTTTGTTTTTAGGAGAAAATCCTGGAGAGAATCGCTGCTGTTCAAAAGAAGATGGACGAGCAGCTGCCCAACATCAACAAGTGAGTTTGGAAGTGGACGGAGTGTGACATCACCACAGTGTGACATCACCACAGTGTGACATCACCACAGTGTGACATCACCACAGTGTGACATCACCACAGTGTGACATCACCACAGTGTGACATCACCAGAGGATCACAGAGTAAACCATGTGGTCCATCTGAGTCTTATTGAAGTCTCGTGTGTGTGTTCAGGTATTTGACGGAGAGAGGAGACGCCGTGGCCAAAGCCTCCAAAGAAACTCATGTGGTGAGAGAAGTCTGTTCTGAAGCAGTGTTTCCCAAACTGTGGTCCACAAGCTTCTCTATTGACATCCAGGCGAATAATATAGTCCAGTTCAATCATGTATTAATATATTTTCAACACAATGCTGTCCATACACTGGTGCCTGGTGTGTTGCAGGGGTTATGTGTTCTAAACTAAACCATCACGTTTTTTATTCAGGACATTATTTCAGTCAAACTAATGTTTGTTCTAAATAAACTCTTTCTGCAGATGAACTATCGCTCTCTGGTGCATGAGAAGGACCTGGACATGTTCCACGAGGCCAGAGTGATCCTCCTGGACCTGCGCGGACTCTACGTACGTCACACACAGACCGTACACACACGGACTCTACACACACGGACTGAACACACATGAACAGCGGGTTAGCATTGTTAGCATTGTCAATCTGTTTACAGTCTATGGTTAAATTACAAAGGATTTAACATTGAACATGTTGGAAAGAGGCCAATCTTTTGTAACAGTCACAAGATGAGACTCGATCTGTAACGCAGGCATCAGTCTGTACACTTTAATGTCTAGTTCATGTCTTAATAATCCATGTATATTTAAGTCTTGTCACATGAATTTGTAACATGAAAAACTAATCGGACCACAACATTCCATCTTTTGGGTAAGAAAGATCCCTGTGAGTCACTATTTACTCCTTGGGCTGACAGCTGATTGGCTAAGAACTGTGTTCTTGAAAACTAGTGATAGAAGCAGATGGATTTTAACTGAGTTCTGTTGTGGTTTGAGAGTTACGTACCCCAGCTTTAATCATGAATAAACCTGATGGTACTTTTGCCCAAACACCACAAGATGGCGCTGAAACCTGATCTTCCCATGACTCTTTTTCCTTTCTCATCCAGACTGAATTTTACGACGTCGTTAACAAAAACATGGACAAAGTAACGAACCCCAAAGGAGAAGAGAAGCCGTCCATGTACTGAGCCGGGTCCGGAACATTCCATAAGGAGGTTTTAACCCGGAAAAGATCATCATGGGTCAAAGTTCACTGTGACAAAAATTCTAAGATTGAATAATAAAACCACTGGAAGAATTGGCTTGATTTTCTTACAAATGTTTTACTGTTGAATTATAGGCTCTGAAATGTGTAAAAACAAGTGCTGACTGTGGATGAAAAGGTTTTTGTTTAAAATGTGAGCTCTGTACTTCTTTGTACATCTATAACACGATTCACCTTCAGTTTCATTGATAATATACATCCATGATTCTAAACAAGCCCCTGGTCTCAGATATCCATTCCAATCAATAGCAACAGTGTACTTGGCTTTTGACAGCTGCAGCAGCACTTTCACACTTTAGGAAGCGGTGAGTTCAGGTGTTAGAAAAGAGTGATGGTTTTTAGACTTAAAACAGCTGCTATTTACCCCTGTGATAAACCCACACCACCATAGACCAGGGGCCACGGATGTCTGCCCTTCCTGTGGTGCTCATTGGCACCTGCTCGCTCCATGGACATCCCAAACACTGAAGTGTTGTTCTGGTCAGCTCTGGTTCTCCTGGTCTAGTGCAGAAGGTGTGTGGTTCTACTTCCACAGAACCAGAGGGACATGTGAGCGTTCTGACCAATCAGAGTGAAGCGAGACGATGGACTTCAGAAGAAAACTACCCTCTACATGATGTCATACACCCACGTCTTTCAAATCGTCTTTATTCCAAAACCAAAAGTGCCTTTCAACATTTGCCTTTTTTTAAACGTAACAAAAATATTTCCAACAGTAAAAAACAAAAGGATTTACATGATTAAAGAAAGAACAGGTCAGACTTCAGGCCCTTCTCCTCCAGGAATGAGCTGCACAGAAGAAGACCAGGGTTAGATTAATTATTTATAAACAAATAAGACAGACACAGCGGCCCTCACAACACTGAGTGATGTGTGCGTGTCTGTTACCATGGTGATGTTGTTTCCATTCAGGAGGATCTGGTCGAGTTTTGTTATTCTGCGTCCCTCTGGTGTGATCTCACTGGAAAAACACAAATCATCATTTAAAAAGTTCACATTAAAAAGGTCTGAGGCTTAAGTTACATCGTTAAAAACACGTTCGTGATTTGGTCAAAACAAGACCTTTTTAGTGTTTGTTCGTTACAAGGAAAAGAATATATGTGAAGTCAGCCCTGGGTCCTCGGGTCTGGGTCCTCGGGTCTGGGTCCTCGGGTCTGGGTCCTCTGCCTTCATGTTGTGAAATGTCCGAGTCCGTCAGTAACACATTGTGAAGTTCTCTACACAGATGAATACTTACAATTCCGTCACATCCTCCAGCACCATGTCTGACAAAAGAGTGAAGGACTAAAGTGAGATCTAAGATCCTCTCACACGCACCTGAACACGTCTCTCACACGCAGCTGAACACGTCTCTCACACGCACCTGAACACGTCTCTCACACGCACCTGAACACGTCTCTCACACGCACCGTAACACGTCTCTCACACGCACCGTAACACGTCTCTCACACGCACCGTAACACGTCTCTCACACGCACCTGAACACGTCTCTCACACGCACCTGAACACGTCTCACACGCACCTGAACACGTCTCTCGCACGCAGCTGAACACGTCTCTCGCACGCAGCTGAACACGTCTCTCGCACGCAGCTGAACACGTCTCTCGTACGCACCTGAACACGTCTCTCACACGCACCTGAACACGTCTCTCACACGCACCTGAACACGTCTCTCGCACGCAGCTGAACACGTCTCTCGCACGCACTTGAACACGTCTCTCACACGCACTTGAACACGTCTCTCACACGCAGCTGAACACGTCTCTCGCACGCAGCTGAACACGTCTCTCGCACGCACTTGAACACGTCTCTCGCACTCACCTGAACACGTCTCTCACACGCACCCTAACACGTCTCTTGCACGCACCGTAACACACGTCCCTCGCACTCACCTGAACACGTCTCTCGCACTCACCTGAACACGTCTCTCGCACTCACCTGAACACGTCTCTCGCACGCACCTGAACACGTCTCTCACACGCACCTAACACGTCTCTCGCACGCACCTGAACACGTCTCTCGCACGCACCTGAACACGTCTCTTGCACGCACCTGAACACGTCTCTCACACGCACCTGAACACGTCTCTCACACGCACCGTAACACGTCTCTCACACGCACCTGAACACGTCTCTCACACGCACCTGAACACGTCTCTCACACGCACCGTAACACGTCTCTCTCACGCACCTGAACACGTCTCTCCCACGCACCTGAACACGTCTCTCACACGCACCTGAACACGTCTCTCACACACACCGTAACACGTCTCCTCACACGCACCGTAACACGTCTCTCACACGCACCTGAACACGTCTCTCACACGCACCTGAACACGTCTCTCACACGCACCTGAACACGTCTCTCACACGCACCTGAACACGTCTCTCACACGCACCTGAACACGTCTCTCACACGCACCTGAACACGTCTCTCACACGCACCTGAACACGTCTCTCACACGCACCTGAATACGTCTCTCGCACGCACCTGAACACGTCTCTCGCACGCACCTGAACACGTCTCTCACACGCACCTGAACACGTCTCTCACACTCACCTGAACACGTCTCTCACACGCACCTGAACACGTCTCTTGTACGCACCTGAACACGTCTCTCACACGCACCTGAACACGTCTCTCGCACTCACCTGAACACGTCTCTTGTACGCACCTGAACACGTCTCTCACACGCACCGTAACACGTCTCTCACACGCACCTGAACACGTCTCTCACACGCAGCTGAACACGTCTCTCGTACGCACCTGAACACGTCTCTCACACGCACCTGAACACGTCTCTCACACGCACCGTAACACGTCTCTCACACGCACCTGAACACGTCTCTCACACGCACCTGAACACGTCTCTCACACGCACCTGAACACGTCTCTCACACGCACCTGAACACGTCTCTCACACGCACCTGAACACGTCTCTCACACGCACCTGAATACGTCTCTCGCACGCACCTGAACACGTCTCTCGCACGCACCTGAACACGTCTCTCACACGCACCTGAACACGTCTCTCACACTCACCTGAACACGTCTCTCACACGCACCTGAACACGTCTCTTGTACGCACCTGAACACGTCTCTCACACGCACCTGAACACGTCTCTCGCACTCACCTGAACACGTCTCTTGTACGCACCTGAACACGTCTCTCACACGCACCGTAACACGTCTCTCACACGCACCTGAACACGTCTCTCACACGCAGCTGAACACGTCTCTCGTACGCACCTGAACACGTCTCTCACACGCACCTGAACACGTCTCTCACACGCACCGTAACACGTCTCTCACACGCACCTGAACACGTCTCTCACACGCACCTGAACACGTCTCCAGAGGGATAGGGTGAGTGAGATCATAACACGACTGTTCTCACTGACTCTGGTCTCTTAGAATCGAGGCTCACAGCAGATTTATTCAGACTGGCTTTAACACTATAACACTCATCAGCACAGGGACTAATGTAAACTCAGTGATACCACTTTGATTACTACAGATTACCCTTTAGACAATCAGCTGATTACTTTAAAAACGAGATAATGAAAAGTAGTATGTTTTTGTTGGGCACAAAGGATACTGACAAAATCATCGAACCCCAACAGGGTCCCGACGATCTCTTTGTCCGTTTTCATCACGATGTGAATCCTGGAACCGATGCATTTGTCCACCAGCTCTGAAAATACACAGTTAGATTAAAGCTGGTATACCCAACTTACAAAACACAAATGATGGAAACATGTAATAATACCCATGTCTGGAGCTCATGGCTCTTTAAGAGTTTGCTTCTATCACTAGTTTTAACATGAATATGTTTGGGCTCTGTCATATCTTTGACGGAGGGGCAGGAGAAGCTAAAGTCACCTCCTTCATGGACACCTCCCACTGCACAGAACTGAGGAGGAGCTCCTTCAGTGGAAGGAGCAGCACGGCCTTTATCCCCACCGCTATCAGACTGTACAATAAGTCACTACTGCACTAGGGCTAAGGAACCAGCTGCTATTGGCGCTTTTTTTAGTAAATAATTATATCCTGCAGACTTTAACCTTCAACATGTTAACACACCTCTGCCTTTTCCACAATCTGAATGATTTTATTTTAATGAAACTCTTTTTTATTGTTTTCAGTTGTCTGCAGCCATCACTGTGTGCAGCCGGTTAGCATAGACCCAGGGTTAGCCCGCGTGTGGCTAACCCTGATAGCAAACACTGCGACGTGAGAGCATCATGTGTGTCTTGTTACTCTGAGTAAATACTGGGGGGTTTCTCTCAGTAAATGAGAATAAAGAGTTCAATTTAGTTACAAACCGAGCGGCAGCAGCTGAGACGGGTTCGTGGTCGCCATCTTTGAAATGCGTAAAGATGGAGACGCGAGCAATCGAGTGAGGAGCAATCAGACAGAAGATCCATGGACAGAAGTAATCAAAAGAAGAGCAAAGAGACGAAAAGTAGCAAGTGGACTCGCTCCAGCTCTGACTTACAAAAATAAACTGAACTGAACTCACAACTTTGCGCCCAAAATGAGTGATACACAAACGGTTACTGTGCCAATGAAATAATAATAATAATTCGTCAGATAGAAGTAGATCTAGTTTTGTCCCGTTTTAAATTATATATATATATATATATATATATATATATATATATATATATTACATTTATACTTACCATAGACTGTAAATATCAACATTTACATTAAACGACTTCTTATTTTGACATATTGATAAATGAGAGAAAACGATCTATTGGAACAATCGCCTCCAGCATGATCTGCTGTAGAGACCAGTTTTGTCCATAGACTGCACTGTTGTCCCAGTTTATTCATTACTAGATTCTAGGTAATGTGATGTCATCATAGACTGTATATATTAATGTCATCAATCACAACCAGGAAGTCAAATATATATCTAAAAATGTGGTCAAATTGGGATAATATCTGTATTAAAAAAATACTATCGGCTACTATCAAAAATCTTAAAAGTAACGATGTCAACTGTGTTTTGGAAGATTTGATCCTGTCACACGCACTTTACCAAAACAGAGTCGAGACGAACCCGGAAGTGCGCTGACAGCTGCTGTTTCTCTGACGCAGAGAGGCGGAAATGAGCCGTGAGTCTCTTGTTTCCATTCACCCGCTGTAGCTGCATCATTCTGGGGGTAAAACACCTCCTCTCCCCGGCCTCAGCCACCATCACATCACCAGAGGACTTTAACCAACTCGGACTGTTGCAAAGTGCAGATATTGGCGATGGAGACGAAGGAGAAAGACAAGGGGCCAGTGCTGCACATAGTCGTGGTTGGATTCCACCACAAAAAAGGCTGTCAGGTGAGAATACAGGCTATTCAAGGCAGAATATGAAAACTACTGCTCATATTTGCATGTTATGAGCTTATTTTGTTGCACACTATTGCTGCAAATGAAGTGTTTTGGCGCAGGAGTGAGAGGTTGTTTTCCTGCATGTCTTATTCAGTGTTGTGGTTCACATCAGCTGGCTCATGGCTTGTCAGCGTTGCATAACATTTTGGCTGTCTGTGATCCCGTCCCTCCAGTTCAATGTGTGTGCAAAATCGGTCTGTTTCATGACAAGACAGCTGCTTCTTCTTCAGACTGTGTATAGCCCAGAGAAAAGTTAAAATAGTGATGCTTTGCCCCAGTTTCCAGACCGCAGCTGATCGCTTCCTGTGTCAAAGCGAGTGGATAGTTTCAGAGTAAAACTGTGGATGAGAAATTATGGATGAGGAACATGCCATAGTCTATTATAATGGGATTCCCTCTGGTCTCTCTCTCTGGTCTCTCTCTATGGTCTCTCTCTATGGTCTCTCTCTCGTCTCTCTCTATGGTCTCTCTGGTCTCTCTCTCTGGTCTCTCTATGGTCTCTCTCTGGTCTCTCTGGTCTCTCTGGTCTCTCTGGTCTCTCTCTCTGGTCTCTCTCTATGGTCTCTCTCTATGGTCTCTCTCTCGTCTCTCTCTATGGTCTCTCTGGTCTCTCTCTCTGGTCTCTCTCTGGTCTCTCTCTGGTCTCTCTCTATGGTCTCTCTCTATGGTCTCTCTCTCGTCTCTCTCTATGGTCTCTCTGGTCTCTCTCTCTGGTCTCTCTCTGGTCTCTCTCTGGTCTCTCTCTCTGTCCGGGATGCACTGGGCTGTGACTTTAGAAACCCCCCTTTTGACCCGGCTCAGCACAGCATTTCAACACGGGTAAAACAAACAAACATCTACAGAGTCAGTCACTGACATCAGTGTGAATGTCTCTGTTCACAAAGGGGAAACTAGATGCAATTGTGTTGGTCTGGTCCTGGTCTGGTCCTGGTCTGGTCCTGGTCTGGTCCTGGTCTGGTCCTGCTCTGGTCCTGGTCTGGTCCTGCTCTGGTCCTGCTCTGGTCCTGCTCTGGTCCTGCTCTGGTCCTGCTCTGGTCCTGGTCTCACACCTGTTCATTATGGAAAGTGGTTGAAGCTCTTTTCACTCAGCACATGTCTCCACAGAACCCCAGGGACCTTCATGAGTCTCTGGCTCCTGAGGATCAGGTCTCTGGCTCCTGTTTCAGTAAACAGAGCTGTTTCATTGTGAATGAAACCAGTTGGACAGTGGAATACTTAAATAAGAATAAATACTGTTTTTTTCTATTATTGTGTCCTCGGCGTCTGTGCAGTGGTGTTATATACATTTCTAATACACCTGCATTTGTTTTGTTTACATCCAGAAACATAAAGATTTATATATTTTGATTTGTGTATGGAAAGTTCACACACATGTACCAGGCATGAAGTGAAAGAAAAATGCATGATTATGTTTTAATTCAAATTTAGAAACATGAAAAGTGGGGTCTGCACAAGTCTTCTTACAGTCTTTAAAACATTCCTAATGAAGCTGAATGTTCACTTCTTGCCCTAACCCTGAGTGTGATCTCCCATTGGTGTAAAGCTGTTCTATGAGGCCTCAGTGGAATGGCCTGAGTGTATCTATCAGTAAACTGCATCAGGAAGTCCAAGGAGTCACACCAGAGAGCACTATCCCCACAGTCAAATATGGGGGTGGTAGCATCATGCTATGGGACTACTTTTCTTCAGCATGGACAAGGAAGAGTGTCAGAGTTGATGGGAAACTAACTGGTTTAGCACTCTCTGTGTATTAAGTATTGACCAATCAGAAGCCTTTATTCACGGTGGCTGAGTGGATAGCACTCTCGCCTCTCAGCAAGAAGGTCCTGGGTTCGAATCCCGGTTGGACCAGGGCCTTTCTGAGTGGAGTTTGCATGTTCTCCCCGTGTCTGCGTAGGTTTCCTCCGGGTGCTCCGGTTTCCCCTACCACTAAAAATATGTACAATAGGTCTGGCATGTGCCTCCTGTACTGGCACCCCCAACCCCAAAAATAACAATTGTAAACCGCTTTGAGACTCCGATGTGCAGTGAAAAGGCGGTATATAAATAAAGATTACTTACTTACTACTTACTACTACTACTACTTACTTACCATAGCAACTGTATTAGCAACACGTCTGCCCCTGTTACGGCGCTAACGGCATCAGGACAATGCTCATGTAAGAAATTTGGCACCAGCTAGCTCATGTTGAAATGGACTTCATCCTAACAGACACTCTTCTCTCACAGAGGGATCTAACGTGTTTTCCTCTGTTGCATGTTTCCGCAGGTGGAGTTCTCGTACCCGCCGCTGGTCCCTGATGCTGAGCACGACAGTGGGCTGATCCCGGAGCAGTGGAAGTATCTCCCGTTCCTCGCTCTGCCGGACGGAGCACATAACTACCAGGAGGGTGAGAGCCAAAACTGTTCTGCGTTGACTACTATTTTTATACAGTGTCCCTGGTTTATCGCGAGGGTGATATGTTCTAAAAATAACCCACGAAAAGTGAAATCCTTGAAGTAGCAGCGTGTGTTTCAAGGCTGTAAAAACTCCTCACACACACTTTTCTAACCACCTGAAGTGTAAAAACTATTATTGTATCTAAATGACTGTTAAAAGACCAGGTCGCAAGGCGGGTTAAAGGCCCAGTCGTTCTGACACACCAGCCCGTGTCTCTTACAGTGAGGAAGAGGCGACCTGAGGTTTTGATCATGTTTTTATCAATGGACAGTGTGTGTTTCTTTGCCTAGTTTGGTGTTTCCTGTCTTCTGCCTCACAGCGCCCCCTCAGGTCGAGCACATTCATTCCACTCCTCTGAGGTGGAGTGAATTTGTCTTAAATTGACCTAAAATACAGTCCCTGAAACCCTGGACCACAGAGAGTCCTGATTCTGGGTGTGTCGGAGCCTGTTTCTCCAGTTTCAAACCAGTCTGACAAAGGTGTCAATACAAACTCATACTCACAAAATGCTGAAAACTGCATTTCCAAATGTTCAGGAGGGATTGGAACCCATTAAAACTGCCACTAGTAATTTTGTAACGTAATCTAGATAATTCCTCTGAACATGAAATGATTATCACGAGCAGATGAGTGTGAGAAGTTCTCACTGTGGTCCTCAAACCAGGAGCCTTTAATAAACAGAACAGGCTTAATGGGTCTGAACATGTGGACAGGGCTGTTTGTGCATGGATGGGTCTAAACACAGCTGCAGGTCTGTTAGTGATGACGGCAGGACATGGAGAGAAGCTGAATAAAGTAGTGCTGCATTTAAACGTCTGTGTATATGTTTTTATTATTACTTATACTTATTATATACAGTAAGTTTATATGATTCTATATGTTTTTACTTGTTTCTATGTGTGTTGTATACAGTATGTTTACATATGTTTCTATGTGTGTTGTATACAGTATGTTTACATATGTTTCTATGTGTGTTGTATACAGTATGTTTACATATGTTTCTATGTGTGTTTGTATGTTTGCAGACACAGTGTTCTTCCACCTCCCTCCTCTCGATGTGGAGCAGAAGTGCGTCTACGGCGTCTCCTGTTATCGACAAATAGAAGCAAAGGTGTGTTTCCTGCTTCTACATCACTGACGTCTGTAAACATGCTTAAAACATGCTTAAAACACCTTTACAGCGTGTTTAATGTGTTTCAGGCCCTGAAGGTGCGACAGGCTGACGTCACCAGAGAAACTGTGCAGAAGAGTGTGTGTGTCCTCAGCAGAGTGGTGAGCACACACACATGGATACTTGTTATTTACATTGTTTAGGCTTTATATATTTAAATATATATTAAATCTGACATAGTTACAGCAAAAGATGGAACTGATGCGACAGAGTTAAAGCTAATTCTCTTGTTCCTGAGCTTCTCCCTACAGTACACATTATACATACACATTATACATACACATTATACATACACATTATACATACACATTATACATACACATTATACATACACATTATACATACACATTATACATACACATTATACATACACATTATACATACACATTATACATATACATTAGACATACACATTATACATATACATTATACATACACATTATACATACACATTATACATATACATTAGACATATACATTAGACATACACATTAGACATATACATTATACATACACATTATACATATATATTATACATATACATTAGACATATACATTATACATACACATTATACATATATATTATACATATACATTAGACATATACATTATACATACACATCATACATATACATTATACATACACATTAGACATATACATTATACATACACATTATTCATACACATTATACATACACATTATACATATACATTAGACATATACATTATACATACACATTAGACATATACATTATACATACACATTATACATATACATTATACATACACATTATACATACACATCATACATATACATTATACATCTACATTATACATACACATTATACATACACATTATACATATACATTAGACATATACATTATACATACACATTAGACATATACATTATACATACACATTATTCATACACATTATACATACACATTATACATATACATTAGACATATACATTATACATACACATTATACATATAGATTATACATATACATTATACAGTACAGCAAAGGGAGGTTTCATTATATTACATTATACAGTACACATATACATTATACAGTACACATATATGTACATTATACAGTACACGTATACGTACATTATACAGTACACGTATACGTACATTATACAGTACACATATACATTATACATACACATATACGTACATTATACAGTACATATTTACATTATACATTAGGGATGGGTACCTAAGGGTACCTCACGATACGATACAAAGCTCACGATAACGATATTATCACGATAACGATATTATCACGATAACGATATTATCACGATATGACAACTATCTATATATTGGTCAGAAATATACAATATGCCAATTTATGGCATGTATAAAAGAAAAAATAACTTTATTTCATGATAAATCGAATGGAGATGGGTAATGTTGCCATATATTAAGCATTGATACCAATTTAAAATATATATATAGATTTTTTTCTTAAATCGATATCGATACTTGGCAAATGCATATCGATAATCGAATCGCGGGAGAAAGTATCGTAATACACCCCTATTATACATACACAAATACATTATACTGTACACATATACATTATACACTATACATATATGATAATGTCTGTCTTTCTGTGTGTGTCTGTGTCTGTCTGTGTGTGTGTGTGTCTGTCTGTGTCTGTGTCTGTGTGTGTGTGTGTCTGTGTCTGTGTGTGTGTGTGTCTGCGTCTGTGTCTGTGTCTGTGTCTGTGTCTGTGTGTGTGTGTGTGTGTGTGTGTGTGTGTGTGTAGCCTCTGTACGGTCTGCTTCAGGCCAAACTACAGCTCATCACTCACGCCTACTTCGAGGAGAAGGACTTCTCCCAGATCTCCATCCTCAAGGTTTGGATCATTTTTAGGCTGCGGTCTAGACCTTGTTCAACCTGGACTAACCTGGTTCAACCTGGACTAAACTGGTTCAACCTGGACTAAACTGGTTCAACCTGGACTAACCTGGTGTGTGTGTGTGCTTCTGTGTCTGTGTGTGTGTGTCTCCGTGTGTGTGTCTGCATGCATCTGTGTCACTGTGTGTGTGTGTGTGTGTCTCTGTGTGTGTTTCTCTGTTTGTGTGTGTGTCTGCGTGTGTGTGTCTCTATGTGTGTGTCTCTGTGTGTGTGTTTCCAGGAGCTTTATGAACACATGAACGGCTCTCTGGGAGGTTCTCTGGACGGCTCTCAGGTGCATCTGGGTAAAACATTTTTCATCTTCAGAAACCTTAAAGGAGTTCTCAGTGTCAGACCTGCAGCTGCTTTTAGATCCATCCACGCTCATATCTGGAACTTATGCACAAACATGTAGCTCCGCCCCTTTTCTGCCTCAGTTCTGTTATAGTGTGATTCATTGTACCACTACGTGACTAAGCACTCAGAGCAGGTTTATGACTGAGAGAGAGACCAGAGAGACAGACCAGAGAGACAGACCAGAGAGAGACAGACCAGAGAGAGACAGACCAGAGAGAGAGACCAGAGAGAGAGACCAGAGAGAGAGACCAGAGAGAGAGACCAGAGAGAGAGACCAGAGAGAGAGACCAGAGAGAGACAGACCAGAGAGAGACAGACCAGAGAGAGACAGACCAGAGAGAGAGACCAGAGAGACAGACCAGAGAGAGACAGACCAGAGAGAGACAGACCAGAGAGAGACAGACCAGAGAGAGACAGACCAGAGAGAGACAGACCAGAGAGAGAGACCAGAGAGAGAGACCAGAGAGAGAGACCAGAGAGAGAGATCAGAGAGACCAGAGAGAGAGACCAGAGGGAGAGAGACCAGAGGGAGAGAGACCAGAGGGAGAGAGACCAGAGGGGGAGAGAGACCAGAGGGGGAGAGAGACCAGAGGGGGAGAGAGACCAGAGGGGGAGAGAGACCAGAGGGGGAGAGAGACCAGAGGGAGAGAGAGACCAGAGGGAGAGAGAGACCAGAGAGAGCGAGAGACCAGAGAGAGCGAGAGACCAGAGAGAGAGAGACCAGAGAGTGCAACTATAACAAAATATATGTTCTACTCTTTTTCTAAATACTTTTTAACAATAATAATCTATATTTATGTCACAAGTCTTCTTTCCATTTTGTTTTTCAGGTTTATCGCCGAGAGATTTAATTTTGCAATTTCAACACAAGGTACGAAGTGGTTAAATGTAAATGTTGAATAAAGTCTGAGTGTGAGGTTTGTGTGCAGGTGCTGGTCCTGTTCAAGCTGCTGCTCCTGGAGAAGAAGGTGAGGTTGCGAGTTTGATCCCAGTGAAGACTGTAGTGCTGTAACAGTGTTTGCAGGTGCTGTTCTTCGGCTCTCCTGTGCACAGGCTGGTGGGACACCTCATGACGCTACTATCCATGTTCCCGGGTAAGACGCACTAAACCTGCATTATTATTGTAGATTAGTATTTCTATCTCACTCTGGTCTCCCTCTGGTCTCTCTCTGGTCTCTCTCTGGTCCCTCTCTGGTCTCTCTCTGGTCCCTCTCTGGTCCCTCTCTGGTCTGTCTCTGGTCCCTCTCTGGTCCCTCTCTGGTCTGTCTGGTCTCTCTCTCTGGTCTCTCTCTGGTCCCTCTCTGGTCTCTCTCTGGTCCCTCTCTAGTCCCTCTCTGGTCTGTCTGGTCTCTCTCTGGTCCCTCTCTAGTCTCTCTCTGGTCTGTCTGGTCTCTCTCTCTAGTCTCTCTCTGGTCTGTCTGGTCTCTCTCTCTGGTCTCTCTCTGGTCTCTCTCTGGTCTCTCTCTGGTCTCTCTCTGGTCCCTCTCTGGTCCCTCTCTGGTCTGTCTGGTCTCTCTCTCTGGTCTCTCTCTGGTCCCTCTCTGGTCTCTCTCTGGTCCCTCTCTAGTCCCTCTCTGGTCTGTCTGGTCTCTCTCTGGTCCCTCTCTAGTCTCTCTCTGGTCTGTCTGGTCTCTCTCTCTAGTCTCTCTCTGGTCTGTCTGGTCTCTCTCTCTGGTCTCTCTCTGGTCTCTCTCTGGTCTCTCTCTGGTCTCTCTCTGGTCTCTCTCTGGTCCCTCTCTGGTCCCTCTCTGGTCCCTCTCTGGTCCCTCTCTGGTCCCTCTCTAGTCTCTCTCTGGTCTCTCTCTGGTCCTGGTTGCACTGCGCTTTGACTTTTGAAGTCTTATTTTGAAGGTGTATTTATGAAGTAACTAAATAAGTTTGTAAAGTAAGTTTATTTTGACACATTTCTGTCAAAGCTCACACGGGTCCAAACAACACGCCAACATTTCCCACTGTTGTCCCAGGTCAACTCAGCAGCTGTGTCTGTGTGTGTGTCTGTGTGTCTGTATCTGTGTCTATGTGTGTCTCTGTGTGTGTGTATCCGTGTGTGTAGGTCTGGTGGAGCATGGCCTGGTGGACTCCTCCCACTACAGACCAAGGAGCAGTGTTTCTGAAAACCCGACTGGATCAGAGGAGTTTGTGTCTGTGTCTGTCACTGACCTCACAGAGGAGGCAGCCAATCACAGCCAGCCGTCACCCCCAGGAGCCAATCACAGCCAGCCGTCACCCTCAGGAGCCAATGGGGAGAGCAGCGGAGGTACTCCCACTGGAGAAATGTTTTAAGTGGACCATTCTGAGCGTTTTGTTTGGTTTGGCAGATCACCTCCTCAGGCCTCCTTCTCGAGCCTCTCCGGACTCCTCAGAGAGCGACTGGGAAACTCTAGACCCCAGTGTCTTAGACCAGACCTTAGACCAGAGTGTAGACCAGAGTGTAGACCCGGTTCAGACCCCAGAGCCCTTCGAGTCTCCGTCCGGGACCCCCATCACGTCCCAGCCGCTGGGTGGAGCTGGGGGGGTGTGTCAGGGGCTGGTGTCGGGGCTGGAGGAGGACCAGTACGGACTGCCTCTGGCCATCTTCACTAAGGTACAGCATAAGTTTAATCACACCTAAAGCTGGGGTCTGTAACTTTCAGACCACAATAGAACTCTGTAATGAACCCATGTTTAAAGTTTCTGTGTGTGTGTCTGCGTGTGTGTGTGCGTGCGTGTGTGTGCGTGCGCGTGCGTGCGTGCGTGTGTGTAGGGGTACCTGTGTCTCCCCTACATGGCGCTGCAGCAGCACCACCTTCTCTCTGATGTCTCCGTCAGAGGTTTTGTTGCCGGAGCAACAAACATCCTGTTCAGACAACAGCGACATCTGAGCGACGTGGTGGTCGAGGTGAGAGATTGGGACCTAGGACTGAGGCTGTAGATCCAGGACTGAGCGCTCTGTAGAACCAGGACTGAGCGCTCTGTAGATCCAGGACTGAGCGCTCTGTAGATCCAGGACTGAGCGCTCTGTAGATCCAGGACTGAGCGCTCTGTAGAACCAGGACTGAGCGCTCTGTAGAACCAGGACTGAGCGCTCTGTAGAACCAGGACTGAGCGCTCTGTAGAACCAGGATTGAGACTGTGGACAATGTGGACGTTGCAGGTGGAGGAGCCTCGGATCCAGACCCAGGACCTGGACCTCCGCAGGGCTCTGGTCTTGACCACAGCCGACCTGCGCTTCGCCGACTACCTCCTGAAACATGTGACGGAGAACAGGGACGACGTGTTCCTGGACGGGACGGGCTGGGAGGGCGGGGACGAGTGGATCAGGGCCCAGTTCACCCTCTACCTGCACTCACTGCTGGCTTCAGCTCTGCACCAGGGTAAGACCTACTACTACTACTGCTGCTGCTGCTGCTACTGCTACTGCTGCTGCTGCTGCTGCTACTGCTGCTGCTACTACTACTGCTGCTGCTGAATGAAAGCCTCTCTGATGTATGAGTATGTGCCCAGTGTGGGAGCAGCTCCAGGTGCACAGTCTGGTTACAGGTGTGTAATGAAATGGTGTTGTTTGCAGACAGTGAGCGCCTCCTGGTGGACTACGGCGCCCCCTTCATCACCGCCTGGAAAATGAGCCACAACTATAGAGTTTGGAAAAGCAACAGTCACTCAGGGATGAGCCACATCACTGCAGGGTACGGAACACACTGTGTCTCATTATTGTTCATGATGCACGCATCCTCTCTCTCTGGTCTCTTCTCTGGTCTCTCTCTGGTCTCTCTCTGGTCTCTCTCTCTGGTCTGAGAGAATAACTCCAGTGTGTGTTGCAGACATCCGTTCCAGGGACAGTACAGTGTGGCGGATGTCAAACTCCGGCTCTCTCAGTGAGTATTCTTAGTATTCCACTCTTACTGCATGAGTTCAGGATGGTCCCTCAGTCGTGTCAGATTTGCAGATGATCACAGACCAGGCCAATGACTGCTCAGTGTGGGAGGCCTCTCTGACCTGCACCTCCTGTAACCGTCCACAATAGTTGACCCTGGGTCTGACTACTACTGACTCCATACAAATGGACAATGCTAACCCGCTAGCTCAATGAAGCCTAATAGGGAAGTGCTCATGGTGAAGTTTGGCTCTGGCTTCCATTGACTCACATGTAACTGTCTCTGTGATGTGTTTATCGTGATATTGTCTTTGTGAATCCAGATGTGTAGGGGGTTCAACTGTGGAACTACCAGACAGACTCGTTCTCACCTGTAAATGAGATTCTTTAACATGAATTGTAGCTTCTGCACAAAAACCCCTGTGAACATTGTCCGTCCAATGTTATTATGTCCATATTAAATAAAATAACAAACTGACTAATCAGGGGCCTTTTGTTGCTAAATGTAAGTAAGTAAGTAATGTTTATTTATGTAGCGCATTACAGACCAAGGTCACCTAAAGCGCTTTACAATGTTCAGAGTTCAGATAAATGTCTTTTTATTTTTATTTTAGGAAGGGGGTTATTTAATTTGTTGTTTCAACAAAAACAAGAAATTAAATAACCGTGGACATTTTTTGATGTCCACGTCAAAAACAAAAATAGAATGACCAGAACGTACACGGACCCGCGGCTTTGTTCCGTTTTACATTTTACCCACTCCTGCTCTAATCAGACCAGGGTGAGAGAGACCAGGGTGAGAGGGGGTCAAGGGTGAGACCATAGATTTTATTGTAGACAGACACCTGAGGGTGTGCCCAGTGTTGGAGCCAGTCCTGGGATCTGACTCTTAATAACGTGTGTGATGTATTTTCAGCTCGGTGCAGAACAGTGAGCGTGGGAAGAAGATCGGGAACGCCATGATGACCACGAGCCGCAGTGTGGTGCAGACGGGAAAGGCTGTGGGTAAGGGGAACATCTTAGTTACTTCAGAGTCAGTACTTTAGCCGCTGAGTGGTGTTTCCTGTTGTAGGTCAGTCTTTAGAAGGCGCTCTGACCAGTGCCAAATCCGCCATGACGTCCTGGTTCTCCACGTTGGCCACGCCCACCCCCATCACGCACCTATCAGAGGTGGCGACAGAAGCGCCGCAGTGACACCTCAAAGACTGAAGAACCTGTTCAGGACAAAGGGACTTTTACTGAACGTTCATATGAAGAGGCACATTTTTATTGTTTTAGAAACAGATTTATGGAAGAACTGATCTTTGATGTGTTTAGGATCATGTAAAACTTTACTTTTAAACTGTTTTTGTTTTCCTCTTTTTGTAAAGTCCCAGTTCTGGACTCTGAAGCTGAGGTCTGTAGTTTGGGCCTCTGACTCTCAATGCAATGCAATGCAATGTAATGCTTCATTACAAGTGGTCCCAGTCTGTCCGAGGAAGATGTGCCTCCTGTGGCCCTATAGTTTGGGCCTCTCATTACAAGTGACCTGGGTATTTCCCTAAGATAGATTGAGGAGCTCAGAGTAGAGCTGCTGCTCCTTCACATGCAGAGCAGCCAGTTGAGGTGGCTGTTTGAGATGCCTCCTGGAGGAGTCCTGGACATGCCCCACCAGGAGGAGCCCAGGGACAGTGTATCAGCTGGGACCGTCTCAGGATTTCCCCAGATGAGCTGGAATTGTGGAGAGGGAGGTCTGCTCAGACTGCTGCCCCCGGGACCCGGCAACGGAGAAAGTGGAAGAAAATGGAATTGAGCGGAACGTATTTATTAGAAACCAGGAGTCTATGTAAAACACATGCATTCTAAAGTTTCATTTCCGTTATTTTTAATAAAAAAAAACTGATTTCTACAACTACTTACTGCACTTCTGTCAGGAATGACCACTAGGGGGAGCCACTGTGTAGCTGTTCATCTGGTCAAGTTCACATAGAAGTTTATATAAAGATGTCCGGTCAGTCCTGGTCCATGCAGAGAACAGTAACTATAACAGTGTTAAGACTATTTTAATAACACAATATTAATAACAAATAACAAACGGTTTTTGACATTATTTAAACCTTAATCATTTACATTATTCCTTTGAGTTCAAATAAATTAGATCTTGCTATTATAATGAGACCAGAGAGACCAGACCAGAGAGGGAGAGACCAGAGGGAGAGACCAGAGAGAGAGGGAGACGAGAGAGCTCCAGATCCAGTTTCCGTGGTTACATAAACAGTGCCTCCTAGGCCAGAGCAGGTTATGGTGAGTCTGTTCTACATCATTAAATTAGACTGAAGGAGAGATCTGGTCGTAAAGGTCTCATATGGTGCCGTTCACGGGACATGTCAGCTCTGTGATCTTGCCGTTGAGCTTCTGATTGGTCCAGTCGCGGGTGATGTCATCGAGGTGCGAGTCAAAGTCCACCAGGGTCATGTGATCACCGGAGTCCAGCAGCTGAGACGCCACGGCCCGAGTCTCCTCCCACTGACGCATCATGATCCTGCACACAGGGACAACCAGGACCAGGGACATGTTTTTGTTGAATCTGTATAATTATCGTTAATTACAGACCCACCATCTCTAAAACCGTTCAATTCCATCACTAGTTTTCACATGTTTTAGACCACCCTCACTCAGCCAATCAGCTCTCAGCCCAAAGAGTCCATTAGTGACTCACAGGGCTCTTCAGAGGAAAAGGTGTTTGATCTGATGTATTCTCTTTGCCCCTTGACAAAGCCGTGTGTTGAAACAGTGAGAACGTTCTGCGTCTTACGTGTGCTTGTCTTTGAGCGTCCACCTCGAGTCCTTCCGTTCGTAAACGACGATGGGAGGAACTCTGTAATCTGCCGACATCTTACTGCCGTCGAGCTGAAGCAACAGAGACCAAAGCAGGGTTTAGATCCACAACCTTCCACATCAAATCTGATCACATCCCATTTACAGTCAGTGCCTTCATCCCTGTAGGTGTGCCTCAAGGTTCAACACTCTGCCCCTCTTTATTTTCACTAGATTTGAATGATCTGCTTCTGACCGATGCAAGCGTCGATTTTAGTTTGAGGGGGCGTGGTCACAACATAACAGCTGATAAGTGGCTGAGTGGTTAGCACCCTCACTTCTCACAATGTCCTGTGTATGAATCCTGATCAGACCTCTGGTGAATTTAAATATTTTAGTGAGCTTGATTTAATTCTAAGGTTTAAAATGTTAAAAAAATGCGGTAAACATTATTTTAGACAAATGCTGTCGTTAACTCACCATCAACAACACGGCTCCGTCAAACTGTTCAGAAATCTTATCTGCGATCTTCAGAGCGCACGGAGTCGGGCTGAGCAGAAAGACCAGGTTAAGTTTGGGACAGAAGAACATGTTCACAAAGAAGGTTATGGTTTATGACAGGGGTGATGTGTTCTACAAATAACACACAATAAGTGAAACCCTTGAAGTAGCAGCTGTGTGTTTTAAGGCTGTAAAACCAGAGAGAGAGACCAGAGAGAGAGACCAGAGAGAGACCAGAGAGAGAGACCAGAGAGACCAGAGAGACCAGAGAGAGAGACCAGAGAGAGACCAGAGAGAGAGACCAGAGAGAGAGACCAGAGAGAGAGACCAGAGAGAGAGACCAGAGAGAGACCAGAGAGAGACCAGAGAGAGAGACCAGAGAGAGACCAGAGAGAGAGACCAGAGAGAGAGACCAGAGAGAAAGACCAGAGAGAGAGAGAGACCAGAGAGAGAGACCTGAGAGGAATCAGGTTTTATGGGTTTACATGAGTCCTGTTCAGAGATGAATAATTGTGGCTTCTGGATGGGATTGGCCACGGCCCTTTGTACCTGCTGTCAGATGCACAGGCGTTGGCTTGATAATATCCCACAATCCTTTGCTGTGTCTGCGAACACCAAACATCCACCTGCAGCAGAAGGTTCATCCATTAGTTCTGTGTCACTTGCTGTGTCCTTAGGCAAGACACTTTACCCGCGTTGCCTAGAATAACTCTGGTGTGTGAGTGAATGGCTGGTGGTGGTCAGAGGGGCTGATGGCACAGACTGGTGGCCGCACTTCTGTCCTCAAGGCAGCTGTGGCTATAGTAGTTTATCACCACTGTGTTTAATGACATGTGAAGCGACTTTGAGTGTTATTAATATGATCATTTGGGTTATCAGTTTATGTGGGGAAACGTTGCTGGTTTTGGCCACCCACACACAAAATTCTGGCTAAACTACAGCAGGTGGATTGCATCAGTGATCAGAGTTGTGCTTCACCTGTGTGAGAGCGAGCTGGGTGATGGGAGCCAGAGACAGGTGGGAGTGCAGCAGGGGCACACAGTCAGTGACACACACAGCGCCCCCAGTGGTGGCAGAGGAGAGCAGCAGGCCGTTCACGCTGCATCTTGGGAACAGAGCCGAGTGGAGATACATCTTGACATAGGCCTGACACGACAGCTCCACCTCCCCCATGGTCAGCAGGACTCTGGGAATCTTCAGGATCAGAGCAGACGAATGTGAGGGTCAGCAGGACTCTGGGAATCTTCAGGATCAGAGCAGACGAATGTGAGGGTCAGCAGGACTCTGGGAATCTTCAGGATCAGAGCAGACGAATGTGAGGGTCAGCAGGACTCTGGGAAGCTTCAGGATCAGAGCAGACGAATGTGAGGGTCAGCAGGACTCTGGGAAGCTTCAGGATCAGAGCAGACGAATGTGAGGGTCAGCAGGACTCTGGGAAGCTTCAGGATCAGAGCAGACGAATTTGAGACGTTTATGGTAATACACTGGTCCCTGGTTCATCACAGACATATGTTTTAAAACACAGCTGCAGAGGTCATGTATATATCATGTGTTCATAACCTGAATAAACCAAAAAAAAAATCTTTATAAGAGACAAACAGAGTAATCCAGTCAAGCTGGGGTGCCTAACATGTTACCCCATAAATAACACTAAATAAATGGTTTGTCCAATCTAACCACAACATCCTTTGGGCTGAGAGCTCACTCAATATTTGTCTCTGTCACATCTTTAGGTCAGCTTCATCCAGTAGAAAAGAGACCCATCCTCTCTCAGCCAATCAGCTCTCAGTCCAAAGCGTCAAACAATGACTCACAGGGCTCTTTCTTACGCAAAAAACATTTAACAGCACGTCACAAAAACTACTGGATTTGGCCACACATAGTTTTACACATATTTGGCCACTACATTTCTAGTCAATAATTGTTGCAATAATTTTATCCAGTCTTTTGTATACACATAAAATCATATTTGTTTATTATTTAAAGTCACACGTTACTGTATGCATTTGTATAATATAGATATAGATAGCACATATCTGCCGAAAACACAGAACGGGCTGTTAGCACTGTTAGCATTAGCCTCTTAGCATCAGTGAAATAAATCCAAAGGAAAACTCACCGTACACAGGCAGAGAGCAGGTTTCTCTCAGAGGAACAGCCCACAGCACAGACCAGAGGGAAGCACAAGCTCATTTGAGATTAAAAATATTTAACGCAGAAACATCGATGCTAAGCTAAGCTAACGGTGAGAGGAGGGCGACCAGCTGTGTGCGTTTGTGGCTGCAGTGCCCCTCGTGGCCTGAGGGTGCTACTTCTTCTTCTTCTTCATTTATTTCCGGCAGGCTGTACACTATAGAAGTGTAATGCTGCCCTCTTCCGTTCAGGTTGATACTACATTACACTCGTTGGAGAGAAGGAAGGATACAACTGCTTTGTCGATCAAACGCGAATTCTTTACCGAGGAAAATATAGATTTTATTGAAAATACTGCTAATCCAAGATCTGACAGCTGCTTGTACATAATCTGCCTTTCTGTTGAGTATAGAGCACAAAACAATAACACATGAGGCACCGTTTCAGGTTGACCACACTGACATAATCCATCACGATGCTTGCCAATGATTTCCAAATATGCTGCTAGCCCACAATGCCCCAGCCTCAATCTAACAATCTTTACCTGATTTGCCCGGCTAGATATCCACACAGGCCTAATATTTTGCACCAGAGGCTGAGAATTAAAATAATGCCTCCCCCTTTTCTCTTTCTCCCACACTTTTTGCCACTGTTTTTGCACAAAACTTTTTATGATACTTATACACTCTAATTTTCCCAAACAGATTGTATACTCTATTTCCTCACACAGAAGAGACTGCTTAGCCAGTGTATCAGCTCTCTCATTCCCCACTATACCTGAATGAGATGGGATCCAGCAAAATACTACACTAGATCCCCTTGCTTCAAGCCGACGGAGGCAACACAAAATCTCCAAGATTATATCGGCTCGGGCCCCAGACAGGCCAGCAGATATAGCCTGTAAAGCAGACATTGAATCTGAGTAAACATAAGAGGATTCAAAATTATTCCTCTCTACGCAATCAAGAGCCCACCAGATGGCTAGAAACTCAGTTCTGAACATAGATACTTGATCTGACACACGCATACTCTTACTAATTTCATTATTAATCACGTAAACTCCAAAACCGGCCCTTCCCGAGCCTGGATCCTTTGACCCATCTGTAAAAATATGATACAACTGATCCTTTTTAAACTCCACAAAATCATTTATTTGGGCACTAGCTCGGCTCTTGTCCATTCCCACCAGATCCAGCCAGACTTCAGGCTCTGGTAAAAGCCAGAATGGAGCTGGGGACCACCCTAGTCCAACCACACTTCCATTCTCCAAACCCACGTTGCTAGCCATCTGACAGACGGATCTTAAGAATGTGGCTTTATCTTCCCTCTTTTCAAACTCCCAACAGTCTTCCAGGAGGCACTTGGCTGCTGAGTTGAGCTTGAAACCAGCTAGTCTAACCCAATACTAGAGACCCAATTTTTGCCTCCTAAGATTCAGAGGAGTCTCCCCCATCTTTTTATATGGGATTGTTTCTAAAGCTACCCTCATAATCAGAGCTGAAAGTGAATCACTCATTTAATCTATAGATCCATCACTATTCACTTCACCCAACCCTGCATTGGTGCCCTCCCTAAACCTGCCCCAGTCTGTCCGAGTGAAGTCTAATCTGAGTGATCTGTCCAACCTCTCTATCACTAGAGTTTTGTCAAAGGTAGTCACTACTGGAAAATGATCACTACCCAACGTATAATCCAGAACTCTCCATTCAGCTATCCTGGCTAATGCCGGACACGTAAAGGTGAGATCAAGACAAGCTGTCTTATTTGTGTGAATATTGATCCGTGTAGGGGAACCCTTATTCAACATTATAAGATTCTCTCTATCCAGAAGCTCCTCGATTACCAAACCGTTCACATCCCTTTCCTGGCTTCCCCACAAAGGGTTATTATGGGCATTAAAATCCCCCACCCAGACAACTGAGGAACCAGTACAGCCCGCAATCCGTTCAAACTCTGTCAAGGCTAATGGTTTGCACGGGTTATAACAATTTACTATAAACACTTTCCCCCCAGTGCTCCACACTTCTGTGATTAAACATTCCAGAGAGACATCACAATCACACCGCCTGTTTTACCCTACTGATGATGTGTTGTTGCAATAGTAATCCTGCTAATTTGTTAAGGTAGGGGACCTTAACAAATGTGGCACATCCACCCTCACTCCTTTCACCTCGATCCTCACGCAAGCAGTCATAACCTGGAATTAAAAAATCAAGACACGGCTTCAGCCAAGTTTCCTGCACGCACAACACATCAGGCTTAACATCAAAATCCCACAAACTTCTTAAACTCTTGACCATTCGCAATAAGACTCCTGGCATTCCATTGCAGAATGCAGACCATTAGGAATTGGCAAAAATGTTTATGAGAACACCCTCGTCCATGGCACTAGCCCCTCCCCCTCCTTCACTGTCTGCCCAATCTCCTCCAGAAGACTGGCTAGACATCACTGGCGACTCGAGACCCTCCTTCATAAAATTGAACAGTGATTGGGGAGCAAAGTCCTTAAAGCCCAAGAATCTGGCAGCAGACTCAACAACACACTTAATCAAATCAGATCTTGAAAACTTACTTTGAGTCCCATGAACAACATCTACAATAAAGGCAAGGAGAGACTCCTTACTGACAGTAATCAACTCCTGATTTGAAGAAAGACTCCTATTTCAACTTTTCTCATGTAATAAAGAAACCGTACCTGTCTAATCTTACCAACAACAAAACTTAAATATGGGACTGAAGCTGGTTTCCTGGAATATCTCAGGTTGCAACCACCCAATTAAACGTAAGAAAATTCTGAACTATCTCAAACAAAGTAAATGTGATATAGCATTATTACAAGAAACGCATTTGGATAAAAAAGAATCAGAAAAGTTGAAACAAAGCTGGGTCGGTCAGGTATTTTCAAGTGTCTATAATACAAAAAGTAGGGGGGTCGCAATCCTACTGCACAAAAATTCTGAGTTTCAAGTGTTGGGGAGCTATACAGACACAGAGGGTAGATGGGTTGCCATTGACACATTATTAAATAAACAAAAAATAACCATCATGAACATTTATGCCCCTAATGTCTTTTCGCCAAATTTCTTTAATAATATATGTAAAACACTGAAAGACATTGGCAATGAAAAGATTTTACTAGGAGGAGATTTCAACCGGGTCAGAGATCCTACGCTGGATAAAACCAGTGGCATGAAAAACATATCCTCCTGCAGTGCGATAGATATAATGACAGAAGAACTTAACTTGACTGACATATGGCGCTTACTTAACCCAATAGAAAAAGACACATTTTTCTCTCATTGTCACCAATCATTCTCTAGAATAGACTATATATTGATAACTAAAAACATGGTGAATCAAATCTTAGCTGCTACAATTGGAAACATATCACTATCTGATCACGCACCAGTGGATATATCATTTAAAGTAGATGAGTGTGAAATTAAAAGTTTTCGCTGGTGTTTTAATAATTCATTACTGCAGGAGAATACATCATGCCAGTTCATAAAATCTGCGATGGACGAATACTGGACATATAACGAAGACTACCCTGACCCTCACATCTCCTGGGAGGCCTTTAAAGTGGTTCTAAGAGGTAGAATTATTCAACATTGTTCAATCCTTAAAAAAAAAGAACAGGAGCAATTACTACATTTTGAGAAACAACTGAAAGAATTGACTCTACAATATACAAAACAAGAAGATGCTAATATATGGAAAAAAATTATCTCACTCAAGTTTAAAATCAATTGCATAATCCAGAAAAAAGTAGAGCTAGACCTTTTCCGGTCAAAGCAAAAAAATTACGAACAAGGGGAGAGGGCGGGCAAACTGCTCGCTAGTAGAGTTAAACAGCAGGCAGCACAGAATACTATTCCATCCATACTTAATACTGAGGACATACCGGTCACTGATAAAAGGGAGATCAACAATGTTTTCTACAGATTTTATAAGTCACTTTGTACATCACAAGGAGATGTGGAAAGATGTCAATATGATATATTCTTTGACTCCCTAGATATACCACAACTCTCTGAAACGCAAAGAAATTTAATGGAAATGGACGTAACAAATGAAGAGATTCAGAAAGCAATACGAGGACTGAGGGCAGGCCGCTCACCATGGGGGATGATGGATACACACCAGATTTTTATAAAAAGTTTTGCGACGTCCTCTCTCCAAGATTATTGACTGTATTTCGCAACGCACTCGAGCAGGGCACACTCCCACCTTCAATGAGTAAAAACTTAATTACCCTGATACATAAGAAGGGAAAAGACCCACAGCAATGCGGCAACTATAGACCTATTTCACTCGGCAATGTAGATGGCAAGATACTTAGCAAAATTCTATCCAACAGACTTGAGAATATACTTCCCACAATTATACACTCAGATCAAGTGGGGTTTGTCAAGGGACGATCTTCAGCAGACAACTTGAGAAGGCTCTTGCATGTGGTGCTTAAGTCCAAGGGCAACCATAGCCCTGTCATGGCCTTCTCCCTAGATGCGGAGAAGGCCTTTGATCGGGTTGAATGGGGCTACTTATTTTATACACTAAAAAAATTTGGATTTGGATCGTCATTCCTTGCTTGGATTAAAATACTATACAGAAACGTCACAGCATCAGTTATGAGCAACAGAATAATCTCTCCTCCATTCCACCTCTTTCGCGGTACAAAGCAGGGCTGCCCGCTCTCTCCCCTTATTTTTGCCATCGCCCTGGAACCACTGGCCATTGCCATGAGGAACAATCCTAAGATATTAGGGGTACAAGCTGGCCGAGAGGAACATAAAATATTCCTCTACGCTGATGACCTCCTCTTGGTTTTACAAAACCCCAATGAGGCCATCCCACTCATCATATCATTAATTAACGACTTCTCAAGAATTTCAGGATACAAGATTAATTGGTCTAAGTCTGAGGCTATGCCAATCTCTAAAACATCCAATAACATGGCCAACACCCAATGGCCATTTAAATGGGTTCCTAACAGTATGGTATACCTAGGAATTAGACTTACAAATAATATTGAGGATATGATGCATCTAAACCTTAAACCAGTAATTAACAACATTAGACTACTCTTAGACAACTGGAACAAAATGTATATCTCACTACTTGGTAGAATTAATTTAATTAAAATGATCATAATTCCTAAAGTAAATTACCTATTGTATATGCTGCCTCTTCCTCTCCCAAACGCACTCCTAAAAGACTATAACCGAGCTGTTGAAAATTTTGTTTGGAGGGGGAAGAAGCCCTTAGTGAATAAGACCAAATTATATTCTGCTAAAGAACAGGGTGGTCTCTCACTTCCCAATATAGAATGGTATCAGCATTCATTCTCACTTGCTCAACTCTCTAAATGTAACCTGCCCATAAATAAATATCCAGCATGGGTAAATATTGAAAATGAAATATTGCAACCTTTTAAAACTGGCACTTTCGCTTCGCAATCTGGCAGATCTACACCTCTAAACAACCCTATATTGGAGTTCACTAAACAGAGCTGGAATAAAGCACATAGAATTCTAAAAATCAATCCCGCATTAACATTGGACAGCTCCATATGGTTCAACTCCAAAATTACCATTGATAAGAAACCAATATACTGGAAAGAATGGGCAGCGACTGGAATTCTCCACTTGGGGGATCTATATAAGGATGGCTACATAGTAGAGTTTGAGCACTTGAAGAAGCAATATAAAATTCCTAACCATGAGTTCTGGAAATACCTGCAGCTGAGACACTGCCTACATTCTGCTGTGAAGCCAAGCCCTAATGATGAAACACCTATTCAAAAGTTATTAAAGATTGCTTCTCTCAAAAAAGGTGGTCCATCAGCTTTCTATCGTATTCTTAGAAGTACTAACGCACCCAATCTTAGTAGCTTGAAAAATACATGGGAGGTGGACGTAGAGGCTCCTATAGAGCAAGAGCAATGGCAAACTGTTATCACTAATTGGCATCTTACATCCCGTGAAACTCAAACTCAACTGATAAAGTACAAAATCTTAAACAGATGTTATTGGACTCCCAGCAGAATGGCTCGGCTAAATTTAATTGATGACAATAAATGCTGGCGGTGCAAGAAATGTAACGGAACTCTGATTCACATGCTGTATGAATGTGATAATGTTTTAGGCCTATGGGAAAATATTATTAACCTTATCAATAACTTGTTTCAAGTCAAACTGGTCAACAAACCTGAACTATGCCTGCTCGGATTGGCTCCTGCTGACCAACTGTCCTCTGAACAATTGCGATGGTGCAGCATCGCTCTGATTACAGGATGTCGGGTTATAACCCGAGACTGGAAATCTACAATTCCTTCATCTTTCGACAAATGGCTGGAATGGATGATAAAAACTGCAAGCTACGAAAAAATGATCCTTAGGCTACATCAACAGCAAGACCTTTTTCTTAAGATATGGTCACACTTTATTGACTTTATAGGAGCGGGTTAAGGGCTTTCTAAACATATATTTAAAGTATTGGTCAGGTGCTAATATGTATGAAGGCGTGTTCTGAATGTATATGAACTCGTGTGTGTATAGGCAATGTGTATCTGCACATATATGCAGGGGTGTATGTATAGTGTATGCATGAATATGGATGGACGTATACATGTGTACCTATGTATATGTATACATGCGAATATACATGCGGGTGCCCCCTATTTTCTATTTTTATTTTTATTTTTTCTTTATTCTTATTTATTTTTATTTTCTGCACTTATTTATGTATGTGCATGTGTGTGTGTGTATATATGTGCACATATGTATGTGTGTATGTGTGTACGTATGTATATATGTATGTATGTGTATATATATGTGTGTGTGCATGTGTATACATTCGTACACATATATACTTTTTTTTTCTCTTTTTTTTTTTTTTACTTGAAGTTATTTTTCCCTTTTTAGGAACATGCTTACTTACTTACCCTTTTTACATAGCCAAACATAACTCTACGAGATACACTGTCAACCTGGAGACGAACTGGGGAGGGAGGGTGGTAGTGGGAGGGGGGGTTGTGTATATATAATAAAAAAACACGCACATAGACTGTACTTGCTGTCAACAACTGTAAATGCATCTAATTGTGTGTATAACAAACAATAAAAAAAAAAAAAAAAAAAGAAAGACTCCTATTTCCTGACTCTTGAGCTCCCACTGATCCACTCAGGGGAAGAGTCTCCCGAGAAGATTTCCCCTCTACCCTCTTTAGAGCCTCTGCATAGGAGAGTTTGTGTTGCTCCTTCACCACCTGTACCTGACATTCCTTTGAAGATGCCATATGACAGCCACCACAGTTGCAGCATGTAGGGGTGTCTACTGTGCACTCTCCAATATCATGTCCTTCTCCACACTTTCCACACCGCCTGCTCCCTTTACATGAAGCAGCCATGTGTCCAAAGCGCTGGCACTTGAAGCATCGCATTGGGGGTCTCTGATGTACTTTAACTGGAAAAGACAAACACCCTATAAATACTCGCTCTGGCAAAAGAGTCCCACAGAATGAGATCAAGACAGGGGCATTGGGGTTCCCACCTTCACGGGCCTTAAATCGCTTAACCTCACTAACACTCCCGCCCCTGAGATTATCCTTGATTTCCGACTCCGAAATTTCAGCGCAAACGCCATAGATTATACCTTGCACCATTTCTCTTTTTTCACTGATCGAGGCAATTACTTTTTTGCCCGCAATCTTCCCGAGGAGGAGGCCATTCAAACAGAATGCCGCAAAGCAATAGATCCTTCTCTCTACTCCACAGAACTCCTCTCCGAAAAACATCAACCGGCAACCCACTCTGCTCTTCCAGAGGCTCGTCTGCACTGACAACTGCTGCACGGCCTCTGACCAACCCTCTCCGCCGAGGGTGCTACTACTACTACTATCTTCTTCTTCTTCTTCTTCTTTCGTTAAAACATTTTTCATTGTGAACTCCAACCCTCGCTCTTGTATATCTTGCTTTATCGTTTGCCTGGACCTCACATACCTATTACAATATATCAGCACATACTCTACCGACTCTATCTCATGACAATATAAACAAAAACCTGTCTCATGTTTATTGATTATGTGTAACGACTTATTCAAACCTGTATGCCCCATTCTCAATCTAGTCGTTACCCTCTGCACCTTACTACTTCCTACTGCACACCACCCATCACCCACGGTGCTTTGTAACTCATAGAGATGCCTCCCAGTTGTTTCCACGTCGCACTCTGCCTGCCATTCTGCCTTAATACTACGTTTGATTATTGACTCTGCCTCTTGCTTACTGACCGCCAGTTCCATAATAAACTCAATAGAAGTCAGTGCCTGCTTTGCTAGTCGGTCTGCTTTCTCGTTGCCACGTATCCCCTTATGTGCTGGAATCCATAAAAACACAATTTTATAGCCTCTTCCATGGAGCCTCTACAAGCTCTCATATATCTCATTTACTATATCCTGTCTAAGTTTGTGTAAGCCCTCAGTCGTACAGGGATTAGTCAAAGCAAAGGAAGATTTCTCACCCATCATCTGTACTTCTTAGCAAGTTTTCCCGACGTTTCGTCCTCAACCTGGGGACTTCTTCAGGGAATGAATTCTCGGACCGCGCGTTGGAGATTTATAACCTATGGGTGTGGTAAGCCACACCCTAATCCTGATACTAACTCGTAAACAATCTCAGGTCTGCTTGATGTAGAAGGGAGCAGGTCTAACGACCCTGCTGACGCTAACGACCCTAACTCCTTAGCATGTCACAGACCTATTGTCTGCTGGGATGCTCAAGTGGAGTGCAGGTCTCACCCCTCCTAACTCATTAGCATGTCACTGACCTTGTCCCAAGTTAGGGCGTTGTTTTTAGGATGTCGTCATAGATGCGAGGCAAAACAAATCTTAACCCTCCTCCTCTGTTAAGAGAAGGTTTTTGTTTCCTCACAAAAATGGCTTCTTTCACCCCTCTCTCAAACCAATTCTTCTCCCGAGCCAGAATTTTAACCTCTGTGTCATCCACCGTGTGGTTGGAGGCCTTGAGGTGGAGATGAACAGCCGACTGTGGCCCACTATAGTTTTCTCTACGATGTTGGTAAAGTTGTTTCTGTAGAGTTTGTTTGGTTTCTCCAATATAGTGGTCAGTGCACTCCTCTTCACTACATTTAATTGAATACACCACATTGCTCTGTTTGTGTCTGGGTGTTTTGTCTTTGGGATGCACTAATTTCTGTCTTAACGTGTTGAAAGGTTTGAAATACACAGGGATTTTGTGTTGCCTAAAGATTCTTTGTAGTTTCTCTGAAACTCCCGCCACATACGGTAAGGACACCCCTCTTCTCCTACTTTCTTCTGTCTGTTGGACTGTGTCTCTGGCCTTTCTCGTCCTTTGGGCTTTAGTAAAAGACCACTTAGGGTAGCCACATCTGGAAAGTGCTCTCTGAACATGTTTGGTTTCTCTGTTCTTTCCCTCCGAGCTAGTGGGGACCTGGTGGGCTCGGTGTTGAAGCGTTCTAATGACCCCGAGTTTGTGTTGTAGCGGATGATTTGAATCAAAGGCCAGGTACTGGTCAGTGTGAGTGGACTTTCTGAAGACCTCAGTCTCTAATTGTCCGTTCTCCAGTATGATGACCTTACAATCTAGAAAGGCGAGTTCACTCTCCTTAGCATCCTCGCGAGTGAAATTTATAAAAGGGTCCACCGAGTTAATGTGTGCTGAAAATGGTTCCACTTCCTGTTTCTTTAACTTAACCCATGTATCGTCTACATATCGAAACCAATGGCTTGGCGCTGTCCCTTGGTAAGAGCCCAGGGCTTGTTCCTCCAGTTTCTCCATATACAGATTGGCCACTATAGGAGAGACTGGGGAGCCCATCGCACAGCCATGAATCTGTCTAAAGAAGGTGCCTCTAAATTGGAAATACGTGGTGTTAAGACACATTTCAAGTATTTCACAGATGTGGTCAGCTGTTAGTTTCGTTCTCTCCCCTAGTGTGGCGTCTTTCTGTAGGCTTTCTCTTACAGCCTCCACCGCCTCTGTAATAGGGACCGACGTAAAAAGCGATGTCACATCAAACGAGACCATTGTCTCATCTGTGTCAAACTGGAGGTGTTTGATTTTATTTACAAATTCTTTTGTGTTTTCTATGTGATGGTGGGTGTTACCCACCAACGGAGCCAGAATGGTTTTGAGGTGTTTAGCCAGGTTGTAGGTGTGATAGAGTCTATGCTACATACATGCTACATACATGTAGCATAGACTCTATCACCTACAACCTGGCTAAACACCTCAAAACCATTCTGGCTCCGTTGGTGGGTAACACCCACCATCACATAGAAAACACAAAAGAATTTGTAAATAAAATCAAACACCTCCAGTTTGACACAGATGAGACAATGGTCTCGTTTGATGTGACATCGCTTTTTACGTCGGTCCCTATTACAGAGGCGGTGGAGGCTGTAAGAGAAAGCCTACAGAAAGACGCCACACTAGGGGAGAGAACGAAACTAACAGCTGACCACATCTGTGAAATACTTGAAATGTGTCTTAACACCACGTATTTCCAATTTAGAGGCACCTTCTTTAGACAGATTCATGGCTGTGCGATGGGCTCCCCAGTCTCTCCTATAGTGGCCAATCTGTATATGGAGAAACTGGAGGAACAAGCCCTGGGCTCTTACCAAGGGACAGCGCCAAGCCATTGGTTTCGATATGTAGACGATACATGGGTTAAGTTAAAGAAACAGGAAGTGGAACCATTTTCAGCACACATTAACTCGGTGGACCCTTTTATAAATTTCACTCGCGAGGATGCTAAGGAGAGTGAACTCGCCTTTCTAGATTGTAAGGTCATCATACTGGAGAACGGACAATTAGAGACTGAGGTCTTCAGAAAGTCCACTCACACTGACCAGTACCTGGCCTTTGATTCAAATCATCCGCTACAACACAAACTCGGGGTCATTAGAACGCTTCAACACCGAGCCCACCAGGTCCCCACTAGCTCGGAGGGAAAGAACAGAGAAACCAAACATGTTCAGAGAGCACTTTCCAGATGTGGCTACCCCAAGTGGTCTTTTACTAAAGCCCAAAGGACGAGAAAGGCCAGAGACACAGTCCAACAGACAGAAGAAAGTAGGAGAAGAGGGGTGTCCTTACCGTATGTGGCGGGAGTTTCAGAGAAACTACAAAGAATCTTTAGGCAACACAAAATCCCTGTGTATTTCAAACCTTTCAACACGTTAAGACAGAAATTAGTGCATCCCAAAGACAAAACACCCAGACACAAACAGAGCAATGTGGTGTATTCAATTAAATGTAGTGAAGAGGAGTGCACTGACCACTATATTGGAGAAACCAAACAAACTCTACAGAAACGACTTTACCAACATCGTAGAGAAAACTCTAGTGGGCCACAGTCGGCTGTTCATCTCCACCTCAAGGCCTCCAACCACACGGTGGATGACACAGAGGTTAAAATTCTGGCTCGGGAGAAGAATTGGTTTGAGAGAGGGGTGAAAGAAGCCATTTTTGTGAGGAAACAAAAACCTTCTCTTAACAGAGGAGGAGGGTTAAGATTTGTTTTGCCTCGCATCTATGACGACATCCTAAAAACAACGCCCTAACTTGGGACAAGGTCAGTGACATGCTAATGAGTTAGGAGGGGTGAGACCTGCACTCCACTTGAGCATCCCAGCAGACAATAGGTCTGTGACATGCTAATGAGTTAGGGTCGTTAGCGTCAGCAGGGTCGTTAGACCTGCTCCCTTTTACATCAAGCAGACCTGAGATTGTTTACGAGTTAGTATCAGGATTAGGGTGTGGCTAACCACACCCATAGGTTATAAATCTCCAACGCGCGGTCCGAGAATTCATTCCCTGAAGAAGTCCCCAGGTTGAGGACGAAACGTCGGGAAAACTTGCTAAGAAGTACAGATGATGGGTGAGAAACCTTCCTTTGCTATATCCTGTCTACTATCAGATTTAAAATTCTGTATAGCTACTAATGCAGAGCTTGAATCAGAGCATATCACTACTTCTTTCACTGGCAATCCTTCCACCCACTCTAAAGCTGATGAAATTGCTAACATTTCCGTCGTAAACACTGCCAAGTTATCTGTAACTCTCCTTCTAAAAACTACTTTTAGATCTGGGATAACAAAAGCAAAGGCCGCACTTCCTGTCTCAGGTTCCTTCGATCCGTCCGTATATATTGCTGTGTATTCCCTATACACTGTTTCAAGTCTATCTTGTACCAATTTTTCAATACCTCCAACATTACTTTGAAACTTCCCCAGAAAGCTTAGATCCACCAAGACTGCCGGGAACACCCATGGAGGAGCAGCAGTCAATGGTGCTGTCATAGCAAATCGTTTCTGATTCTGATTCTGATGTGCCATTCGCTGACTTTTTCATGCTAAACTATCCCGCTTTGTCATCTCTCTTTCCCAGCAGGGCTCTAGTGTTTTCACCGCTGGATGACGCTCCTCTGTGTGCCCTTTTAAATTCACCCAGTACTGTAAAGCCAATTGCTTCCTCCTCAAATGCAACGGCATCTCTCCCACCTCTACCTGAAGGGCCGATACTGGGGTAGTCCTAAATGCCCCACAACCTCAATGCACTAGCCTGCACTGTCCGGAGTCATCCCATCACACTTGTTACGACTGTCCCATAAACTCCACTTCCATAGTCTAACACTGCTCTCACCAGAGCTACATAAATCTTCTTTAACTAGCCCCCATTCCTCTCCAGTCAGACACCTCATGACATTTATAATTTTCTTACTTTTTTTCTCCATACACTCAACATGCATCCTCCATGTCAACCCCACATCCATCCACATTCCTGAAAATGTAAACTCTAACCTGCTCTATGGCTTGTCCAGTTTAATATTTGCCTCAGCTTTCCTTTTCCAAGTAACCGTTACTTTTTTTTTTCCACTGAGAATTTAAAACCCCATAAAAATGACCTTCTTCTCCTTCTCCTTCTTCTTCTTCTTCTATCATCTGCAAAAAGGGACCACCCTATCCTTTGGTCAACCTCTTCAAAACAATACTACTATTGCTACTACTACTCATACTGCTGATTGAAAAAAACAATAAGGCAAGGCATGTTTAATTGTATGGCACAGTTTATACATAATCTCAAAGTGCTAAACAAAGCAAGACAGAAACACCATAAATAAATAATAATCACAGCACCTTACAAAAATATAAAACATTCTTCATTACAACCATCTGGACTCTAATGGACCATGTGTCCATTAGTCTAAAGAGTCTGTTTGTGCAGTACCAGGGAAGAGCAGGACCAGGGGAGAACAGGACCAGGGGAGAGCAGGACCAGGAGAGAGCAGGACCAGGAGAGAGCAGGACCAGGAGAGAGCAGGACCAGGGGAGAGCAGGACCAGGGGAGAGCAGGACCAGGGGAGAGCAGGACCAGGGGAGAGCAGGACCAGGGGAGAACAGGACCAGGGGAGAACAGGACCAGGGGAGAACAGGACCAGGGGAGAGCAGGACCAGGGGAGAACAGGACCAGGGGAGAACAGGACCAGGGGAGAACAGGACCAGGGGAGAACAGGACCAGGGGAGGGCAGGACCAGGGGAGGGCAGGACCAGGGGAGAGCAGGACCAGGGGAGAACAGGACCAGGGGAGAACAGGACCAGGAGAGAGCAGGACCAGGAGAGAGCAGAACCAGGGGAGAGTGAGAGTTCATTGGTCCCTATCTCTCTTTCCTTCACATATTTCTTCAATACTTCTTTGTTGTTATTAGAGTTTATCTTAATGTTCTGGGTTTGATCCACAGGTTTGTTCCACACTCTGACACTTTGATGTTTACACGTCAGGCACATGTTACACACGTTCAATTTCAAGTAGTTCGATGCCTCATAATCATAGAGCGTCCATCAGGACTGACAGAGTGTGACATCACAGACAGTGTTTGCTGAATGCAGAGGAGGCGTGATGAAGCAGAAGCTCGCTGTGGTTCAGTCCCATCAAACACACAGCTCTGAAAAGCTGATAGTGAAGGAGAAAGTGCAGAGAGTGGTGTTGGGGTCAGGACCCTGGAGCTTGTCTGGGCATAGTGACTCTGTTCATTGGTTCTTTTACTTCTGCGTTGTCATCACTGCAGGTCTTTAAAGCACGCCCTTTTATGATGAACACAATAAAACATGAGGATTAGAATCACACTGAATCACATGGGGCAGTCTAGTCCCAAAGATTTAGTGAACAATGAAGATGTGGAGAGAGTGAAAAATGTAGTTTACCTTTATGCCATTTGGATTCTGAAAAAGTATATTTGGTACATATAGAAAACAGTCTATGATCTTATTCTACCACGTTTCTTCTTTCTCACAGTGGCCCTCATTTATGAAACTTGCGTACGGCCAAATCTGGTGTAAATGAGGCGTAGGCAAAAAATGTACACTTTTCTGCATTTATCATTCTGGACGTGAGCGTACGGTACGCACAGAATATACACCAAAGTGTATTGTGTACGCTCAGCTCAACCTTCATCACAACACGCCAAAACACGAATGAAATGCCTGATTTGGACAACAATAAACATGTTCCCACTCTGGAAAAATTATAAATTATAAGCTGCGTTTTCATTGAGCATCACATTTCTAATTATGAATTTGCACAAAAGAAAAAGTCTAATGGAAAAACGCAAACTTCGAATAAATCACAGTTTATGATGAGGACCCTCTTCTGTTTCTTTGTTTTTAAATCTGACTTTTGTATGTTTTTAAATGTGAAGTGCTTTGTGATCCTGGACTGTGAAAGGCGCTAAACAAATAAACTTGACTTACTTAATAACTTACGCTGCAGGATGTGTGACCATCTATAGTCTGTAAATCTGTGGCAGGCCCTGAGCTGTGTACTTACGCACGGCTTTTTGTTTTGCCTCATTCACCTCTGGTAAAGCAATGTTCTTTTACATTCGTTTTGTGAAAGCCTCACACACACACTGACAGACACACAGACACACAGACACACACACACAGAGACACACACACACACACACACACACACAGACACACACACAGACACAGACACACACAGACACAGACACACACAGACACACACAGACACACACACAGACACACACACACACACAGACACACACACGTTAGGGTTCCACAGTTTATAGACAGGATGGTAACACGCTTATCTCTGGGCAGTGTGCAGCGGGTGCTGTAGGTCCCGCCGCATAACTCTAAATGTGCTGCGCGTCATTCAGAAGTTTTGGATCCAGAGTTTCTCTGTGAAATCATCGACCACAACCTCCCAAAAGCTTCCTCTCTCTCACAGAGATCGCTCCATTGCATTCACAAGAAGATGCTGCAGACGCTTCATAATGAAGAGAGCCACCGCTGAGGCCCAGATAATTATATTCATGAACTCATTCATTCATTCATTATTTATTTACTTATTTACTTCTACAGTTCAAGAGAGATTTTTGAAATGTATCAAAAAAGTTGTGCAAATCTGTTCAAAGGAAACGCAGCTGAATGTAGAGTATATATTTTGAAACAAACATGAACAAAATAAGGTGCCTGAGGCCTTTTGAGGCTTCCAAACAGTCTTCTGCCGACTTCCTGCTGACCTCTCGTAAACACAGGCGTGAAACAGGCGCTTGCTGCACAGTTATAGGCGTGACTTTCATAAATACGTTCATATTCAGAGCGGGATTCATCGACACTCGCGGCTGCGTACGATCAGATCTGGGCGGATCTCAAACGCTCATAAATCCCACGTTGGATTTTGCGTATTTGGAATCTACTCCAAAAATATTAAACGTTTTCTGCCTACGTTTCATAAATGAGGTCCAGTGAGATTATGACCTGTTCAACTTTTGTGTTACAAACTGAAATAAACAGTATTATGAACATATTTTTCTCACCTGGGATTTTTTATGTTTCCATAATAAAACCCCAACCACAACCGCCAGCAGCACCACCAGCACCGTCACCACCACCGCCACCGCCACAGTACCAGTGTTCCCTAAAACACAAAGGAATCCCTCAGATTATATTGAAGAAACATTTAACCATTTCTTTTCTGACCAAAATATAATTCAGAACAACCTCCACCATCAGCCGCTCACACACCACACTCTGAGCAGGTCTCTGGTGTGTGGAGGCTCTTGGCCAAAGTGTCTTGCCCAAGGACACAAAAACAGTTGGGCATTTGTCAGTCATGGTTCAGTCCTGGTTCAGACTTGCTTCAGACTGGGTGAGACCTGGGGCAGACCTGGGTGGGACCTGGGTGATACCTGGGGCAGACCTGGGTGAGACCTGGGTCAGACTTGGGTCAGACTCAGGTCGGACTTCTTACCTGCTGATTGTGGTTCTCCCAAAAACACTTCGGTGCTGACCACATGAGTCTCTCGGTCTGTGGTGACGATACAGGAGTAAAGTCCTTTCTCCCAGTTCGGACCTTTCAAGACCAGGTTTGAACCCGGTCCCAGCTGCACTCTGCTGCTCCAGTCCCCACCAAAGTCCGGGTCCGCTCCAGTCCAGTTCAGGATGGTCTGACTCTGGTTAAAGGTCCACAGTAGTGTGTGGTGGGGGCTGAGAGAGTCCAGACAAAAGAGAGTCTGAGGACCAGTCCCTGGTCGAGACCAGACTGGATCTGAGACAAACAGGATCCAGTGAGAATCAAATCTAACACATGGATCTGCAGCTGCAGTCTCACCTCGTCTCCTGTAGGTGGCGCTCCTCCAGCTGTGGGCCGTGCTCACGTTGCAGCTGAGTTTATACGAAGAAGAGAGAGGCAGAGGCACCGAGCTGACCACGCCCCACACCCCGCCCTCCTCAGAATACACCTCAGTATGGTTCTGCTCAGCCTGGTCCTGCTCAGTCTGGTTCTGCTCAGTCCAGGACACAGAGGGTTTGGGGACGATGCTGTTGGACACACACCTCAGAGTGGACCCATCTGTCTCCATGGCAACGTGACTGACAGGAGCTGAGCACAGAGACGGGGAGTGAGACAAGACCAGAGTGAGACAAGAGTGAGTACACACTGGTACTGAACACACTGGTACTGAACACACTGGTACTGAACTCACTGGTACTGAACACACTGGTACTGAACTCACTGGTACTGAACACACTGGTACTGAACTCACTGGTACTGAACACACTGGTACTGAACAGTGGTACTGAACTCACTGGTACTGAACACACTGGTACTGAACTCACTGGTACTGAACACACTGGTACTGAACTCACTGGTACTGAACACACTGGTACTGAACACACTGGTACTGAACACACTGGTACTGAACTCACTGGTACTGAACTCACTGGTACTGAACACACTGGTACTGAACTCACTGGTACTGAACACACACTGGTACTGAACACACTGGTACTGAACACACTGGTACTGAACTCACTGGTACTGAACACACTGGTACTGAACACACTGGTACTGAACACACACTGGTACTGAACACACTGGTACTGAACACACTGGTACTGAACACACTGGTACTGAACACACTGGTACTGAACATACTGGTACTGAACACACTGGTACTGAACTCACTGGTACTGAACACACTGGTACTGAACTCACTGGTACTGAACACACTGGTACTGAACACACTGGTACTGAACTCACTGGTACTGAACACACTGGTACTGAACACACTGGTACTGAACTCACTGGTACTGAACACACTGGTACTGAACACACTGGTACTGAACACACTGGTACTGAACACACTGGTACTGAACACACTGGTACTGAACTCACTGGTACTGAACACACTGGTACTGAACACACTGGTACTGAACTCACTGGTACTGAACACACTGGTACTGAACTCACTGGTACTGAACTCACTGGTACTGAACTCACTGGTACTGAACTCACTGGTAGTGAACTCACTGGTACTGAACACACTGGTACTGAACACACTGGTACTGAACTCACTGGTACTAAACACACTGGTACTGAACTCACTGGTACTGAACTCACTGGTACTGAACTCACTGGTACTGAACACACTGGTACTGAACACACTGGTACTGAACACACTGGTACTGAACTCACTGGTACTGAACACACTGGTACTGAACACACTGGTACTGAACACACTGGTACTGAACACACTGGTACTGAACACACTGGTACTGAACACACTGGTACTGAACACACTGGTACTGAACTCACTGGTACTGAACTCACTCCTCTGTCCATGATGCTTTTAACTTTGTATTTTAACTGTTTTTGAAATGCACTGTTTTACTTGTATTTAAGAAAGAAAATGTATTATTATCAGAGACGTGTTTTCATTGGTCTGAATGTTTGTCCTCAGACACACAGGTTTTGTTTTCAGACTTATTTGTTTTCACAGAGTGGTGTTCTGAAAACTCTCTGGAACTGAACACGGACAAAACCAAGGAACTAATTTTCCACTCCCATTCACACACCCCAGACCTGCCTCCCACTCTCATACACAACAAAACAATAGAACGGGTTAATCACTTCAAATACCTTGGACTCACACTCGACAATAAACTCACCTTTGAACAACATGTCACAGATATCCATAAACGTTCCCAACAAAGACTCTACATCCTTCGTAAGCTCCGTGCCCTCTCTGTCTCTCCAAATCTGCTTCTGAAACTCTACTCTTCAATCATTCAACCTATTCTCCTCTACTGCTCTCCCTGTTACTTTAACATGCTCTCCATCACCAACAGAAACAAACTCACTAAAGTCACACACACAGCATCCAAAATCATCAGTCTCCCCACCGCAGACCTCTCTCAGCTCAACCTCACAGCAGTAACACGCATGGCCCGGACAGTAAGCACTGACCCAGACCATCCCCTCCACACCCACTTCACTCTGCTGCCCTCAGGACGCAGATACAGAACTCTAAGATGGAAGAGGGCAAGATTTAGTAAAAGTTTTGTCCCTTCAGCGATAGCAGCTCTAAATAGTCTGTAATGTTGCCCTTGTTCCTGCGTTGTATGTGTTTCCCTCCCTTCGGTGTCTTTTGTGTTTATTGTAACCTGTATGTGACAGTGCCTGTGAAAATGAATTTCCCTCAGGGGACAATAAAGGTCTATCTATCTATCTATCTATCTATTTGTGCAGAAAAAAACTAAACCTGAGCCTAAACATTCTGTGCACGTGTTGTTGTCCATTTTCTAATTCTCAAACCTCCTCGTTCTAAACAATAGAACTCTGTGATGAACCTGTCGTAAACACAGGCGTAAAACAGGCGCTTGCTGCACAGTTATAGGCGTGACTTTCAGAAATACAGCCGCGGCGCCGCACGCTCAGATCTGGGCGGATCTCACACGTTCATAAATCCCACGTTGGATCCCATGATTATAGTTATGGATCTAAAACAATAGAACTCTGATGAACCCATGATTATAGTTATGGATCTAAAACAATAGAACTCTGATGAACCCATGATTATAGTTATGGATCTAAAACAATAGAACTCTGATGAACCCATGATTATAGTTATGGATCTAAAACCTTCTATCGTTAGTTTTCGGTGCCTCAGCTTGAAATGAAATAGACCCACAGCCCAGAGCAGAATAACTTTAGCAAACAGTAAAAACAGTATTTATCCGAGACACTATACGTAAGAGATACAACCTGGTAGGGGAAACTGCAGCACCTGGAGGAAACCTGCGCTGACACTCTGCATGTAGAGTTTCAGAGTGTGTAATATTCAGTGAACTTCAGACTCAAAGCAGATTAGATAAAAACTTCAATGGTATCAGCGCCAGTTTGGAAACTATGTGCAGACTTGGATCAGACTTTGATCAGTCCCAGACAACGTTTAGTCCAAGTTTAGTCCTGTTTTAGTCCTAGTTCATGGATGTGGTTTACACTGGTCCCTGGTTTATCGCGGGGGTGATGCGGTAACTCCTTGAAGTAGCAGCAGTTTGTTTCAGGCTGTAAAACCCTCACCACCGCCTGGACTTTACTCTAATCATGTTCTTGGGATGGACGTGTTATTGTTGACAGCAGTGAACAACAGAGCACATGAGGCAGCTGTACACGAGCCGAGGAATGTGGGAGAAACCTGCAAACAGACGAGAAGAGAGAGACCCCCATATCAGGGGCCTCCCTCCCCCTACAATAACACACAACACTAACACTGGCTCAGCTACAAGATCAGCAAAACATGAAAACTCTCTCTGGTCTCCCTCTGGTCTTTCTCCGGTCTCTCTCTGGGCTCTCTCCGGTCTCTCTCTGGGCTCTCTCTGGTCTCTCTCTGGTCTCTCTCTGGTATTTCTCTGGTCTCTCTCTGGTCTCTCTCTGGTCTCTCTCTCTGGTCTCTCTCTGGTCTTTCTCTGGTCTCTCTCTGGTCTTTCTCTGGTCTCTCTCTGGTCTCTCTCTGGTCTTTCTCTGTTCTCTCTCTGTTCTCTCTCTGGTCTCTCTCTGATCTTTCTCTGGTCTCTCTCTCTGGTCTCTCTCTGATCTTTCTCTGGTCTCTCTCTGGTCTCTCTCTGGTCTCTCTCTGGTCTCACTATCTGGTCTCTCTCTGGTCTCTCTCTGGTCTCTCTTGTCTCTCTCAGGTTTCTCTGGTCTCTCTCTCTGGTCTTCTAGTCTGCACTTCAGCAGTCATGAGTTCAGGTGATTAAAAAGTGTATGTTTAAATCCTTCAAACACTGGCCGCTGTGATAAACCTGGGGCCAGTGTTGTGTATGTTGTCTGTTTATACTTTCTTATTGTGTGTTTCTATTGTTTTACATGGACCTTATCTGTGACTGAAAGAAGATTACTATATATTCATGCTTATTATGCGCATTAATCCCATAACAGAGTGTTAGTAAAGTACATTCCCCGCTGAGTAGTACCTTGCACGTCCACAGACACGATCTGCTCGCCGCTGCCCCTAGTGGTGGAGGCGTAGCACTTGTATTTTCCAGCGTCGTCAGGTACGATGCCGGAGATGTGCAGCGTGGCGTCTCCGTGTGGGAGCTGCTGTGGATCGAGCTTCGTGCGGCCCCTGAAGCGCTCTTTCTGGCGGCTCAGCTGGTCATGGCTGTTGTAGAAGGAGTGAACGGGATAACTGGGGTCCTCCGGGGGCTTCAGCCAGTGGATCAGCACGTCCGAGCCTGGGTCGAAGGGGCACGGCAGGGAGCATTCCGCGGAGACCCGGCAGACCACCGCCTCAGCTGCAACACACACTGCATCTTTAAGGAGACATTCTCTCTTTCTCACAGACCTGGAGTTGGTTTAAGATCCATCCTCACTTATCAGGAATTTCTGGCACAAACATGTCTCTCTCTGGTCTCTCTCTGGTCCCTCACCCTCTCTCTAGTCTCTCTCTGGTCTCTCTTTCTGGTGTCTCTCTAGTATCTCTCTCTGGTCTCTCTCTCTCTCTAGTCTCCCTCTCTGGTATCTCTGGTATCTCTCTGGTCTCTCTCTGTGGTATCTCTCTGGTCTCTCTCTGGTCTGTCTCTCTGGTCTCTCTCTGGTCTGTCTCTCTGATCTCTCTCTGGTCTGTCTCTCTGGTCTCTCTCTCTGGTCTGTCTCTGGTCTCTCTCTGGTCTCTCTCTGGTCTCTCTCTGGTCTCTCTCTGGTCTCTCTCTGGTCTGTCTCTGGTCTCTCTCTCTCTGGTATATCTCTGGTCTCTCTCTCTGGTCTGTTTCTGGTCTCTCTCTCTGGTCTGTCTCTGGTCTCTCTCTGGTCTGTCTCTCTGGTCTCTCTCTGGTCTGTCTCTCTGGTCTGTCTCTGGTCTCTCTCTGGTCTCTCTCTGGTCTCTCTCTCTGGTCTCTCTCTGGTCTCTCTCTCTGGTCTCTCTCTGGTCTCTCTCTCTGGTCTCTCTCTCTGGTCTCTCTCTGGTCTTTCTCTCTGGTCTCTCTCTGGTCTCTCCCTGGAGCACAGTTTCCACTGGACGCACATTCTCTAAATTTCAGACGCTCGGGGTGTTCAGACCAGACCTGAAGTCCTGCTGCGGTGGGAAACAAACTGGTGGAATTAGCGGACTTTGATCCTAACAGAGTTAAGCTAGCGGCTTTTTGTGTAAAGTTCTTCTCTGTGAATGTAGCTGCAGCGTCTCTGTGTCATGGATCTATAATAATAACTGGATAGGGTATTATTAGCTTACAGCTGTCACACCCATGGGCACAGGGGGCGCTGTGGTCCTGCAAACTGAATTCACGTAGGCTACCCAGAAAAAAGTCCCATAGAACTCAATGTAAACTAAAACAGCTCGACCTCAGCTAACAGAGAACCTACAGAGAACCTACAGAGAACCTGACAGAGAACCTAGAGCTTTCATAAAGATCAGATTTTGTAGGGATTTTAGTGTCCCTTGTCGTCCTGAACTTTTTTTCTTCTTAAATCCTTCGGTTTTCTTTAAATCCACACTTTACTGCCACAAACTCTGCTCCTTTCCTTCCCGCTCTGGCTCTGCTCTCCCACTGCTCTGATCAGCTCTGATTGGTCAGAGCGCGGCCGAGCCCCTCTGTGCATGGGCATGAGAGCCACACACGCGTATTTGGCGCAATGCATCATGGGAGCTCGTCGACTGCGCAGAACCAGGAGGACCAGACGATGCCCAAATATAGGCGAGTTCAGCTAATCTCCCGGTCTCCGTGAAGTCCCATGAACTGCTGAGCACAAGCCATTCATTTGAATAGGGCGCCATCTTGGATCATGGGGCTTCACAAACTTTATATAACAGCAGTATGTGTTCACGGAGGTGACTTTATACAACAGCAGTATGTGTTCACGGAGGTGCGCCATAAGTTTGTTTTATTATTAAACGATACTTCCGCATTGGCGAATGTGACAGGTTGAAATCAGAGTGGGCGGGTCCCGGCTCAAAAATTTCCAAAATGATGTGCGCTGACCTGCTGCAGTACCGCCATAACGTGCGTCCAGAGAAAATAGTTCAGCAATGTTTATCTCTTGCGCCTCTACAGTCCGTGCTCCTCTACAGTCGGTCGGCACTAGATCATATACGGAATCGGGACGGAAGCAGAAGTGAATATAATAAACTACCTATTCATGCCTAAACTTAACCAACCATTCCCATAAAATAACCCCAGCCCACCATAACCCTAACCTTAACCATCTTACTCAGACCACCTTAAACCTAACCTTAACCATCTTACTCAGACCACCTTAACCCTAACCTTAACCATCTTACTCAGACCACCTTAACCATCTTACTCAGACCACCTTAACCCTAACCTTAACCATCTTACTCAGACCACCTTAACCCTAACCTTAACCATCTTACTCAGACCACCTTAACCCTAACCTTAACCATCTTACTCAGACCACCTTAACCATCTTACTCAGACCCACCTTAACCCTAACCTTAACCATCTTACTCAGACCCCCCCTTAACCCTAACCTTAACCATCTTACTCAGACCACCTTAACCCTAACCTTAACCATCTTACTCAGACCACCTTAACCCTAACCTTAACCATCTTACTCAGACCACCTTAACCCTAACCTTAACCATCTTACTCAGACCACCTTAAGCCTAACCTTAACCATCTTACTCAGACCACCTTAACCCTAACCTTAACCATCTTACTCAGACCCACCTTAACCCTAACCTTAACCATCTTACTCAGACCACCTTAACCATCTTACTCAGACCACTTTAACCCTAACCTCGACCATCTTACTCAGACCACCTTAACCCTAACCTTAACCATCTTACTCAGACCACCTTAACCTTAACCATCTTACTCAGACCACCTTAACCCTAACCTTAACCATCTTACTCAGACCACTTTAACCCTAACCTCGACCATCTTACTCAGACCCACCTTAACCCTAACCTTAACCATCTTACTCAGACCACCTTAACCTTAACCATCTTACTCAGACCACCTTAACCCTAACCTTAACCATCTTACTCAGACCACTTTAACCCTAACCTCGACCATCTTACTCAGACCCACCTTAACACTAACCTTAACCATCTTACTCAGACCACCTTACTCAGACCACCTTAACCCTAACCTTAACCATCTTACTCAGACCCACCTTAACCCTAACCTTAACCATCTTACTCAGACCACCTTAACCTTAACCATCTTACTCAGACCACCTTAACACTAACCTTAACCATCTTACTCAGACCCACCTTAACACTAACCTTAACCATCTTACTCAGACCACCTTAACCCTAACCTTAACCATCTTACTCAGACCCCCCCTTAACCCTAACCTTAACCATCTTACTCAGACCACCTTAACCCTAACCTTAACCATCTTACTCAGACCCACCTTAACCCTAACCTTAACCATCTTACTCAGACCCACCTTAACCCTAACCTTAACCATCTTACTCAGACCCACCTTAACCCTAACCTTAACCATCTTAAGCCTAGTTTATACTCGCGCGGCGCGGAGCTTACGGAGGTGACGTGACGTCACTTGCGCAACGCGTTGGTCACCGCAAGGCCCTTACGTTGCCTCTCCTGCAGCATCGAAATTTTCTAACTACGTAAGGTTCACCGCAAGGAATCTCCGCTGTGATTGGTCCGTGTGTGTGTATTGGAAGGTAGCACGGAGCGGCTGCAGCAGGGACATGGACGAGGCACTATGGAGCAGAGAGCTTTGTGCTTCGAAGGAAAAGCAGTTTGGGCTCAGAGCCTGATATACAGGAGACTGTGGACTATCTAACATATATATAACATATATCTAACTTATATCTAACATATATATAACTTATAAACTGTGCAGTCGTTTGTTTTGCACTGTTCCTGTCTTGTTTGAATCGTAGCTGCGTTTGTTGCTTTCCTCCTGCACTCGTAAATCGTTCATGTTTGTCTCAGATATTTACCACTATTATTGTTTTGCTGTTTGTGCTGAAAACTATTTAATAATAACTATGTTCCCAACAAGAACTGTGTCTTTATTCACAGCATCACAGTTGAAATTACTTATAAAATAATGAATCCATAAAACTCTCACATAAACCTACAGTAGAAACACGTGTAATGAGCTCAAACAGCTTTGTTTGCTATTGTTGTTCTGAAGAGGACAAAGTAGCAGCGTAAATGGGACCGCTCCTGTGTGATCGCCCTCATGTGGTTTGTTGTGGGATTACAACATTCTCCTCAAAACTCCGTAAGGGGAACGCGCCAGTATAACATCAATTGTGCTTACGTAGGTCCACCGCAACCGCTAACGTAAGCCACGCCGCGCAAGTATACTCTAGGCTTTACTCAGACCACCTTAACCCTAACCATAACCATCTTACTCAGACCACCTTAACCCTAACCTCGACCATCTTACTCAGACCACCTTAACCCTAACCTTAACCATCTTACTCAGACCCACCTTAACCCTAACCTTAACCATCTTACTCAGACCACCTTAACCTTAACCATCTTACTCAGACCACCTTAACCCTAACCTTAACCATCTTACTCAGACCCACCTTAACACTAACCTTAACCATCTTACTCAGACCACCTTAACCCTAACCTTAACCATCTTACTCAGACCACTTTAACCCTAACCTCGACCATCTTACTCAGACCACCTTAACCCTAACCTTAACCATCTTACTCAGACCACCTTAAACTGAACCTTAACCATCTTACTCAGACCACCTTAACCCTAACCTTAACCATCTTACTCAGACCACCTTAACCCTAACCTTAACCATCTTACTCAGACCACCTTAACCCTAACCTTAACCATCTTACTCAGACCACCTTAACCCGAACCTTAACCATCTTACTCAGACCACCTTAACCCTAACCTTAACCATCTTACTCAGACCACCTTAACCCTAACCTTAACCATCTTACTCAGACCACGTTAACCCTAACCTTAACCATCTTACTCAGACCACCTTAACCCTAACCTTAACCATCTTACTCAGACCACCTTAACCCTAACCTTAACCATCTTACTCAGACCACCTTAACCCTAACCTTAACCATCTTACTCAGACCACCTTAACCATCTTACTCAGACTACCTTAACCCTAACCTTAACCATCTTACTCAGACCACCTTAACCATCTTACTCAGACTACCTTAACCCTAACCTTAACCATCTTACTCAGACCACCTTAACCCTAACCTTAACCATCTTACTCAGACACCTAAAACTTAACCAGTCTCCACTTAAGGACATATTAGTCTAAAACTAATTCGAAAGTAGGATTGTTATTTCTGTTTTTGTCCCGATTCCGTATATGATCTAGTGCTGATCCTCTACAGTCCGTGCGCCTCTACAGATGCAGTTCCACGCTCGAACGGACGTCAAGTCAATGAAAAGTCTTGAGTCAGAACCGGGTGAAGGACATCGGTCTGAACGGCCCTAAGTCTGATCAGATGGACTTTGTAACTCCAGAGGTTTGTGGAGCGTCTCCTGGCACAGTTCCAGTCTGAGTTCTCGTCAAACCAGTCGCACATTCCTCTCATACTTAGTAACGTAGAACCTGTTCTCTGAAATTATTTCACTTTCAACTGTGATGAGCTGTGAGGGTTTGGAACCTTTTGGGTCTGACCACAGCAGTGTGGGATTGGAACCTTTTGGGTCTGACCACAGCAGTGTGGGATTGGAACCTTTTGGGTCTGACCACAGCAGTGTGGGATTGGAACCTTTTGGGTCTGACCACAGCAGTGTGGGATTGGAACCTTTTGGGTCTTCCGCTGTTCATCTTTATTTCAACACTTTTATATTCACTGCTCGTCCATAAAGGCCAGAGTTGTGGGGAGTCATTTGTGTCATAGAGCGTATATTAGGAGTGGACTGACCTCGTGTGACATCACCAGCCTTAAAACAGAAGAACATTAGCTGAAACAGTGTTGCTAAGACCAGAGAGAAAGCACTAAACCACAGATTTAACAGTTACTGAGCTTGGAGTTTGTGAGTCAATGGGAGCCAGAGTGAGTTGGAGCCAAACTCCGTCCATGAGCACTTCCCTATTGAGAACCGTTCTCATCCTAGATTTGGTCCCTGAAGCTCCTGCTGAGTTCTTCTTCTGTGTCTGTGGAGAACAGCCCTGGGAACGACTTCTCCCTCCGGACACTTATTCACTCAAGTGACATACTTTACTTTCTTACTTCAAACTGATTTAAGAAAAATGATTAAAGGAGACGTGTTAATGATTAAAGGATACGTGTTGATAGTTAACTGTGTTAAATATAAACAGCAGACGTCTTATACTTATTCAAACAGTACTTGTTTTGTGGTTTTAAAGATAGGAATTTAGTATTTTATAGTATAGTATTTTCTTTTGTCACTTTTCTGTTTTTGAAAACATACTCGAAGGCAAGAGTGAAAGTAAAAAGAATGATCAGAGTGCAGACCTGAGACTAATAATAATGAGAGGATTTAGAGCCAGAGCTGTCGTACCTGTGAGCCGCGACCACACAACCAGCAGGACCAGCAGGAGCAGCAGGAGAGCCGGTGTTCGCTCCGACATCTTCAACTGCACTTCCACTTTAAAGCTGAGGTCCAACACTCATGACTGAGGGAGGAGCATCATCAGCCAATCAGAGATCAGCTCGAGGTGTTTTCTTAGAGTCCATATTTAGAAGCAGCTCTGGTTTCAAATATACACACAGACCTCAGACCTGGACCACAGACCAGGACCACAGACCTGGACCACAGACCTGGACCACAGACCTGGACCACAGACCTGGACCACAGACCAGGACCACAGACGAGGACCACAGACCAGGACTCTTTGGTTTCATGACTGGCTGAAGGTGTGTGTATAAAGACCTGCATCAGTTACAGACAGACGTCCTTTAATGTAGTGACACACACAATCTACTGTTCAATATATAACTTTATTATATGACTTGGACCGTACGCGCGCTCTGATTGTCCGCAGCGCGTATCATACAAAACCAAGTCGGACATGAACATACTTCACAAATATCTCAAAAGCATTGGTAAAGACACAGACGAGAGTCATTTAATAAAACATTTATCAACCTTGCTTTCTCGGTCTGTACAGACCTCGCGCTCGGTTAATAAGCCGTTAATAAATATATATATATACAGTATATAACTAAAATGTGGAAAACTTCAAAACATCACAATATTATTGTTCCCGGTGTGACATCACCACAGTGTGACATCACAGTAGAGGCAGTTTCCTTATATGGGCGTTGGTTCTGATGGCTTTGCTTCGTAATAGACCGTTACGAGCTGGAGTGTCCTGTGAGAATGAAGACATCTGATTGGTCAATCCTCAGACCAGAGAGCGCTAACTGGTGAGACAGAGTAGTGAGTCAAAAAGAGCCAGAGGGAGAAAAACTTCATCCATGAGCACTTCCCTATTCATTGAGCTTCTTTGTCTGAAAAGTGAAATATATTTATAACTATTTAAAGGAAGCACCCATCAGAACATGAGCTGCACTTTAAAGCTGTGGTACGTAACTTTAAAGCTACAGTACGTAACTTTAAAGCTACAGTACGTAACTTTCCAGAAGAACTCTCTGGATCTAAAACAGTGGTTTCAGTAGTTTTCATGTGTTTCTGTCTCTGTCACATCTTTACAGACAGAAAAGTGAAACAGAGAGGACCACCCTCTCTCAGCCAATCAGCTCTCAGCCCACAGAGTCAGATAGTGACTCACTGGGGTCTTTCTGACACAGATATATCATGTTTTCCAATGTATGTTGTGATCTGTGCTAAACATGTTATTTATGACACAAAAAAGTTAGGTCACTGAGCTTTAACTAGGCAACAGCGGTGTCCAGGGGGTTGTGGTGAGTTTGAGAACAGGGCTTGTTGGCAGAAGGGGCGGGCCCTGGCTCCTGTAGATATTGGCTCTTAGAGCTGTGTGATAGTAGTCTTTAATGTCTGTGATCATGAGAGTGTGGACGGCTCGTTACTGCCCCCGGTGGACGGCGTGCTGTCTGCGCCTGCAACAAAACAACAGGACTGTTACAACTGTATGTTAGAGTCACAGCTGCCCTGGGGCAGACAGACAGAACTAACAACACCCACTGTATGTTAGAGCCACAGCTGCCCTGGGGCAGACTGACAGAAGACCACCAATCCTACTCACACATAACACACACACACATATATATAGACATGCAATGTCTCCTCTCTCTCCCCTCTGTCTCCTCTCTCTCCCCTCTGTCTCCTCTCGCTCCCCTCTGTCTCCTCTCTCTCCCCTCTGTCTCCTCTCTCTCCCCTCTGTCTCCTCTCTCTCCCCTCTGTCTCCTCTCTCTCCCCTCTGTCTCCTCTCTCTCCCCTCTGTCTCCTCTCTCTCCCCTCTGTCTCCTCTCTCTCCCCTCTGTCTCCTCTCTCTCCCCTCTGTCTCCTCTCTCTCCCCTCTGTCTCCTCTCTCTCCCCTCTGTCTCCTCTCTATCCCCTCTGTCTCTTCTCTCTCCCCTCTGTCTCCTCTCTCTCCCCTCTGTCTCCTCTCTCTCCCCTCTGTCTCTTCTCTCTCCCCTCTGTCTCCTCTCTCTCCCCTCTGTATCCCCTCTGTCTCTTCCCTCTTCCCTCTGTCTCTTCTCTCTCCCCTCTCTCCCCTCTGTCTCTTCTCTCTCCCCTCTGTCTCCTCTCTCTCCCCTCTCTCCCCTCTGTCTCCTTTCTCTCCCCTCTCTCCCCTCTGTCTCCTCTCTCTCCCCTCTCTCCCCTCTGTCTCCTCTCTCTCCCCTCGCTCCCCTCTCGCTCTCCTTTCTCTACCCTCTCTCCCCTCTCTATCCCCTCTGTCTCCTCCTCCCCTCCTCCTCCCCTCTCCCTCCCCTCTGTCTCCTCCTCCCCTCCTCCTCCCCTCTCCCTCCCCTCTGTCTCCTCCTCCCCTCCTCCTCCCCTCTCCCTCCCCTCTGTCTCCCTCTGATGCTGAGAGCTGGTATCACACTCACCTTTGACAGGATGCAGCTCTGTAGCCTCCTCTGCGTCAGACTTGGGCTTTGACAATCCTCCTGCAACACACAACTGTCATTATCACACACACGCACACACACACACACACTCGCACACACACACACACCCACACGCGCGCACACACACACACACACGCACACGCACACGCACACACAGTTACCTCTGATCTTGTTGTACACTAACAGGACCACCAGGGTCAGCACCAGGAGCCCCACCAGGAGCCCCACCAGCCACCAGTACGAGGGCTGCTCTGGGGAACTGTGCTTCCCTGGAACCACAGAGAAATGAGAACCATGAGGACCATGTGCAGTCCTGGTAACTACAGAAACAGTCCAAACTCATATTCTACTGTTAGTCTGTCACAAAGTCCCACATCTTCTTTGTCACACCTATAAACTATGCTCTCATTGTGGTCTCTCTCTGGTCTCTTTCTGGTTTCTCTTTCTGGTTTCTCTTTGGTCTCTCTCTGGTCTCTCTCTGGTCTCTCTCTGGTCTCTCTCTGGGTTCTCTCTGGTCTCTCTCTGGTCTCTCTCTGGTCTCTCTCTGGTCTCTCTCTGGTCTCTCTCTGGTCTCTCTCTGGTCTCTCTCTGGTCTCTCTCTGATCTCCCTCTGGTCTCCCTCTGGTCTCCCTCTGGTCTCTCTCTGGTCTCCCTCTGGTCTCTCTCTGGTCTCTCTCTGGTCTCTCTCTGGTCTCTCTCTGGTCTCTCTCTGGTCTCTGGTCTTCCGCTGGTCTCCCGCTGGTCTCCCGCTGGTCTCTCTCTGGTCTCTGGTCTTCCGCTGGTCTCCCGCTGGTCTCCCGCTGGTCTCCCGCTGGTCTCCCGCTGGTCTCCCGCTGGTCTCTCTCTGGTCTCCCTCTGGTCTCTCTCTGGTCTCTGGTCTCCCTCTGGTCTCTCTCTGGTCTCTCTCTGGTCTCTGGTCTCCCTCTGGTCTCACCTGTCCCCGTGACAGTCACCTCCAGCCTCTCAGTGTGGCTGTTGCGATCGCTGGAGAAGACGCAGGAGTAGCGTCCCGTGTGCTTCTCGCTCGTGTCCATCAGACGCAGAGAGCCGTCCCCGAGCTGGACCCGGTACCCGTCCAGCTCGGCGTGTCCGCTCCACTCCGGGGCAGACGTGGCCTCACCCGAGTCCACGCGGTAGGTCAGGATGTGTGAGGAGGAGTTGCTGTGAGAGAAGGTCCAGGAGAGAGTGCGGGCGTTCAGGAAGGAGGGCGAAAAGCAGGGGAGGGTGAGGTCTGCTCCTTCCACTCCTCGTACGTCTGTGAGAGAAACCAGGGTTAGCGACAGAGTGAGAGAAACCAGGGTTAGCGACAGAGTGAGAGAAACCAGGGTTAGCGACAGAGTGAGAGAAACCAGGGTTAGCGACAGAGTGAGAGAAACCAGGGTTAGCGACAGAGTGAGAGAAACCAGGGTTAGCGTCAGAGTGAGAGAAACCAGGGTTAGCGTCAGAGTGAGAGAAACCAGGGTTAGCGACAGACTGGACTGAAGACTGGTCTCTCTAGTCTCTGGTCTCTCTCTAGTCTGTCATTGGTTTTTGGCCTCTCTCTGGTCCCTCTCTTTTGTCTTTTTAGTCTCTGGTCTCTCCTTAGTTGTTCTCTGGTCTCTCTGAGGTCTCTTGTCTCTCTCTCTGATCTCTCTAGTGTCTCTCTTTAGTCTCTCTCTCTGGTCTCTCTTTAGTCTCTCTCTCTGGTCTCTCTGGGGTCTCTTGTCTCTCTCTCTGGTCTCTCCAGTCTCTCTTTAGTCTCTCTCTCTCTGGTCTCTCTAGTCTCTCTTTAGTCTCTCTCTCTGGTCTCTCTTTAGTCTCTCTGGGGTCTCTTGTCTCTCTCTGGTCTCTCTCTGGTCTCTCCAGTCTCTCTTTAGTCTCTCTCTCTCTGGTCTCTCTGGAGTCTCTTGTCTCTCTCTCTGGTCTCTCTAGTCTCTATCTTGTCTCTCTTTAGTCTCTCTCTCCGGCCTCTCTCTGGTCTCTCTAGTCTCTCTTTAGTCTCTGGTCTCTCTCCACAAGGTCCTGTACCTCTGTGCCTGTAGGAGGCGCTCCAGCTCTCTCCTCCATAAGGACTGGTGGCGGTGCAGACGTAGACGCGCTCCCCCTGGCCCATGGTGCGCAGCCGGCTCTCCACGGCATACAGACCCGAGTCCTCCAGCTGCTTCCTGGTCAGGGGCCGCAGGTCCTGGAAGGTGGGGGGCTCCGTGGACCATGTGACCCGAGGGGGCGGGAACACGTGACGCACAGAGCATTTCACCTCCTCATACCCACTGAGACGAGACAGCTCCACGGAGAGGGAGCGGATCGGAGCTGTGGAGAGGAGAAAGCGTTAGCATGTCCACACCAGAGCACGTTAGCATGTCCACACCAGAGCACGTTAGCATGTCCACACCAGAGCACGTTAGCATGTCCACACCAGAGCACGTTAGCATGTCCACACCAGAGCACGTTAGCATGTCCACACCAGAGCACGTTAGCATGTTGTTTCTCAAACATGTATCCAACACATTTGTAAAAAAGCATTCTGTACAAACTCACTGCTCACGAGACTGGTCTGCACTTACGGACGAGACTCTCTGGTCTCTCTCTGGTCTCGCTTTCTGGTCTCTCTCTGGTCTCTCTCTCTGGTCTCTTGCTCTGGTCTCTCTCTCTGGTAACACTGACCTCCCACCTGGTGAAGACCATGGAGCGGCTCATCCTCACCCATCTCCGCTCCTTGGTCTACTTCCTGCAGCGGATGCTCTCCCACCTGGAGCCTGCAGGGGGCGCTGTGAGGGTCATGTTTTTTGACTTCTCCAGTGCTTTCAACACCATCAGACCGGCACTGCTGCAGGGGAAGATGGAGGACCAGGAGTGGACAGTAGCCTCACAGCATGGACCATCAACTACCTCACTGCATGGACCATCGACTACCTCACTGCATGGACCATCAACTACCTCACTGCATGGACCATCAACTACCTCACAGCATGGACCATCAACTACCTCTCTGCATGGACCATCAACTACCTCACTGCATGGACCATCAACTACCTCACAGCATGGACCATCAACTACCTCACTGCATGGACCATCAACTACCTCACTGCATGGACCATCAACTACCTCACAGCATGGACCATCAACTACCTCACAGCATGGACCATCAACTACCTCACTGCATGGACCATCAACTACCTCACTGCATGGACCATCAACTACCTCACTGCATGGACCATCAACTACCTCACTGCATGGACCATCAACTACCTCTCTGCATGGACCATCAACTACCTCACTGCATGGACCATCAACTACCTCACTGCATGGACCATCAACTACCTCACTGCATGGACCATCAACTACCTCACTGCATGGACCATCAACTACCTCTCAGACCGACCACAGTACGTGCGGCTGCAGCTGTGAGTCTGAGGTGGTAGTCTGCAGCACTGGGGCCCCTCAGGGCCCCTCAGGGCCCTGTCCTCTCACCGTTTCTCTTCACCATCTACACCTCAGACTTCACACACGACACACACAGCTGTCACCTGCAGAAGTTCTCCCACGACTCCGCCATCGTGGGCTGTGTGTCTGAGGGGAACCAACTGGAATATCGGTCGGTTATCAAGGACTTTGTCGACTGCTGTGAGCGCAACCACTTGTGCTTGAACACCAGTAAGACAAGGAGATGGTACCTGTGCTAACAACAGTAAGACAAGGAGATGGTACCTGTGCTAACATCAGTAAGACCAAGGAGATGGTACCTGTGCTAACACCAGTAAGACAAGAAGATGGTACCTGTGCTAACACCAGTAAGACAAGGAGATGGTACCTGTGCTAACATCAGTAAGACCAAGGAGATTGTACCTGTGCTAACATCAGTAAGACCAAGGAGATGATCATCGACTTCAGGAGAAAACCACTTTCCCACACGCTGCTGAACATCCAGGGGGAGGACATTGAGCTGGTGACAGCTTCAAGTACCTGGGTGTTCACATTAACAATAAACTGGACTGGTCCATAATACCAACGCCCTGCACAAGAAGGGCCAAAGTCGCCTCTTTCTTCTGAGGAGGCTGAGGTCCTTCTGAGGAGGCAGAGGTCCTTCTGAGGAGGCTGAGGTCCTTCTGAGGAGGCTGAGGTCCTTCTGAGGAGGCAGAGGTCCTTCTGAGGAGGCTGAGGTCCTTCTGAGGAGGCTGAGGTCCTTCTGAGGAGGCTGAGGTCCTTCTGAGGAGGCTGAGGTCCTTCTGAGGAGGCTGAGGTCCTTCTGAGGAGGCTGAGGTCCTTCTGAGGAGGCAGAGGTCCTTCTGAGGAGGCTGAGGTCCTTCTGAGGAGGCAGAGGTCCTTCTGAGGAGGCTGAGGTCCTTCTGAGGAGGCTGAGGTCCTTCTGAGGGGGCTGAGGTCCTTCTGAGGAGGCTGAGGTCCTTCTGAGGAGGCTGAGGTCCTTCTGAGGAGGCAGAGGTCCTTCTGAGGAGGCTGAGGTCCTTCTGAGGAGGCAGAGGTCCTTCTGAGGAGGCTGAGGTCCTTCTGAGGAGGCTGAGGTCCGTTGGAGTGAGCAGGCCTCTGCTCAGGACTTTTTATGACTCTGTGGTAGCTTCTGCCATTTACTACGCTGCCGTGTGCTGGGCCCCGGGCAGCACAGAGCGGGACAGGAGCAGACTGAACAAGCTGGTCAGGAGGGCCAGCTCCACTCTGGGCTGGCCCCTGGACTCTGTGGAGGAGGTGAGGGACAGGAGCCCCTGGACTCTGTGGAGGAGGTGAGGGACAGGAGGCCCCTGGACTCTGTGGAGGAGGTGAGGGACAGGAGGCCCCTGGACTCTGTGCAGGAGGTGAGGGACAGGAGGCCCCTGGACTCTGTGGAGGAGGCGAGGGACAGGAGGCCCCTGGACTCTGTGCAGGAGGTGAGGGACAAGAGGCCCCTGGACTCTGTGGAGGAGGCGAGGGACAGGAGGCCCCTGGACTCTGTGGAGGAGGTGAGTGACAGGAGGCCCCTGGACTCTGTGCAGGAGGTGAGGGACAGGAGGTGCTAGTCAAAGTCACCTTCATCATGGACAACACCTCCCACTGCACAGGACTGTAGAGGAGCTGAGGAGCTCCTTCAGTGGAAGAACGAGCGCTCCCGCAGGGCCTTCATCCCCACTGCTGTCAGACTGTACAACAAGTCACTTTAAGTCACTTGCATTAAGACTGAAAAACCTGCACTACTATTGACACTGTTTCTTGATTATCACTTTTTATTGTATATAATATATCCTGCATTTAACATGTTGCATATTTCTTTCTTTTGCACAATCTTGAGTGTTTCTGTCCATGCCAGATGTGACATGTACATTTGTCCAGTGTGAGATCAATAAAGTCTATCTTATCTTATCTCTCTATGGTCTCTCTCTATGGTCTCTCTCTCTGGTCTCTCTCTCTGGTCTCTATCTCAGGTCTCTCTCTCTGGTCTCTGTCTCTGGTCTCTCTCTCTGGTCTCTGGTCTCTTTCTGGTTTCTCTCTGGTCTCTCTCTCTCTCTGGTTTCTCTCTTTTCTCCCCCTGGTCTGTCTCTGGTCTCTCTCTCTAGTTTCTCTCTGGTCTCTCTCTGGTTTCTCCCCCTAGTCTCTTCCCCTCGGTCCACCTGAAAGTCCCTCACCTTGCACCTTGACAATCACGTCCTGGTCCTGGTCTCCGGCCGCCGTCTTCACCCTGCACCGGTACCGCCCCCGATCTCTGGGGGCGCTGTCTCTCACCAGCAGAGAGGCGTTTCCCCTGGAGAGGTCTGCACGGGACAGCGTGGCCCGGCCGGAGAGCGGGTCGGAGGGTGCGGGCTGAGGCTGCAGCTCTGAGCTCAGGTTCAGGATCAGAGAGTCCTGTTTGAACCACTGGAGGCACTGTAGAGCAGAGGAGGGGAGTGTGCAGGGGAGGACGCAGAGCCGGCCCACCAGACACGACACATGGAGCTCTGAGGACACAACAGAATGTATCATAAAATAAAATACAGCAGTAATATAAGTGGTGAGGGAGGACGGGGGGAGGCGGGTGAGGGCGGGGGTAGGCGGCTCACAGACAGAGGAGTTTTGAGTGTTGTGTATCACCCAAATTATTATCACACATGTGCTGAGGATGTACTGTGGAACATGAAGAAAAGCTAAATATGGCAACTTTAAGGTCTGTCTCTTTGTTATTTCATAGATTACACACCAGAGGGCGCCAGAGATCCCTTAAAAACCCTGTATTGGTGAGAGAAACCACAGGTACACTTTTTGCAGGTGTAAAATCTTGCATTTCCAGTGGCCTGAGCCTGTGCTGTGAACTGCCCTCTGCCTTTGTTCCTCTGAGCCTGACACTTACTGCAGCTTCAGCTTACACAGAGACACCTTTGTGCTGGGTCCAGACTCTAGGAGACACCAGCTCCTGTTTCAGCCTGGAGGGTCACAGAGGGACCAGAGACACATGTGAAGAGTACTGAAGGTTTTAAACATATCTAAAACAAATATCCATAGAAACAGGTCCAAGAAATGTGACCTAAAGACTTTTAAGTCATTAAAAGTACGGACCAGACCACGCTCTGGTCTCTCTTTCTGGTCTCTCTCTGGTCTCTCTCTCGGGTCTCTCTCTCGGGTCTCTCTCTCGGGTCTCTCTCTCGGGTCTCTCTCTGGTCTCTCTCTCTTGTCTCTCTCTCTTGTCTCTCTGGTCTTTCTCTCGGGTCTCTCTCTCTGGTCTCTCTCTGTTCTCTCTTTGTCTCTCTCTCAGGTCTCTCTCTGATTTCTCTCTGGTCTCTCTATGGTCTCTCTCTCAGGTCTCTCTCTGGTCTCTCTATGGTCTCTCTCTCAGGTCTCTCTTTGTCTCTCTCTGGTCTCTCTCTGATTTCTCTTAGTCTCTCTCTGGTCTTTCTCTGGTCTCTCTCTGGTCTCTCTCTCAGGTCTCTCTCTGATTTCTCTCTGGTCTCTCTTTGTCTCTCTCTCAGGTCTCTCTTTGATTTTTCTCTGGTCTCTCTTTGTCTCTCTCTGGTCTCTCTATGGTCTCTCTCTCAGGTCTCTTTCTGGTCTCTCTCTGGTCTCTGTTTGTGTGTTTCCCATTGACAGTGTTGTGCTAGTTCACAGCTTTTCTGAACTAGTTCAAGTTCAGTTCATACATGCTCAAAATGAACAGTTCACATTCAAAGTTCACATTTTTAATTCTGAACTAGTTCAAAGTTCAGTTCATTTTACTTTTTCGTGAGATACTTAAATAAATATTTTTTCACACTATGTCTGAGCTATATATATATATATATATATATATATATATATATATATATATATATATATGTATATATCTCCTGTACACCCACAGGAGGAGAGCCTTTTGACTACAAAACAGACCAGATTTACATGGTTTTAAATGGGAGCAAAACAGTTCAGGTGTAAACTTTGTCGCTAACTCACCCTGTGTTTTCATCACGACTCGGGCACATGTGAAAAGCACCAGCTCACAGCGCTGCACCACAACACAGAGTCGGGGTGCGTTCACAGACGCTGGAAACCGTAGGAATTTTTATATTTCGGCGGAAAACGTGCGAGAATACAGGAGGGAAGAACTTTCTCTCGTTGCGTTTCAAAAGAGAAAACAGATTCCAACGTTCATAGTGATGTCTGCCGTTCATGACACATAAAATGAACTAATTCACGTTCAAGTTCTTTTTTTTAAAATGTGTTGCGTTCAGTTCAACGTTCACGAAAAAATCGAGCGTGTTCAATGAACGCGTTCTTTTGAAATCGTTCACACACAACACTGCCCATTGAATATCTCGGACACACACGGAACACGCCTGTTTGTGTTCATTGAACCTGTCTGAACACGACAGCTGACAGACTCAGAAAGACTCATCCATTCATCACGATGTCTCACAACCCGACTTTCAGGTTATCGATCCTCCTACATCACGGCAGAGACTGTGCACAGGTGGACAATGCTAACCCGCTAGCTCAATAAACCACAGTAGGGAAGTGCTCATGGTGTAGTTTTGCTCCTATTGACTTACATGTAAAAGTAAACTCCTCTTGCTCAGTAACTGTGTAACACTCGCCATGTTTGCTTTAAAGATCCCTAGTTTATCGCTCTCTGTGCTCCTGGTGTTTCTATTGTGATATTACCTTTTGTATAAACAGATATGAGCCATATAAGGATTGACCAATCAGAGGCCTTCATTTCCTTCCCTCAGGTTTATGACCATGAACATGAAGCCAGAGCTGAATAAAGTCATAAATGCTCTCCATCTAATCTGAGAAAGATAAAGACGACTAGGGCAAACTATCAGTCTCTGGATGTGCAGAGCTTGTGCAGTCATTCCCCTAAAGTGCTGTGACGGCGTAAGAAATGATTGACACATCTGTGTAGTTTAATAAAGCCTTCAAACGAACCCTCTGCTGCGTCACACACGTCTCTGGATACTTCTCTGAGCTTGGTCTGAGGGTTACAGACTCCAACTTTAAAGTCACAGACCCCAGCTTTAAAGTCACAGACCCCAGCTTTAAAGTCACAGACCCCAGCTTTAAAGTCACAGACCCCAGCTTTAAAGTCACAGACCCCAGCTTTAAAGTCACAGACCCCAGCTTTAAAGTCACAGACCCCAGCTTTAAAGTCACAGACCCCAGCTTTAAAGTCACAGACCTCAGCTTTAAAGTTACAGACCTCAGCTTTAAGGAGGTTCATGATACCTGCGTGTGAACAGGCTCTCTGTCTCTGTCACCGTAGGAGGCCCGGAGGCCTAAGTGTGGATTGGAGGTGATTCTGGGGTCACTGAGCGAAGAAGTGCTCTCTCTCTGGTCTCTCTCTGGTCTCTCTCTCTGGTCCCTCTCTTTGGTCTCTCCCTGGTCTCTCTCTGGTCTCTTTGGTCTCTCCCTGGTCTCTCCCTAGTCCCTCTCCCTGTTCTCTCTCTGGTCTTTCTCTGGTCTCTCTCTCTGGTCTCTCTCTGGTCTTTCTCTGGTCTCTCCCTGGTCTCTCTCTGGTCCCTCTCTAGTCCCTCTCCCCGTTCTCTCTCTGGTCTCTCTGGTGTCTCCTTGGTATCTCTCTGGTCTCTCTCTGGTCTCTCTCTCTCTGGACTATCTGTGGTCTCTCTCTGGTCTCTCTCTCTCTGGACTATCTGTGGTCTCTCTCTGGTCTCTCTCTGGTCTCTCTCTCTGGTCTCTCTCTGGTCATTCTTTGGTCTCTCTCTGGTCCCGCTCTCTGGTCCTTCTCTCTGGTCTCTCCCTGGTCTCTCTCTGGTCCCTCTCTAGTCCCTCTCCCTGTTCTCCCTCTGGTCTCTCTGGTCTCTCTCTGGTCTTTCTCTGGTCTCTCTCTGGTCCCGCTCTCTGGTCCCTCTCTCTGCACTCTCTCTGGTCCCTCTCTAGTCCCTCTCCCTGTTCTCTCTCTGGTCTCTCTCTGGTCTCTCTCTGGTCTCTCTGGTCTCTCTCTGGTCTCTCTATGGTCTCTCTCTCAGGTCTCTCTCTGGTCTCTCTTTGTCTCTCTCTGGTCTCTCTATGGTCTCTCTCTCAGGTCTCTCTGGTCTCTCTCTCAGGTCTCTTTCTGGTCTCTCTCTGGTCTCTGGTCTCTGTTTGTGTGTTTCCCATTGAATATCTCGGACACACACGGAACACGCCTGTTTGTGTTCATTGAACCTGTCTGAACACGACAGCTGACAGACTCAGAAAGACTCATCCATTCATCACGATGTCTCACAACCCGACTTTCAGGTTATCGATCCTCCTACATCACGGCAGAGACTGTGCACAGGTGGACAATGCTAACCCGCTAGCTCAATAAACCACAGTAGGGAAGTGCTCATGGTGTAGTTTTGCTCCTATTGACTTACATGTAAAAGTAAACTCCTCTTGCTCAGTAACTGTGTAACACTCGCCATGTTTGCTTTAAAGATCCCTAGTTTATCGCTCTCTGTGCTCCTGGTGTTTCTATTGTGATATTACCTTTTGTATAAACAGATATGAGCCATATAAGGATTGACCAATCAGAGGCCTTCATTTCCTTCCCTCAGGGTTATGACCATGAACATGAAGCCAGAGCTGAATAAAGTCATAAATGCTCTCCATCTAATCTGAGAAAGATAAAGACGACTAGGGCAAACTATCAGTCTCTGGATGTGCAGAGTTTGTGCAGTCATTCCCCTAAAGTGCTGTGACGGCGTAAGAAATGATTGAAAGTCACAGACCTCAGCTTTAAAGTTACAGACCTCAGCTTTAAGGAGGTTCATGATACCTGCGTGTGAACAGGCTCTCTGTCTCTGTCACCGTTGGGGCCCGGAGGCCTAAGTGTGGATTGGAGGTGATTCTGGGGTCACTGAGCGAAGAAGTGCTCTCTCTCTGGTCTCTCTCTGGTCTCTCTTTGGTCTCTCTTTGGTCTCTCTCTGGTCTCTCTCTCTGGTCTCTCTCTGGTCTCTCTCTGGTCTCTCTCTGGTCTCTCTCTGGTCTCTCTTTGGTCTCTCTCTGGTCTCTCTCTCTGGTCTCTCTCTGGTCTCTCTCTGGTCTCTCTCTCTGGTCTCTCTCTGGTCTCTCTCTCTGGTCTTTCTCTGGTCTCTCTCTGCTCCCGCTCTCTGGTCCCTCTCTCTGGTCTCTCTCTGGTCTCTCTCTCTGGTCTTTCTCTGGTCTCTCTCTGGTCCCGCTCTCTGGTCCCTCTCTCTGCACTCTCCCTGGTCTCTCTCTAGTCCCTCTCCCTGTTCTCTCTCTGGTCTCTCTGGTCTCTCTGGTCTGTCTCTGGTCTCTCTCTGGTCTCTTTCTGGTCTCTCTTGTCTCTCTGGTCTCTCTGGTCTCTCTCTGGTCTCTCTCTGGTCTCTCTCTGGTCTCTCTGGTCTCTCTGGTCTCTCTCTGGTCTCTCTGGTCCCTCTGGTCTCTCTCTGGTCTCTCTCTGGTCTCTCTTGTCTCTCTGGTCTCTCTGGTCCCTCTGGTCTCTCTCTGGTCTCTTGTTGGTCTCTCTCTGGTCTCTCTGGTCTCTCTCTGGTCTCTCTCTGGTCTCTCTCTGGTCTCTCTGGTCTCTCTCTGGTCTCTCTCTGGTCTCTCTGGTCTCTCTAGTCCTGGGTTTACTGTGCTGTGATCATCAGTAATAACATCAGTCAAACTAGTGTCTTACCTTCAGGTTTGTTCTGTGAGGACACGTCCACCCACAGCATCAGGCCGACCAGAGACCACAGGACAAACATGGTCTGAACCAGGAGTGAACCAGGACTAAATCTGGACTAAACAAGGTCTAAGCAGGTCTCAAAACAGGTTTAATCCAGGTCTTGTCCAGATCAAACCAGGACTGAAGTCTTTGGAGGAGTCTGCAGCAGTTAGTTTTGTTGTGTTTGCATTAATCCAAATTCGTGGTTTCTTCTGAAGCGGACTGGTCTCTCTGGTCCTTGGTCCTGGCTTTGGTCCCTCAGGTCTCCGCTTTGGTCTCAGCTCTGGTCTCTGGTCTTTGGTCTTTGGTCCTACAGATGACAGACAGTTTAATTAGAGGCTTAAATGGCAGAGAACAGTGGGAGGAATCTCACCAAAGCTGCAGCTGCAAAAATGAGAAAGACATGATTAAAATGTTTACAGTATTAGTAACGAGTTTGGAAAGAAAGCTTCAGACAGAAGGAGCGGGGAGACATGTCTGTGCCAGAGGTTATTTATATTAGTCATTATTTTGTGTTACTTTTTACATGTGAGTCAGAAAGATTATCTAGTTGGCTGGGATTCTGGCCCATTCCTCCTGTTTTCTGGATGACTTTGCTGTATACTCCCTGAGGACAGCGCAACTTTACTGACTGTTCCCAAGTCCAGAAGAAATAGCCTCAGTCCTGAATCTACAGCCTCAGACCTGGGTCTACAGCCTCAGTCTTGGATCTACAGCCTCAGTCCTGGGTCTACAGCCTCAGTCCTGGATCTACAGCCTCAGTCTTGGATCTACAGCCTCAGTCTTGGATCTACAGCCTCAGTCCTGGGTCTACAGCCTCAGTCCTGGATCTACAGCCTCAGTCCTGGGTCTACAGCCTCAGTCCTGGATCTACAGCCTCAGTCCTGGGTCTACAGCCTCAGTCTTGGATCTACAGCCTCAGTCCTGGGTCTACAGCCTCAGTCCTGGGTCTACAGCCTCAGTCCTGGGTCTACAGCCTCAGTCCTGGATCTACAGCCTCAGTCTTGGATCTACAGCCTCAGTCTTGGATCTACAGCCTCAGTCCTGGGTCTATAGCCTCAGTCCTGGATCTACAGCCTCAGTCCTGGGTCTACAGCCTCAGTCCTGGGTCTACAGCCTCAGTCCTGGGTCTACAGCCTCAGTCCTGGGTCTACAGCCTCAGTCTTCCTCCTGGAGAGTCTAAAGCAGGTTTCCAGTGGCTCTGTGTGAGAGGGTTTGCTCTTCACACTTGATGCCTTGTATGTCATTTGTAAGTATGCGCTGCAGGCCATCAGGTGGATTCGTTTACCGTCTCTTCCTGCTGTGAAGTGTTTAGCCCCGTGGCAGAACTTAGAGCTTTACACACAATAATTAGTCTCTCCAGGTGTAAAGGAGATATATATTGTCTCTCTTGTCTCCCCATGTTTCTCTTGTCTCACTTCTGTAATACTATGACATCATTGTTCCGCTGTGACAGGTCTCTGGGTCTAGTGCTGTGGTCTCTATGGGTCTACTGCTGTGGTCTCTATGGGTCTACTGCTGTGGTCTCTATGGGTCTACTGCTGTGGTCTCTATGGGTCTACTGCTGTGGTCTCTATGGGTCTACCGCTGTGGTCTCTATGGGTCTGCTGCTCTGGTCTCTATGGGTCTACTGCTGTGGTCTCTATGGGTCTACTGCTGTGGTCTCTATGGGTCTACTGCTGCGGTCTCTATGGGTCTACTGTGGTCTCTATGGGTCTACTGCTGCGGTCTCTATGGGTCTGCTGCTCAGATTCAGATTCAGATTCATTTATTGGCCATGTGCAGTATAAAAACTACATTGGAATACATTTGCAAAAAAAAGGTACTCTGTGTGCACCGACAGAATAAAAGCACGATACAATGTAATATAAAATACACATACACTGAATATAAAATAATAATTAAAAAAAACAGCTGACACTGTGGCACCGATCAACAAAACGATACAAGGGGTAAAAGCAGGAATTAAAGTGCTCTGTTTAGGCACCTAACAGCCTGTGGAAAGAAGCTGTTAGCATAGCGAGATGTCTTGCATCTCAGTGACCGATATCTTCTGCCAGAGGGAAGAAGCTGGAACATGGCTTTCCCAGGGTGGCCAGAAGAGTCATTGATGATTTTAAGAGCTTTGTTTAAAAGTCTGGATTTATAAAGAACCTCCAGAACAGGAAGCTCACAGCCCACGGTCCTCTTTGCAGAGCGGAGCACCTTGTTTAAAGCTCTCTTTTCTTTATCTGTGATGTTTCCAAACCACACAGACACAGAACCAACAAGTAAACTCTCAATGGTGCAGCGATAAAAGTTAAGCAGAATCTTAGAGTTAGTGGTAAATTCTCTAAGTTTCCGCAAAAAGAAGAGCCGCTGACGAGCTTTCTTAACAACCCGGTCAGTGTTTTTAACCCATTTCAGGTCATTAGACAGAGTTAAACCCAGAAACTTGCACTCCTCTACGATCTGCACCTGGGAGTTGTCAATAACAACAGGAGTGTGAGAACTGCTACAAGACAAGTTCACATGTTTTTGCAGTGTTCAGCTGGAGATTGTTTACTTTACTCCACTGAAAAACATGTTCGATCTCTGCTCTATAAGAGGAATCATCATTGTCACTGATGAGACCGATGATGGTGGTGTCATCAGCATATTTGATGATCAAATTTGAGTCAGAGGAGGACACACAATCGTGAGTGTACAAAGTAAAAAGCAGAGGACTCAAAATACATCCCTGAGGAGAACCAGTGCTCACAGAAACAACATCAGAAAAACAGTCATTGATTTTTACTCTCTGAGATCTGTCAGTTAAAAAGCTAAAAATCCATTTACACATGGCAACATTCAGACCAAGGGACATTAGTTTTTCAACCAATATGCTTGGGACAAGACAATTAAAAGCAGAGCTATAATCAATGAACAGCATTCTCGCGACAGATTTACTAGTGTCCAAATGAGTGTAGACAGAGTTCAGAGCAAAGGAGATGGCATCCTCCACACTCCTGTTCTGTCTGTAAGCAAACTGGAGCGGGTCAACACTCACAGGGATCCATCTGGCTCTTAATAAACTCCAGCACGAGCCGCTCAAAAGTCTTCATAAGAACAGACGTGAGAGCCACAGGGCGGTAGTCATTGAGACATGTCACTGGGGACTTCTTAGGAACTGGAATCTGCGGTCTCTATGGGTCTGCTGCTGCAGTCTCTATGGGTCTACTGTGGTCTCTATGGGTCTACTGCTGTGGTCTCTATGGGTCTGCTGCTCTGGTCTCTATGGGTCTACTGCTGTGGTCTCTATGGGTCTACTGTGGTCTCTATGGGTCTGCTGCTGTGGTCTCTATGGGTCTACTGTGGTCTCTATGGGTCTGCTGCTGTGGTCTCTATGGGTCTACTGCTGCGGTCTCTATGGGTCTACTGCTGCGGTCTCTATGGGTCTACTGCTGTGGTGTCTATGGGTCTACCGCTGTGGTCTCTATGGGTCTGCTGCTCTGGTCTCTATGGGTCTACTGCTGTGGTCTCTATGGGTCTACTGCTGTGGTCTCTATGGGTCTACTGCTGTGGTCTCTATGGGTCTACCGCTGTGGTCTCTATGGGTCTGCTGCTCTGGTCTCTATGGGTCTACTGCTGTGGTCTCTATGGGTCTACTGCTGTGGTCTCTATGGGTCTACTGCTGCGGTCTCTATGGGTCTACTGTGGTCTCTATGGGTCTGCTGCTGCGGTCTCTATGGGTCTACTGCTGTGGTCTCTATGGGTCTACTGCTGTGGTCTCTATGGGTCTACTGCTCTGGTCTCTATGGGTCTACTGCTGTGGTCTCTATGGGTCTACTGCTGTGGTCTCTATGGGTCTACTGCTGTGGTCTCTATGGGTCTACTGCTGTGGTCTCTGGTCTACTGCTGTGGTCTCTATGGGTCTACTGCTGTGGTCTCTATGGGTCTACTGCTGTGGTCTCTATGGGTCTACCGCTGTGGTCTCTATGGGTCTGCTGCTCTGGTCTCTATGGGTCTACTGCTGTGGTCTCTATGGGTCTACTGCTGTGGTCTCTATGGGTCTACTGCTGCGGTCTCTATGGGTCTACTGTGGTCTCTATGGGTCTGCTGCTGCGGTCTCTATGGGTCTGCTGCTGCGGTCTCTATGGGTCTACTGTGGTCTCTATGGGTCTACTGCTGTGGTCTCTATGGGTCTGCTGCTCTGGTCTCTATGGGTCTACTGCTGTAGTCTCTATGGGTCTACTGCTGCGGTCTCTATGGGTCTACTGCTGTGGTCTCTATGGGTCTACTGCTGTGGTCTCTATGGGTCTACCGCTGTGGTCTCTATGGGTCTGCTGCTGTGGTCTCTATGGGTCTACTGCTGCGGTCTCTATGGGTCTACTGCTGTGGTCTCTATGGGTCTGCTGCTGCGGTCTCTATGGGTCTACTGCTGTGGTCTCTATGGGTCTGCTGCTCTGGTCTCTATGGGTCTACTGCTGTGGTCTCTATGGGTCTGCTGCTGCGGTCTCTATGGGTCTACCGCTGTGGTCTCTATGGGTCTGCTGCTCTGGTCTCTATGGGTCTACTGCTGTGGTCTCTATGGGTCTACTGCTGTGGTCTCTATGGGTCTGCTGCTGCGGTCTCTATGGGTCTACTGTGGTCTCTATGGGTCTACTGCTGCGGTCTCTATGGGTCTGCTGCTGCGGTCTCTATGGGTCTGCTGCTGCGGTCTCTATGGGTCTACTGTGGTCTCCATGGGTCTGCTGCTGCGGTCTCTATGGGTCTGCTGCTGCGGTCTCTATGGGTCTGCTGCTGCGGTCTCTATGGGTCTACTGTGGTCTCTATGGATCTACTGCTGCTGTGGTCTCTATGGGTCTACTGTGGTCTCTATGGGTCTACTGCTGCGGTCTCCATGGGTCTGCTGCTGCGGTCTCTATGGGTCTGCTGCTGCGGTCTCTATGGGTCTACTGTGGTCTCTATGGATCTACTGCTGCTGTGGTCTCTGGTGTTTCCTGTGAAGTTGAAACAGGAAGTGTCACATGTGGTTTTCATTCAAGAGAAGACTGGGCAAACGTGACACAGAAGAACCATCTATTCATCTAAAGCCGGTCAGAGAGACTGTCAGTGATGGTCAGAGACATGGTCAACGCCCCAGTCACCGAGAGCCAATCAGGAGTGGCGCTGATCTGTTACAGGAGGCATCTGATTGGTCAATCCTCACACGGCTCAGATCTGGGGCGGTCACCATGATAACCACAGCGGTGAGTGTGACACTAACGGTTACTGAGCTTTTACATGTGAGTCAATACGAGCCAGAGAGAGTTGGAGCCAAACTTCACGATGAGCACTTTTATTTTGGTCTTAAAAATGAATATAAAAATAATAATAAGAATAGTGAGAATAAAGGGCATAAAGAAAATCACAGCAGTGACATCATCAGAGAGAAGCTGTTTCTAGAGTCCGGACACAAGCTGCAGACAGTGTTCTGATTGTATTTGAACAAAACACCTGAAACTGGAAGCAGCCGCAGTTTCAGTGGAGTCACATTACAGACAGCAGCAGCAGCACGGGCAGAACATGCAAATACCCCACACAGCAAGAGAATAGAGGAACCAGAGGGCCTGCAATTATCCATCCAGGAGAGAGCATTCATCTATCCGTCCCCTCATGTGACTGGGGTCTCCACTCTCACACAGGGAGTAGTGGCTCTACTCTGAGCTCCTCCCTCTCTCCAAAGAAGCGTCCATGCCACTTTGCGGAAGAAACTCATGTGGACCGCTGGTGTCCTCCATCTTGTCCTGTCGATCATTCTCCAAAGCATGTGTGAGGGTGGAACGGTACACCCAGAGCTCTGACTGCAGACGCTGCTCCATCCATCCCGCGAGACTGCACTTGAGGAAGAGCGTCTTAAACACTTTCACTCAACACAGTTACACAAAGTCAACGGTCCAAATCCTGAGCCCTGTGGAACTGAACGTCCTGCAGAGATACGTGTGTGTGTGTGTGTGTGTGTGTGTCCTCAGGCAACTGGCTAAATATACACACACACATACACACAGAAACACTCGACACACAGACACACACGGACACAGTCACACACACACACACACACTCAGACACACACACACACACACAAAGACAGACACACTCACAGACACACACACACACAGACAGACACAGACACACACACACAGACACACACACACACACAAAGACACACACACACACACACTGACACACACACAGACAGACACAGACACACACACACACACACACACACACACACACAGACACACACACACAAAGACACAAAGACACACACACACAGACACACACGCAGAGCAGCCCTTAACTCACTTCTCACTGTCATTCTCTGCCCCATGTGTACGGCGAGTGTTTGACTTAAAGCTGAGGTCTGTAACTTTCAGAGCACAACAATAGAACTCTGTAATAAACCCAGTTTTTACATCATGTGTTTCTGTCTCTGTCACGTCCTTTAGATCAGATTATTCAGACAAAATAGAGGACCCCCCTCACTCAGCCAATCAACTTTCAGCCAATCAGCTATCAGCCAATCAGCTCTCAGCCAATCAGCTCTCAGCCAATCAGCTCTCAGCCAATCAGCTCTCAGCCAATCAGCTCTCAGCCAATCAGCTATCAGCCAATCAGCTCTCAGCCAATCAGCTCTCAGCCAATCAGCTCTCAGCCCAAAGAGTCCAATAGTGACTCCGTGGGCTCTGATGGAGCATGTTGTGTCTGATTTATTCATAATACTACAGTTTTACTCTTTTTTTTGGACACAGACAGTGATGTTGAGGCTTTAAGTGACCAGAGAAGACGCCCTCACAAACATAAATAACACTATCTAATTACAGTTATTTTACTTGTTTTATGAAAGACGCTGAACAAAAGTGGAAGCTTTGTTACTTTTACAGACGGTTAAATGAGAGGAAGAAGTGAAAGGAAATATCAACCACACACCTGCGTCAGAGGATTTCCATCATGTAGAATAGAAACTGTCATTCTCTCTACCAGCAGTCTGACTGTAGGACTAAAGCAGGCTAAAGCAGGTCTAAATCAGGTCTAAAGCAGGTCTAAAGCAGGTCTAAAGCAGGTCTAAAGCAGGACTAAAGCAGGTCTAAATCAGGTCTAAAGCAGGTCTAAATCAGGTCTAAAGCAGGTCTAAAGCAGGTCTAAATCAGGTCTAAAGCAGGTCTAAAGCAGGTCTAAAGCAGGACTAAAGCAGGTCTAAAGCAGGTCTAAATCAGGTCTAAAGCAGGTCTAAAGCAGGTCTAAAGCAGGTCTAAAGCAGGACTAAAGCAGGACTAAAGCAGGTCTAAATCAGGACTAAAGCAGGTCTAAAGCAGGTCTAAAGCAGGTCTAAAGCAGGACTAAAGCAGGACTAAAGCAGGTCTAAAGCAGGTCTAAAGCAGGTCTAAAGCAGGACTAAAGCCGGTCTAAAGCAAGTCTAAATCAGGTCTAAAGCAGGTCTAAAGCAGGACTAAAGCAGGACAAAAGCAGGACTAAAGCAGGACTAAAACAGGTATAAAACAGGACTAAAGCAGGTCTCTTACTCTTACATTCACACACGTGTGTAGTCTGGTTCGATGTCTCACACAACATAAAGCTGTCAGTAACAAAACGCTCAGTCATAGATTACGGAAACTTACTGTGACTCAGCGCTATCCACCGTAAATCCACCAGACCGGAGCAGGGAAACCAGAGAGTCCACCGGGTCTGGACCGAAGGGAGGGACCCAGGGAGGACCGGGTCTGGACTGAAGGGAGAGGCAGAGGAGAGGAGTGAAGAGACAACTCAGACTGAGCTGGAGTCAACAGACAGGTTCTATTAAGGACTCAAGCAGGGAGGAGCCAAACCAGGTCTAAAGAAGGAGGAGTGGAGGTCTAAAGCAGGTCTAAAGCAGGACTAAAGCAGGTCTAAAGCAGGAGGAGTGGAGGTCTAAAGCAGGTCTAAAGCAGGTCTAAAGCAGGACTAAAACAGGAGGAGTGGAGGTCTAAAGCAGGTCTAAAGCAGGTCTAAAGCAGGACTAAAGCAGGACTAAAGCAGGAGGAGTGGAGGTCTAAAGCAGGTCTAAAGCAGGACTAAAGCAGGACTAAAGCAGGACTAAAGCAGGTCTAAAGCAGGACTAAAGCAGGACTAAAGCAGGACTAAAGCAGGACTAAAGCAGGTCGAAAGCAGGACTAAAGCAGGTCTAAAGCAGGACTAAAGCAGGACTAAAGCAGGACTAAAGCAGGTCTAAAGCAGGACTAAAGCAGGTCTAAAGCAGGACTAAAGCAGGTCGAAAGCAGGACTAAAGCAGGTCTAAAGCAGGACTAAAGCAGGACTAAAGCAGGACTAAAGCAGGACTAAAGCAGGTCTAAAGCAGGACTAAAGCAGGTCTAAAGCAGGTCTAAAGCAGGTCTGAAGCAGGTCTAGGGCAGGACTAAATCAGGTCTAAAACAGGCCTAAAGCAGGTCTAAAGCAGGGCCTAAAGGGGCAGTAGTAGTACTAGTGGTAGTAGTATAACTAGTATTTCACAGTAGTAGTATAAGTAGTTTTTCACAGTAGTATTTGCAGTATTTGGTGGTAAATGTCAGGGGTGAGTGAAAGAGCAGAGTCTGTTTTAGTCCTGTCACTGATGTCAGGTCAAAGTCACGGGACTAAAAATAACACAATCACAACAGAATAAGACTTCATACTTTATACTCCATACTTTATACTTTATACTTCAGACTTTATACTTCCTACTTCCTACTTCCTGCTTCATACTTCATACTTCAGACTCCAGACTTCAGACTCCAGACTTTATACTTCAGACTTCATACTTCATTCTTTATACTTTATACTTCAGACTTCATACTTCATTCTTTATACTTTATACTTCAGACTTCATACTTCATTCTTTATACTTTATACTTCAGACTTCAGACTTCATACTTTATACTTTATACTTTATACTTCAGACTTCATACTTTATACTTTATACTTCAGACTTCATACTTTATACTTTATACTTTATACTTCAGACTTCATACTTTATACTTTATACTTCAGACTCCAGACTTCAGACTTCATACTTTATACTTTATACTTTATACTTCAGACTTCATACTTTATACTTTATACTTCAGACTTCATACTTCATACTTTATACTTTATACTTCAGACTCCAGACTTCATACTTTATACTTTATACTTTATACTTTATACTTCAGACTTCATACTTTATACTTTATACTTTATACACACAGAAACACAACCACACATATATTTATTATACGCTCCTCACAGCAGCAGAACGCTCCATTGATTTGAATGTATTTCAAAACGTTCTACCGGTCATTATTTCTGACCTGAAAACAATGACCGCTGCCCTTTGGCAACGCACTCTGTGCTTGTAATTCAGGTTTGTAGATTACTCCACAAGTAGTTCCGGCCACTTCGTCGCTAGCCACGCTCAATAAACGCAAATACCAATCAATAACACATTTAAATGTTATTGGGAGAATACATTATTCATATACATTCTTAATGCACGTGCCCGGAGGTTTTCAGAAGTATCTGTTAAGGTTTTCATGACAAAAATACTGTTTTAATGCGAGAAAAAGCGATCGCAAAAAACCCAGAAGTAGATACCGGCACATTTTAGGAACATTTGCAGAGGATGGAATTATGGATTTAGGTTAAGTTTATGTTTGGGTCACTCACCGCTGATGTTCAGAATTCTGTGTTCAGTTTTCATGCAGTTCCAGAGAGTTCTAGTTTGGGAGTTACTAGCCTAACTGTTAGTAGCCTAACTGTTAGTAGCCTAACTGTTAGTAGCCTAACTGTTAGTAGCCTAACTGTTACTAGCCTAACTGTTACTAGCCTAACTGTTACTAGCCTAACTGTTACTAGCCTAACTGTTACTAGCCTAACTGTTACTAGCCTAACTGTTACTAGCCTAACTGTTAGTAGCCTAACTGTTACTAGCCTAACTGTTACTAGCCTAACTGTTACTCGTATAGCCACGGTAAAGCCTTTGGGAACTATTTAAATTTACTGTCATTAAATAAATCTTTCGGCATTCCTAAGAGTGGACTGAAGTTTATTTTGTGTGTTCGGTTGGTACAAAGCCGTATAATAAGCGGGATAATAATGTATATTACGCAGGTCATCATAATATATAATAATATAATGACCTGCGTAATATACATTATCCATATACACTATATATGTGTATATATACTAAAATTGTCCACTCACCTTTGGCCCTCCGCGGGCGGTTATCCCTCTCTAAGCTTGGGTCCTCTACCAGAGGCCTGGGAGCTTGAGGGTTCTGCGCAGTATCTTTGCTGTTCCTAGCACTGCACATTTCTGGACCGTGATGTCCGAGGTTGTTCCAGGGATCCGCTGTAACCACTCTTCTAGCTTCGGGGTCACTGCCCCGAGTGCACCGATCACCACGGGCACTACTGTGACCTTTACCCTCCAGGCCCTCTCACTACTGTGACCTTTACCCTCCAGGCCCTCTCACTACTGTGACCTTTACCCTCCAGGCCCTCTCACTACTGTGACCTTTACCCTCCAGGCCCTCTCACTACTGTGACCTTTACCCTCCAGGCCCTCTCACTACTGTCACCTTTACTCTCCAGGCCCTCTCACTACTGTGACCTTTACCCTCCAGGCCCTCTCACTACTGTCACCTTTACTCTCCAGGCCCTCTCACTACTGTCACCTTTACCCTCCAGGCCCTCTCCAGCTCCTCTCTGAGACCTTGGTATTTCTCAAGCTTTTCATGTTCTTTGTTCCGGATGTTACCATCGCTTGGAATTGCCACGTCCACCACCACGGCTGTCCTCTGCCCTTTGTCTACCACCACGGCTGTCCTCTGCCCTTTTTCCACCACCACGGCTGTCCTCTGCCCTTTGTCTACCACCACGGCTGTCCTCTGCCCTTTGTCCACCACCACGGCTGTCCTCTGCCCTTTGTCTACCACCACGGCTGTCCTCTGCCCTTTGTCTACCACCACGGCTGTCCTCTGCCCTTTGTCTACCACCACGGCTGTCCTCTGCCCTTTGTCCACCACCACGGCTGTCCTCTGCCCTTTGTCCTCCACCACGGCTGTCCTCTGCCCTTTGTCTACCACCACGGCTGTCCTCTGCCCTTTGTCCACCACCACGGCTGTCCTCTGCCCTTTGTCCTCCACCACGGCTGTCCTCTGCCCTTTGTCCACCACCACGGCTGTCCTCTGCCCTTTGTCCTCCACCACAATGTCAGGTTGGTTCATTACCATTCGGTCGGTCTGTATCTGGAAGTCCCACAGGATCTTTGCTCATTCTCCACCACCTTTGGAGGAGTTTCCCACTTAGACCTTGGGGTTTCCAGCCCATACTCTGCACAGATGTTTCTGTACACTATGCAGCCACTTGGTTATGGCGTTCCATGTAGGCCTTCACTGCAGCATCTTCCACCCTGCAGTTATGTGTTGGATCGTCTCAGGTGCCTCTTTGCACAACCAGACAAGACTGGGGTCTTGTCTGGTGTGGTATATCTGGGCCTCTATCGCTCTGGTGCTCAGGGCCTTCTCCTGTGCAGCCATGATGAGTGCCTCTGTGCTGTCCCATATATATATATATATATATATATATACATACTACATATACTACAACTAAAATAAATAAAATAATAAAACTGTAGTGATTCCTCTCTGCTGCTCCTCCTTTCCCTCCTGTTTGGGTTCCTCATCTCACCTGCAGAGCTCCTGATCTACATTCCAGCAATCACCAGATGCAGCATATAAACCATCCTGACCTTGTCTCCAGTGCCAGTACGTGCCGTCACACCAGCGGTGAATCGACCTTTGGCTTGTCCTGTACTTCATAGTGTTGAAGTTTATTTTGTACTGATGCGCTTTTCTTCATTTTTTCAGTACCCAGCCTGGAGCCTGCACCATCATCTTCAGTCCCGTCCTGGTCCCGTCATTGGTCAGTCTCTTACCTCCTCTCCGTCGCCCTCTGTCCTGGTTCCGTCCCGTCCTGATCCCGTCTTGGTCCAGTCTTGGTCCCGTCCTGTGTCCTTTAAACCAGGCTACTCCTAATTTTGATTTTTGTAAATAAATCTTTTGTCTATTATGCATTTTTGGGTCCTCCAGTTCTTACACCGAACAAAAGTAGGTCTAAAGCAGGACTAAAGAAGGACTAAAGCAGGACTAAAGCAGGACTAAAGAAGGACTAAAGCAGGACTAAAGCAGGACTAAAGAAGGACTAAAGCAGGACTAAAGTAGGACTAAAGCAGGTCATAAAGCAGGACTAAAGAAGGACTAAAGCAGGTCTAAAGCAGGACTAAAGCAGGACTAAAGCAGGTCGTAAAGCAGGACTAAAGCAGGTCTAAAGCAGGACTAAAGCAGGTCGTAAAGAAGGACTAAAGCAGGACTAAAGCAGGACTAAAGCAGGTCGTAAAGCAGGACTAAAGAAGGACTAAAGCAGGACTAAAGCAGGACTAAAGCAGGACTAAAGCAGGTCGTAAAGCAGGACTAAAGCAGGACTAAAGCAGGTCGTAAAGCAGGACTAAAGAAGGACTAAAGCAGGTCTAAAGCAGGACTAAAGCAGGACAAAAGCAGGTCGTAAAGCAGGACTAAAGCAGGACTAAAGCAGGTCTAAAGCAGGACTAAAGGAGGACTAAAGCAGGACTAAAAACAGACACACAAAGACGAATATAGTTGTCAAACAAGCTAACTAAATTAGATCATGTATACAGGATACTGTCCCTTTGAGAGAGTTTGAACTGAAGAGGTCAAACATGAAGGGCTGAAGTTTGGCCCATTCGTCTTTACAAAACAGCTGCTCTGTCAGATCAGACAGAGAAGATTAAAGAGTCTTCCATTGTATGAAGACTCTTTATGTTTAGGGAAACTGTCTGAGGAGGATTGCCTCTGCCCGAGCCTCAAGTGTTTTAGTCTTTAGACCATTTTCAAAGTTTATTTGTACAGCACAAACAGTGATTTACAAAAAAGACTATTTTTCATAAATATGAGTTGCCTTGTGTATGAACTGTGCTATACAAACTAATGCTGTGAACAATTCAAACCACCTTTCTTCATTTATAGTAACTCACAGGGCTCTTTCTTAAAAGAGCCCTGTGAGTCACTATTTGACTCCTAGGGCTGAGAGCTGAGAGATTGGATGAGTGAGGGTGGTCCTCTCTTTATCACTGCTCTCTGAAAAAGCTGATCTAAACTCTCATTCAACAGCCTCAGTCCTGGGTCTACAGCCTCAGTCCTGGGTCTACAGCCTCACACTACATGTTATCATCATTAGAAGTTAAATTGTTAAATATAGAACAATGTGCTTAACTTTATATTTGGCCCAGAAAAATCTCCCATAAAATAATAATGAAACTCATTTCTCATAAAAGCCATGTCCAAAAACCTTCATGATAAGAATAAACAACCCTGACCTGAGTCTGACACCTCTGGAACATAACGGTCTTAAATGACAGAACCAGGAGTAATGCTTTTGCAGCTGGATGTCCCTCCGGCTCCACGGTGACCGGCTGTGATTGCCTGATCACAGTCCCCGGAGGTGTGCTGACCCCGGAGGTGTGCTGGCCCCGTGGGGATGTTGGCCCGGTGATCCGCGGCCGGTTTTATGGGTCGCAGAAAGTATAAGAGGATTATGCAGAATTAGAGTGACTCCTCAGCGGCGAGAACACGTTTTATATCGATTTTAATCAAGGCCGAGAGCAGACGGGTCCCGGTTTAAAGACACGGAGCCACACGGAGCGGAACGGAGCCATACGGACCCACACGGACCAACACGGAGCCATACGGACCCACACGGAGCCACACGGACCCAAACGGAGCCATACGGACCCACACGGAGCCATACGGACCCACACGGACCTACACGGAGCCACACGGACCCAAACGGAGCCATACGGACCGGAACGGAGCCATACGGATCTATACGGAGTCATACGGACCGGAACAGAGCCATACGGACCCACACGGACCGGAAAAGACCCACACATACCGGAACGGAGCCATACGGACCTACACGGACGCACAGGGACCTACACGGACCTACACGGAGCCACACGGAGCCACACGGATCTACACGGACGCCGCATGGACACAGGGCTCCGAACTTTACAGTGTTCAGACATTATTACATTATCACGGTAGGGCTGGCAAATCTGGAGAACTCCATCCTTTTCCTTTCGGTTTCCCCGTCGGTCTCTGCACACGCACAAACACTAGAGTCGAGATTTTTTGGGCAGGACACGTTCTATTCAGTGTTTTTAGATTCTTTATTGATTTTAGTAGTTATCTATTGTCTATGATCAGGACTGAGTCAAACGTTACTGAAATGATAATATATGTGCTCAATTCCAACAGATAACAAGTCATTTCGATCCTATTTCCTCTTGTTTATGATAATTGCGTTATATTTTCTATTTTTCAACACAGTCAGATGTTTTTTTTCTTCTATTTTAGGGGCAAAAGTTGTAATCTTAGCTGTGTATTCCAATTAGTCAAATCTAACTGCGTGATAGCGACGCAGACCGACCCGAGACCAGAAGTTTTACAGTATTTTCAAGCTATTTATTGAAGGGCATTTTTTGTTTTTATTTTAAAACCTGTCAAACAGCAAGTTTTAAAGAGGAACATAGACTTTGCATTAGAGTATGAGCAGTTCTAGCAGATATCAGTAAGTTAACGCTTTCCCAGTTGTTTTGACTTTTTGGGGAGCAGGCATCTTCCCTATGACAATACTGATGGGATATGGGATTCTAAATGTGTCTGTTTTGGGCGAATTTGATTTATAAATAAGAAAACCAAAGTGAATGAAATGCAACGTTTTGTTGTTAAGAAAACTGCTTTGAGTGATTTAATGTCATGTTTTTAGAGCGATCCGTGCGCGGCTTAGTAATTTATTCACCTAAACCCATTGATCAATATTGAGACTTTAAATGTTCTAAAAATATAATCATACAGAGATATTATCACTCTATAGAAGCAGCAACACGTAATGGCTGCTTTAAACACGGGGCAGTGAGTCATTCAGATATAACAGATGCACATGTTAACCACAGTTTAGGAAAAACTGAGCCCAAATATAGGTTTCTATATATATGTGTTTATATGGGACCACTCTGCTCTGGTTTTCACTGAACCACAATCCCCTTGAACGCTGTTTTCTTACTGGAAAAGGCAGCGCAGGAGGATTTCTCAGCCTCCAATGACGCAAAAAGAAGTGGGTTGTAATTTAGTTTTTGACACAAATGTTCAAACTAAGTTAATTGTCGTATACCTTGCATCTCATAGATTGTTTGAAATGTTGCTTCAAGAAAATCCAAGATAAATCGTTGTAACTCCCATAATTTACGAAATCTGAATATTTTTGTTCCCCAAATGTGTATTACAAAGATGGCGGACCTGAGGTTTTGAAATACAGTAGGAACATACAACTATGTTACAGGGTCTACTTTTAAATCTAGGTACACGTTTTGAACAGATGGGCGAAGACGGACTATTTTTTTAACTGACAAAGATGGCGGACTTGAAGCATACATATTAGCATACATATTAGCATACAACGACAGTCTGGATGATTATCTGCTATGAGCTATGACAATGTTTCAGCTGTAGACATTTTGAACAATTAAAAACCATTTCTTAAGCCAAACTTCCGATTTTGATGGCAGACTTGATGCTAAAGCTATCGTCATGCTGCGCCAACACAAAGAACATTACATTTTTTATCTTGCTTTGAGCGCTCTATTGTTGGAATAAAACCTCAAAGTGTGGAGCACTGATAGAATGCAGTACCGCTGTGGACCATGAGGTGGCGCTCGGGCTGGACCGTCGTTGGGCTGCTGGTGTCGCTGGCCTTCGTCTCCAGCCTCGGGGCCCGGACATCGACCCGACGGAAGCACAAAGAGGTGTTTCTGGGAGAAAATAGCAAGTTCAAGTTCGGAGGGTAAGTTTTACTTCTTTATGTAAATGTTGTCAACATGTTGTCTTCTAATTAGCAAAAGTGTTATCTTTTATATAAGTAAGAGCCAAGTGAGTCATTATTTGCCTCTTTGGGCTAAGTGCAGGTGGCTATTATGATGACTCATCACTTTCAATGGATAAAAACAAAACTTCATATTTTTTTTATTCTTGGGTTTCATTAAACTGGCCTGTAGGGGGCGAATGAGCAGAGGTGGGACGACTCAGTTTTGCTCCCATTGAAAACCATGTAAAGTTTGTTTTGGAGTCAAAAGGCTCTCCTCCTCGGTGTACAGTTGTTGTAACAGTCTTAATTGGGGGAACTCAATTCTAAGGGAGCACTAAAAAACATTTCTCAAAAGAGTCTTGATTTTGGGTATTTTTGAAAAAAAAAAAAAAAAACAGAAGAAATTGCTGCTTTTCATTGGGATGACCTGCAGGGGGCGCTTATCTGGGAAAGCCTTGATCCACCTCGCCTCATTGCAGTGATTTTTTCAAAGTGTCCTTTTTTTGAGACCACAGTCGGGACATGAAGAAACTCTTGTCTTTCTTTTTTTCTTTTTTTTTTGTACACCGCACAAAAAGATGGCATTTTGACAGCGCTTCTTCTTCTTCTGTATCTCCGTGTATAAACCCGGCAGACTGCACCGCCAGGATACGTCACGTCTTGTCCTACGATTGTTTATTCGCGCCACTGCCCTGACGTCATATGGAACCCAAGAATTGCGCCAAACCATATTAAATTAATTGTTTTGGCCTTTCACAGAAGTAGCCCATGGGTGCTGCCCCTCTGCCCTGCCATACACACACACGAGAGACGTACACAGACACACACACATGAGACACTTAAACACACACGAAACACACACACACGTATATTATAGGATTGTTGGACATTTGGACAGATTAAAATCACTTTGAGAATGAGTGGATCAGTGGGTCCCAAACCAGACGACAGGTGTGGAACTATAAATGCTTTTCCAAATGATTGATGTCAATGAGAAACCAGAGCTGGTCTAAATAGTTTGACCCGTATTTCAGATCCTTGTCCTGGAATGATCTGTTTTATCGGATTCAGTCACATTTTCACATTTACACGTTTGCCTTCAGGAGCCGTTGCTATGACGATCCCCCGTTTTCACTTAATTCACAGTTGATTGTGTCTGGCCCTTAAAGCTACGGTAACTTTAGTGTCATAGATAACATAAGTAGTTTGTCCAACAGAAAGTTTGGAAGTGTCTGAGAAAGCAGCTCTAAAGATGTGAAAAATACTTTGATCTGAAATCCAGTGAAAGAAGCAAACTGTTAAGAGCCAGAACTAGTTTAGTCCCATTTGGTCTGGTTTATAAGTTTGGTTCTTCTGCTTGTTTTACTTTTACTATTTTGTTTTTGTGACATCATTTCTACAGTGGAAAATATGTGTATTACTCAGGCCTATCCCAGTACTACCCAGGCCTAACTCAGTATTACCCAGGCCTATCCTAGTATCAGAATCAGAATAATTTTTATTGCCACGTAAGTAACAGGAAGTCACAGACTTGGAAATTGCTTTGGCTCAGTGCAACAGTCAGAAAGAGATAATAAAAAATAAAGAATAAAAAACACTGGTCTACCCAGTATTACCCAGGCCTATCCCAGTACTACCCAGTATTACCCAGGCCTATCCCAGTAATACCCAGTACTACCCAGTATTATCCAGGCCTATCCCAGTATTACCCAGTATTACCCAGGCCTATCCCAGCTTAACTTCTGATTTGAGCCCCTAGAATAACATGTTTTCAGTTTTGCGTTTCAATATTTAGAACTACAAAGATGGCGGACTTGAGGCTATGCTAACCTCCGCTACACTGATGTTCTGAGAGTGCTAAACAACAGAACATTTGAACTTGACAGAGCGAGTGGAGCCAAACTTCGTCCATGAGCCCTAACGAGGGGATGGGTACAACGTAGAAAGAATACGTCCTTGATCTATTCTTAGGACGTTATTAAAGTGCCTTTGTTACGCCCAGAACTGAAGTCATAAAGACAGATTTATGGAGTTTAAGATAAAACTACTACAAATAAGAACATCATGTTACTAACTATAGGATCCTGTGCTCTGGGTTTAAGACCACAGAGAAGGCCTTGTGCTCTGGGTTTAAGACCACAGAGAAGGCCCTGTGCTCTGGGTTTAAGATCACAGAGAAGGCCCTGTGCTCTGGGTTTCAGACCACAGAGAGACGGCCCTGTGCTCTGGGTTTAAGGTCACAGAGAAGGCCCTGTGCTCTGGGTTTAGGACCACAGAGAAGGCCCTGTGCTCTGGGTTTAAGACCACAGAGAAGGCCCTGTGCTCTAGGTTTAAGACCACAGAGAAGGCCCTGTGCTCTGGGTTTAGGACCACAGAGAAGGCCCTGTGCTCTTGGTTTAAGACCACAGAGAAGGCCCTGTGCTCTTGGTTTAAGACCACAGAGAAGGCCCTGTGCTCTGGGTTTAAGACCACAGAGAAGGCCCTGTGCTCTCTCTGGTCTCTCTTTGGTCTCTCTCTGAGCCCTGTGCTCTGGGTTAAATGCTGAGCGGGGCAGACCGTGTTAATGAGTGTTAATGAGTGTGTCGGGTGTAGTCTGTGGCTGAGGAGTGTCTGTGGATCTAAGACACTTCATTGGGACATAAACATATTTAAAGGTGGGGCGTGACGGCTTTACAGACAGACTCAAAACAAAACATGAGCCTGCTCCAAATGCCCTGCAGCCTCCACTGGAATGTTCCAAAGTATGGAAAGGTGGAAGGTCAAAAGAAAGAAACTAAAAATATTTAAAACTGGGTTAAGTGTAAGTAACAAAAGACTGTGGAGAAAATTTCTCTGTAATTCACACGGAACAAAAACTGTTCAAACAAAAAAGTTTCACATCTTCCTTGTCAGCATTTATCAACTATGGTCTCATTATTTTCTCTCAGTTCTCTCTCTGGTCTCTCTCTCACTGGTCTCTCTCTGGTCTCCCTCTCTGGTCTCCCTCTCTGGTCTCTCTCTCTGGTCTCTCTCTCTGGTCTCTCTCTGGTCTCCCTCTCTGGTCTCTCTCTCTGGTCTCTCTCTCAGGTCTCTCTCTCAGGTTTCTCTCTCAGGTTTCTCTCTGGGCTCTCTCTCTGGTCTCTCTCTCTGGTCTCTCTCTCTGGTCTCTCTCTCAGGTTTCTCTCTGGTCTCTCTCTCTGGTCTCCCTCTCTGGTCTCTCTCTCTGGTCTCTCTCTCTGGTCTCTCTCTCTGGTCTCTCTCTGGTCTCCCTCTCTGGTCTCTCTCTCTGGTCTCCCTCTCTGGTCTCTCTCTCTGGTCTCTCTCTGGTCTCCCTCTCTGGTCTCTCTCTCTGGTCTCTCTCTGGTCTCCCTCTCTGGTCTCTCTCTCTGGTCTCCCTCTCTGGTCTCTCTCTCTGGTCTCTCTCTGGTCTCCCTCTCTGGTCTCTCTCTCTGGTCTCTCTCTCTGGTCTCTCTCTCTGGTCTCTCTCTCTGGTCTCTCTCTCTGGTCTCCCTCTCTGGTCTCTCTCTCTGGTCTCCCTCTCTGGTCTCTCTCTCTGCTGGGTCTCTCTCTGGTCTCTCTCTCTGGTCTCTCTCTCTGGTCTCTCTCTCTGGTCTCTCTCTGGTCTCTCTCTCTGGTCTCCCTCTCTGGTCTCTCTCTCTGGTCTCTCTCTCTGGTCTCTCTCTCTGGTCTCTCTCTCTGGTCTCCCTCTCTGGTCTCTCTCTGGTCTCTCTCTCTGGTCTCTCTCTCTGGTCTCCCTCTCTGGTCTCTCTGGTCTCTCTCTCTGGTCTCTCTCTCTGGTCTCTCTCTCTGGTCTCTCTCTCTGGTCTCCCTCTCTGGTCTCCCTCTCTGGTCTCTCTCTCTGGTCTCTCTCTGGTCTCTCTCTCTGGTCTCCCTCTCTGGTCTCTCTCTCTGGTCTCTCTCTCTGGTCTCTCTCTCTGGTCTCTCTCTCTGGTCTCTCTCTCTGGTCTCCCTCTCTGGTCTCCCTCTCTGGTCTCTCTCTCTGGTCTCTCTCTCTGGTCTCTCTCTCTGGTCTCCCTCTCTGGTCTCTCTCTCTGGTCTCTCTCTCTGGTCTCTCTCTCTGGTCTCTCTCTCTGGTCTCCCTCTCTGGTCTCTCTCTCTGGTCTCTCTCTCTGGTCTCTCTCTGGTCTCCCTCTCTGGTCTCTCTCTCTGGTCTCTCTCTCTGGTCTCCTCTCTCTGGTCTCTCTCTCTGGTCTCTCTCTCTGGTCTCTCTCTCTGGTCTCCTCTCTGGTCTCTCTCTCTGGTCTCTCTCTCTGGTCTCTCTCTCTGGTCTCCCTCTCTGGTCTCCCTCTCTGGTCTCTCTCTCTGGTCTCCCTCTCTGGTCTCCCTCTCTGGTCTCTCTCTCTGGTCTCTCTCTGGTCTCTCTCTCTGGTCTCTCTCTCTGGTCTCCCTCTCTGGTCTCTCTCTCTCTGGTCTCTCTCTCTGTCTCTCTCTGGTCTCTCTCTGGTCTCTCTCTGGTCTCTCTCTCTGGTCTCTCTCTCTGGTCTCCCTCTCTGGTCTCTCTCTCTGGTCTCTCTCTCTGGTCTCTCTCTCTGGCTCCCTCTCTGGTCTCCCTCTCTGGTCTCTCTCTCTGGTCTCCCTCTCTGGTCTCCCTCTCTGGTCTCTCTCTCTGGTCTCCCTCTCTGGTCTCTCTCTCTGGTCTCTCTCTCTGGTCTCCCTCTCTGGTCTCCCTCTCTGGTCTCTCTCTCTGGTCTCCCTCTCTGGTCTCTCTCTCTGGTCTCTCTCTCTGGTCTCCCTCTCTGGTCTCCCTCTCTGGTCTTTAAGGCCCAGATAATGCTGAATACACAGAGATCCTTAAACAATAGTCACTTGAGAGTCGAGGCCACAGTCGCCTCAGATCAAAGACTGGACTCCGTGTCCTGCCTCAGCACAGGAACAAACACACGGCCTTCAAACAGGTCTCAGGTCCAGACCACTCAGACAAGGTGAGGTCCAAACAGGATCTGGAGTGGGTTCATGTGATGTTCTTGAGACAAGGAGGATCTTTGTTTACATCCCGCTGAGTGGAAGAAGACAGTACTTTTAAAGCCTCAGTGAGAAATGCACCGTGTATAAGAACTTTAACACAATAAGATCAGAGGAGACATACAGACATGCTAAAAAGAAGTATTCACACAAGAAGGGTCCGTGGTGACCTTGAGAGGGTTGTCCACGCCCTCATATCCTCACGGCTGGACAATTGTAACTCTCTGTACTATGGCCTTGACCAGTCCTCAGTCCACAGACTGCAGCTGGTGCAGAATGCAGCAGCTCGGCGGCTGACTGGCACCAGACGACACGAGCACATCACTCCTGTGCTGTCGTCTCTACATTGGCTTTCTGTCGCTTTTAGAATTAAGTTTAAAATTGTATTGTTAGTATTTAAATCTCTATACGACCTGGTTCTGTCATATCTGACTGATTTGCTTACTTTGCACACTCCGGGAAGAGCACTGAGGTCCTCTGACCAGCTCCTTCTGCACTGTCCCAGGACTAGACTAAAAACCAGAGGAGACCGAGCCTTTGCTGTCGCAGGGCCCAAACTCTGGAACGCTCTCCCTTATTGTGTCAGAGCTGCCCCCTCTGTAGAGAGCTAACCCTTTGTAGAGAGCTAACCCTCTGTAGAGAGCTAACCCTTTGTAGAGAGCTAACCCTCTGTAGAGAGCTAACCCTCTGTAGAGAGCTAACCCTTTGTAGAGAGCTAACCCTCTGTAGAGAGCTAACCCTTTGTAGAGAGCTAACCCTCTGTAGAGAGCTTTAAATCACAGCTAAAGACACATTTCTTTTTAACACAAGCAATATTGAAACATTTATGATAGTGTCCTGCATTTCATTTTATGCTGTATCTTATTTGTGTGTTGTATTTTGTAATGTCTGGTAAGCACTTAATGACAGTCCTGTCTGTTTTTAAAATGTGCTATATAAATAAACTTGACCATGGTGAAAAACTGGTCATGTGACCAGAGGAGAAACTATAAACAACCACGTCACTCCAATATCCTCCGATAGGTCCTCATCATCAGACTGGACAGGACTGACCCAGGACTGACCCAGGACTGATCCAGGTCTGACCCAGGTCTGACCCAGGTCTGACCCAGGACTGATCCAGGTTTGTGTTTTTCAGGAGGATTGACTATAAGCTGAAGCGCCAGGACAGCACCAAGACTCTCCTGATCAAGACCGAACAACTGCTGAGGATAGAGGAGCACGACTTCGCCATGAGGCCGGGCTTTGGAGGTACTGGACCAGGACTTAACCCGGCCTGAACCAGGTCTGGGCCAACTCTGAACCAGGTCTAAACCAGGTCTAAACCAGGTCTGGACCAGCTCTGAAACAGGTCTAAACCAGCTCTGAACCAGGTCTGAACCAGGTCTAAACCAGCTCTGAACCAAGTCTAAACCAGGTCTAAACCAGGTTTGAACCAGGTCTGAACCAGGTCTAAACCAGGTTTGAACCAGGTCTGAACCAGGTCTGAACCAGCTCTGAACCAGGTCTAAAGCAAGGTTGGACCAGCTCTGAACCAGGTCTAAACCAGGTATAAACCAGGTCTAAACCAGGTATAAACCAGGTCTAAAGCAGGTCTAAACCAGGTCTAAACCTAACCGTTTGTGGGTTTGCTGGATGTACTTCTTGCTCTGTTGAATCTAACCTGGTCTATGGATTAATCTGAGAAAGATGGAGGTTTTCACTAATGACTTTTGAACAAGGGTGACAGTCGCTCAGTTGGTAGAGCATTGGCCTTTGAGCCTGAAGGTCATGGGTTTGAATTAAAAGTGCACCAATCGATCGGTAGCCGATTATAATCGGCCGATCACGGCTTAATTTGCGTGAACGGTGAAATCAAAAAGACCGATCAGATGACATGAGGATTCATGCGCACAAGTTACTTTCTCTCGTCAAAAATGCTCAAACAAGCAACTCATGCAACTATCAGTAACAGAGATTCTACAGCGGCAACAACCACACAGTAATGACGTAAGAAACAACATGAAATATGCACGAAAGTTATGGAATTTATTTCCCTCTGCCACCAGCCCTTGTCTTTTGCGGAAAGCGCTGGGTTGAAATGCCATCGCGGAACTATTTGACTGATGTCTGCCTGCCGCAGCTTTACCAAACTGTATATTCTCACATTGACACTCCAAGCTCAGCCAGAGCATGGAGCTATTATAATAACGAGCCAGAGTCACACCGCGCAGACACCAAACACGCTCAGCAGCGAGATGCTGAACTCATCCCGTGTCGGGACTTTGCATGTTATGTTCACAGACATGTTGGATTAAGATGAGTGTAGTGGTAGTACAGACAGTCCAGTGTCGCAGATGCAGCGTTACTGGAAAACTACGTAGTTACGCCTCGGAGCTGTCAGCAGCTTATTGAAAGGAAAATAAAAAGCGCTTCCCTGCATTGGCCAAAGCAGCGCTTGCTTTCCTCTGCGCTCCATGCACAAGTGTAGACAGTGAGCGGCTGTGTAGCGCAGCGGGACTATTCAGGATGATAAACGTAATAAACTAACCCCTGCAAATGCTGAGATGCTAATATTACTGAAGAAAAAACATTGCCTTAACTCTCTTTTTAATCAGTTTAGAAATGCAACCTATACAGTATTGCAGTATTTCATAGCATTTATTTTCACGTATCTCAATGCTCTGTAACGTTGTGGTTCCCAACCTTTTTGTCTTGAGTACCCCTAGGGCATTTTATTTATACTATCTAATACCTTGATGGTTTTGAAAGATTAGTTATAAAGTGAATAACTAGTCCTATTCATTTAGTAAGGGATAACGTATATTATGCAGGTCAGTATCGGAAAATAAGTACCAGTAAAGCCGTCTGCTTTACACGGCTTTATACCGACAGAACACACAACATAAACCTCAGTCCACTTTTAGGAATGCCGAAAGGTTTATTTAAAATAAGAAAGAAAATAAAAAATAGTTCCCAAAGGCTTTCCCGTGGCTATGCTAGCAACAGTTAGGCTATCAACTTCCAAACTAGAACTCTCTGGAACTGCATGAAAACTGAACAAAGAATCCTGAACATCAGCGGTGAGTGACCCAAACATAAACTTAACCTAAATCCATAACTCCATCCTCTGCAAATGTTCCTAAAATGTGCCAGTATCTACTTCCGGGTTTTTCGGGATCGCCTTTTCTCGCATTACATCAGTGTTTTTGTCATGAAAATGTAAACGGAAAATTCTGAAAACTTCCGTGAACTTGTATTAATAATGTATTTGTATAATGTACTCTTCCATTAACATTTAATTGCGTTGATTGATTGGCATTTGCGTTTAATGAGCGGCCGGAACTACTTTCCGGGTTTTTCACAATCGCTTTTTGACGCAGAGAAATAGTGTTTTTGTCATGAAGACAAGACCAGAAAAAATTCTTCACACACGTACACGTGTGTGAAGAATTTATATGTATACAGTATTCTCCGATTAACATTTAAGTGTGTTGATTGAGCGTGGCTAGCTCCGGAGTGGCCGGAACTACTTGCGGAGTTATCCACGTATTTGAAAGACAAGCAGAGAGTGCGTTGCCAAAGGGCAGCGGTCATTATTGTTTTGAGAGGTCCGTTATAGAAAATAATGACCGGTAGAACGTTTTGAAATGACATTCAAATCAATGGAGCGTTCTACTGCTGCTGTGAGGAGCCGTGTAATAGTCAATAATATTATAAATATTTGATCGGATCGGCAATGATCGGTATCGGCCGATCAAAATTTTAATGATCGGTGAACGGCCAAAAAAATCCTGATTGGTGCACCTCTAGTTTGAATCCACCATAAGACCTACTTCACGACTCCCACTGTCTGCTGTCGTTGTGTCCTTGGGCAAGACACTTAACCCCACTTTACCTGAAGACCCTGTTGAATAGTCAAGGCTCCTGTGGACTCAGCACCTGTAGGAGGATCAGTGAGGGGCTGGTGCAGCTCTGACTGCCACCCCCCGACCCAGAAATGGATCAAGGGGAAGAAAATGGATGGACTTTTGAACAATATGGACATTAGAGTCTGTGCTTTGTCCTCAGCGTTAGCTTCGCCCGAGTGCGCGGGTCGTGCTGGTCCTAAAGCTCCATATGATGATGAGGTCAGAATAATAGAGAAAGTGTAACATACAATCACACCTCCGTAATCTGCTGTAATCCCAGCGCATCACTGACCCACATCCTGCACAGGGAGGGTCTCAGCCGGTCTACAGCCGGTCTACAGCAGGACAAAGGCAGGACTACTGCAGGCTCTACAGCAGGTCTACAGCAGGACTACAGCAGGTCTACAGCAGGACTACAGCAGGTCTACAGCAGGACCTACAGCAGGTCTACAGCAGGATCTACAGCATGTCTACAGCAGAACTACAGCAGGTCTACAGCAGGACTACAGCAGGTCTACAGCAGGACTACAGCAGGTCTACAGCAGGACTACAGCAGGACCTACAGCAGGTCTACAGCAGGACTACAGCAGGTCTACAGCAGGACTACAGCAGGTCTACAGCAGGACTACAGCAGGTCTACAGCAGGACCTACAGCAGGTCTACAGCGGGACTACAGCAGGACTACAGCAGATCTAAAGCAGGTCTACAATAGGACTATAGCAGGTCTAAAACAATTCTACAGCAGGACTAGAACAGGATGAATACATACTGTACATGTGGAAGCTAGTGATAAATCCAAACTGTTTTCAGAGCAAAGAGCAAGAGCTACATGGATTGTGTTTCATGTTGTGGTCTGAAAGTTAGGTTCCCGAGCTTTAATATAGACAGAGAAAACAGACTCTTTGATCTCATCTTTTCAATAGAACGTCTTCCTACCGTCAGCATCAGACTGAGTTACCTGCAGCCCAAACAAAAGCCAACTGTGCAAACATTGAGTCGTGTGGGTTTCACCTGAGAGGCCCATATTATTACATCTTTAGATCTGCTTTTTCAGACAGAAAAGTGAAAACGGGGGAACCACCCTCACTCAGCCAATCAGCTCTCAGCTCATCAGCTCTCAGCCAATCAGCTCTCAGCTCATGAGCTCTCAGCCAATCAGCTCTCAGCCAATCAGCTCTCAGCCCAAAGTCAAATAGTGACTCACAGGGATCTTGCACTAAAGATAACTTGTTTTTTTAATAAGACAGCATTTTGTGGTCTGATTTGTTCATCACATTTCTCTGTCAAGTTATGACCTGCTTTAGTCCTGCTTTAGACCTGCTTTAGTCCTGCTTTAGACCTGGTCCAGTCCTGGTTTACGTGTGTGTATATTAACATAAGTGAGAGTGGGAGTTATTGTTCTCCATCTGCCTGAGACCTGCTGTAATCCAGATTAGACTCAATCCCACTCACGCAGAGACATAAGGGCTTTGATCCAGAATCCACTTTAAAGCTCGGGTACCTAACTTTTGATGTAAATGACAGATGTAGTTTTCAGAACAAAAAGAGAGTAAAATGTTGTGAAAAAATCAGAACACAAACATATTATCTTCTGTGTCCGAAAGAGCCCTGTGAGTCACTATTGGACTCTTTGCGCTGAAAGCTGATTGGCTGAGAGCTTATTTGCTGACAGCTGATTGGCTGAGTGAGGGTGGTCCTCTCTGTCTCACTTTTCTGTCTGAATAATCTGATTTAAAGACTTGACAAAGGCGATGATTTGGTTTATTACAAAGTCACATCCCTCAGCTTTAAAGTGGTTCTCACCCCCGCTCCTCAGAGCTTACGTCACTCACATTTCCGTTCAAATCTTCCTCTAAATGGGCGTAGCCTGGAGGACTAAAGGGGGCGTGAACGAGACTGGGCCGTTTATATAGCTCTGGGCGGGGGGCTGCAGACGTCAGGTCTTGCTTCAGACGTCAGGTCTTGCTTCAGACGTCAGGTCTTGCTTCAGACGTCAGGTCTTGCTTCAGACGTCAGGTCTTGCTTCAGACGTCAGGTCTTGCTTCAGACGTCAGGTCTTGCTGCTGCGCCAGTGTTGGCGCCAGATTCAAAATTCAAATGTAGTAATACAGGTCGCCAGCAGATGGCGCCTCACAGATGGTTTTAGGCAGAAAGTTTAACTTTCAACTAATTTGCACCAAAGTGACAAAATTATGACCAGGATATGTAGACAACACTATTGGACACTCATTTATACCGTTTATCAGCCAAAAAAGTGGATTTGAGGGTGAGTTGTCCTTTAAGTAGGCCTGCCTCCACACTGCACCTCTGCTGATTAATAAGAAAGTGTAAAAGCCTAAACAGCTGTAGTCCGGTGGGGTCAGTGTGAGACCGAAGTGTCCTCCTGTGTGATGTCATTGTTTCACTATGACATCACACTCACCGCAGTTTCCTGAGGTTAAAACTAAAGTATTGCCCACAGTGCAAGTCTTATTATCCCATTATCATTTGTGACATGTAGTCTAAAAAGTATCTTTGTTCAGAGCGACATATGAAGCAAGAGAGAGAGGCCTGAGAGAGAGAGCAGAGAGAGAGACCGGAGAGAGAGACCAGAGAGAGAGAGAGCGGAATGAGATACCACGGTGGCTGAGTGAATAGCACTCTCGCCTCTCAGCAAGGAGGTCGGTCAGAACAGGGCCTTTCTGAGTGGAGTTTGCATGTTCTCCCTGTGTTTGCGTAGGTTTCTTCCGGGTACTCCGGTTTCCCCTACCACTAAAAACATGTGCAATAGTTCAGGGTGAATGAATGTGTGTTTGTGAGTGCGAATTTGGGACAACGGATGCAAATCAGCCCATGGCTACATTTCGGAGTGATGTGTTCATGAACATGTACTGTCCCAACCAAATAAACAAACAATAATCACCAGAGAGAGAGACCGGAGAGAGTGAGAGAGCAGAGAGAGAGCAGTGAGAGCAGACAGAGGCCAGAGAGAGAGCGGAGAGAGTGAGAGAGTGAGAGAGCAGAGTGAGAACAGACAGAGGCCAGAGAGAGAGCGGAGAGAGTGAGAGAGCAGAGTGAGAACAGACAGAGGCCAGAGAGAGAGACCGGAGAGAGAGACCGGAGAGAAAGACCGGAGAGAGGGAGCAGAGAGACCAGAGTGAGAGAGCAGACAGAGGCCAGAGAGAGACCATAAAGAGAGAGAGCAGAGAGATACCAGAGCAAACTCTTTTTAAATAGTCCATAATGTTAAGCTATTTTCAAAATAGAAAGCTCTTTTGTCTGCTGGGATTATAGACATTTGGGATAAAAACTTAAACCTCTAAAACAATATGGGACAGATTTAAGCGCACACAGGGTCAGAGGAAGTGAGCGCAGAATTATACAGAGGGAAAACAAAAGAAAAGGAATATGATAATGTGACGTCAGGACGTTCAAAGAGCTGATGGTTTCACGGTGGTAAGCTCCAAACTACTGTACAGTGAGTGCTTATAGTGTAGTTATAGTGTGCTTATAGTGTGGTTATAGTGTAGTTATAGTGTAGTTAGATTGTAGTTATAGTGTAGTTATAGTGTGGTTATAGTGTAGTTAGATTGTAGTTATAGTGTAGTTATAGTGTGGTTATAGTGTAGTTATAGTGTGGTTATAGTGTAGTTATAGTGTAGTTATAGTGTGGTTATAGTGTAGTTATAGTGTAGTTATAGTGTAGATATAGTGTGGTTATAGTGTAGTTATAGTGTAGTTATAGTGTGGTTATAGTGTAGTTATAGTGTGGTTATAGTGTGGTTATAGTGTGGTTATAGTTTGGTTATAGTGTAGTTATAGTGTGGTTATAGTGTAGTTATAGTGTGGTTATAGTGTGGTTATAGTGTGGTTATAGTGTAGTTATAGTGTAGTTATAGTGTAGTTATAGTGTAGTTATAGTGTGGTTATAGTTTGGTTATTAGTGTAGTTATAGTGTGGTTATAGTGTAGTTATAGTGTAGTTATAGTGTGGTTATAGTGTAGTTATAGTGTGGTTATAGTGTGGTTATAGTGTAGTTATAGTGTAGTTATAGTGTGGTTATAGTTTGGTTATAGTGTAGTTATAGTGTGGTTATAGTGTGGTTATAGTGTAGTTATAGTGTGGTTATAGTGTGGTTATAGTGTAGTTATAGTGTAGTTATAGTGTAGTTATAGTGTGGTTATAGTTTGGTTATAGTGTAGTTATAGTGTAGTTATAGTGTATTTATAGTGTGGTTATAGTGTAGTTATAGTGTAGTTATAGTGTAGTTATAGTGTGGTTATAGTTTGGTTATAGTGTAGTTATAGTGTAGTTATAGTGTAGTTATAGTGTGGTTATAGTGTAGTTATAGTGTAGTTATAGTGTGGTTATAGTGTGGTTATAGTTTGGTTATAGTGTAGTTATATTGTAGTTATAGTGTAGTTATAGTGTAGTTATAGTGTGGTTATAGTTTGGTTATAGTGTAGTTATAGTGTAGTTATAGTGTGGTTATAGTTTGGTTATAGTGTAGTTATAGTGTATTTATAGTGTGGTTATAGTGTAGTTATAGTGTAGTTATAGTGTAGTTATAGTGTGGTTATAGTTTGGTTATAGTGTAGTTATAGTGTAGTTATAGTGTAGTTATAGTGTAGTTATAGTGTGGTTATAGTGTGGTTATAGTGTAGTTATAGTGTAGTTATAGTGTGGTTATAGTTTGGTTATATTGTAGTTATAGTGTAGTTATAGTGTAGTTATAGTGTGGTTATAGTTTGGTTATAGTGTAGTTATAGTGTAGTTATAGTGTAGTTATAGTGTGGTTATAGTGTAGTTATAGTGTGGTTATAGTGTGGTTATAGTGTAGTTATAGTGTAGTTATAGTGTGGTTATAGTTTGGTTATATTGTAGTTATAGTGTAGTTATAGTGTGGTTATAGTTTGGTTATAGTGTAGTTATAGTGTAGTTATAGTGTAGTTAGTGTAGTTATAGTGTAGTTATAGTGTGGTTATACGTCTACACACTTCCGCAGTGGAAGTGTGTAGACGTGTTCCTTGGTGCTCCGCTGCTTGCTTCGCTTTGTAATCTCTTTTAATCGCTTTATTTACATTTTTATTCTACAAAACACGGATTACTCCTTCTGCAGACTTCAGCTTTGTGAAATTTGTCAACATTAATCATGTCCGGACGGAAGAAACGAAGACAAATCTGCGATGGCTGCTGCTCTCTGGAAAATGAGCTCAAATTTCTTCAAAAACGGATGGATATTTTGGAAACAGAAATGGGACTTAACCCGACTCTTCCAATGTGTGAAAATGGAATGAATGGACAGACTGGAAATGTAAGTTATGATGACGTAATTACTTTTCCCAAAATCAACAAAGAGAACTATTGGAATAAATGCGGCGCTAAACCCAAAGTTGACAAAGCTAAGAATGACAATGGGAGTGGAATTCTGCCACGAAATGTTTGCAAAACTTCAAATTGTTATGCTGCTCTGTTTGAAGAAGCAAAGCCACAGTCTGTTTCTCCCCCTCCGTCAAGGCCACGGTGTTTGCTGCTTGGAGATTCAGCCATTCGGAATGTATCTTTGAACTTTGTACAGACTTATTCTTTGCACTCAGCCAGAGTGTCTGAGATAAGAGCTTTGGTGCCAAAAGTTTTATCTCAAACCAAGGATGTAAGTACATTGTTGATACACACAAGGGCAGTAGACATTTATGAGAAATCCACCGAGAAGTTGAGAAGAGATTTTACTCTGCTGCTGGATGACCTTAAGAAATGGAGTTAAACGTGCTAATCAGTGGCCCCATTCCAAATGCAGATGGAAAAATCGAGAAGTTTAGCCGTCTGTACCAGTTAAATTCATTTCTACACAATGAGTGTTCACGCAGAGGACTTGGATTCATTGAAAACTTCAATCTGTTCTGGAATAGGCTCGAGCTCTTTGAAGGGAAAGGCCCACATCTGAACAAATACGGAGTAAAAGTGTTGATGGATAACTTTGCATCTGCCTTAAGACCTCAGCCTGCGCAGCGCGTTCAGCCGTTGAAAGAGAGGAGGATACAAAGGGCGAGACCCTCACGGAACCCAGAGGTCTCGGCACCTCCACCGCCTCAAAAGAACTCAACACGTCCACCAGCATCATCATCAGCAAAGGATCCAGCACCAGCAGCAGCAGTGGCTGCCACAGCGTCATCAGCGCCTTCAGCATCAGCACCACCAGCACCAGCTGTGGCTGCTGCATCATCTTCAGCAGCACCTTCCCCACCTACAGCTCCCGTGAAGCCCCCCCCATTGCTACAGGCTACAGTCAGGCCTGCACTGGGGGCCTCTCAACCACCTCCGTCTCCACCAAAGACTCCCTCATCACCTTCCATGGACCCGGTTTGGGTCCCCCCCGCTACATCCACTCCATCTAAGGAACATGAGGACGACCTTTCCCTGTGTTTTCCATCACTATTGGATTTACCGGAACACTCTGCAGGCATGATAAGATCGGCGATGAAGAATATTCCTCTCACACCCACTGTAGCCAGATCAAGGGTCCTATCTAACATTCATAACTTCTCCCCATACGTACCTCCAAAGCCACCTAGGGCGTCCAACTCAAATTCTCCCACAAAATCCACCCGTCCCTCAAATTCTAACTCGAATTCACCCGCAAAATCCACAGGTCCCTCCCCTAACCCCAAAACCATTCCAGCCCCACCCCCACCCCCCCCTCGTTTCCCATCACCAAGAACCCCTCCACCTCCACTCCCCCCTCGTCTATCTCCCAACTCCTGCCCCTCCCCTAACACCCATCCACCTCCAACCCCCCCTCGTCCAACACCCAAGAACCACCCACCTCTCCATCCTCCTCCCTCCTCTCCCTAGGATGCACAGGGTCTCTGCTTCGCAGCCACTGGCAGTCTAGTTAGAGGAGAGACCCGGCTGGGGCCCTGTCATGAAGCCACCTGTGCCATTCCCTTAGTGATAACACAAAGAATACATTACAGAAAGACATCTGGAGTTAATCAGTCTAATCTGGAAAATCTAATTCTTGTTCCGTGTAAGAATCAGCCGACCACAACCGCTGATACTGAAACTTTGAAACTTGCTATGCTAAATGTCAGATCTCTTTCTAACAAGTCTTTTTTAATCAATAATTTTATTTGTTCTTATAATCTTGATCTTATGTTCATGGCTGAAACATGGCTTGACCAAAATACAGAAAATGCAGTTTTAATAGAAGCATCACCACCAAATTTCAAATTTGAATCTGAAATACGGGAAAACAAAAAAGGAGGAGGCTTAGCTGCCATTTTCAGAGACCACTTTGTCTCCCATAGAATGTCTCTTGGGAAGTTTCCGTTTTTTGAATATGTGTCTTTTAAAATACAACAAAAACAATCTCCTCCAATACTCTTCATAGTCCTATACAAGCCACCGCAGTCATGTCACAGTTTTATTGATAATTTTACCGAGTTGCTTTCTGTTGTATGCACAGATTTTGATAGTTTAGTTATTACAGGTGATTTTAATATTCATGTGGATAATGTTGATGACAGAAATGCAAAAGAGCTGAGTTCTTTACTTGATACCTTTGGTCTCACTCAGCATGTGAGTGGCCCCACCCACAGCAGAGGGCACACTCTAGACCTGTTAGTTACAAAGGGGGTGAATATTTCAAATATAAGCGTGGTCGATGTTGCTCTTTCGGATCATTTCTGTGTATTTTTTGACATGTGTTTCACTAACAAACCACCAGTGGACTCTGCAACTGTTCGAAGAAGACACATAAATGAAAATACGAGTGATCTATTTATGGGAATGATAAACTTTGAGAATGCATCGTATTCTACTGTAGATGAACTGTTTAACTCTGTCACCTCTAGTGTTTTGAATGTTCTGGATACCGTTGCCCCTGTGAAGGTTAAAATAGTGAAAAATAAGCAGAAGGCGCCGTGGGCTAAAGCAGACTCGGTCAGGGCACAAAAGAGAAAGTGCCGGAGGGCCGAGCGGAAGTGGCGCAAGTCCAACCTCCAGGTTGATTACAAGATCTTCAAAGATAAGTTGTGCGAGTTTAACCGGGTGCTACGTAGTACGAGAGAAAGGTATTTTTCTGAAATGATTGAAGGCTGCAGTAACAATCTGCGTGTTCTGTTTTCAACAGTTAATAGATTAACAAACCCCCCTGTTCAGATGCCATTAGAGCTAACTTCCAAACGTAAATGCAATGAGTTTGCACACTTTTTCAATGACAAGGTTCAAGGCATCAAAAACGCCATTGTCTCCAATCCACAGATAACCATCCAACAGCCAGAAAGGCTCTCTGAGCTAACTTACTTTGCACCTGTAGATGATAAAAATGTCCAAGAAATAATCTCCAGTTTGAGCTCCTCCACATGCAGCCTGGATGTACTACCCACTAGATTTCTGAAGTCTGTTCTGAGCAGTCTGTTACCTTCACTCACACAGATAGTAAACATGTCCCTTCATTCTGGAATATTCCCAAAGGCCCTGAAAACTGCAGTCATCAGGCCCCTGCTAAAAAAGAGCAGCCTGGATGCTACGGTACTTAACAACTATCGTCCCATCTCAAATCTGCCATTTATGGGGAAAGTCCTTGAAAAAGTTGTCTACCTACAGCTTACTAGATTTCTTATAATTAACAACTCATTTGATATGTTTCAGTCCGGCTTTAGACCCCACCACAGCACTGAGACTGCTCTTGTCAAGGTTACAAACGATATCCGGCTGAACACTGACGCAGGCAAAGTCTCAATCTTAATCTTGTTAGATCTGAGTGCTGCCTTTGACACCGTCGACCATGAGATCCTCTTACAGAGATTAGAGGACTGGGTTGGAGTCGCTGGCACCGCCCTAAGTTGGTTTAGGTCTTACCTTGAAGACAGGAAGTACTTTGTGGAGATTGGAGACTGTGTCTCAGATCATATGGCCCTGACCTGTGGAGTACCACAGGGGTCGATCCTGGGACCTCTTCTGTTCAATCTCTACATGCTGCCGTTAGGTCAGTTTAATACGCAGAAACAAAGTGTCCTATCACAACTATGCAGACGACACTCAGATCTATGTCTCACTGACTGCAGGAGAACATGGACCAGTGGACTCACTCCTTCACTGTATCCAACAGATCAGTGAGTGGATGCAAAACAACTTCCTTCAGCTAAACGCAGACAAAACTGAAATGATTGTCTTTGGTCCCCAGAAACAAAGAGAGAGCGTCATCTGTCACCTACAGTCTCTCTCCCTAAAACCTTCAAACAAGGTCAGAAATCTAGGGGTAATACTGGACTCAGACTTAAATTTTAATAGCCACATCAAATCAGTAACATCAGCAGCTTTTTACCATCTAAAAAACATTGCCAGGATCAAAAACATAGTGTCTGACTTCCGGGTGACGTCATGAGAGGAGAAGCAGCTTGACACACACACACACACACAGACACAACTACACACAGACACACAGACACAGACAGACACAACTACACACAGACACAACTACACACAGACACAACTACACACAGACACACAACTACACACAGACACAACTACACACAGACACAGACACAACTACACACAGACACAACTACACACAGACACAACTACACACAGACACAACACACACAACTACACACAGACACAACTACACACAGACACAACTACACACAGACACAACTACACACAGACACAACTACACACAGACACAACTACACACAGACACAACTACACACAGACACAACTACACAGAGACACAACTACACACAGACACAACTACACACAGACACAACTACACACAGCACACAACTACACACAGACACAACTACACACAGACACAGACACAACTACACACAGACACAGACACAACACACACAGACACAGACACAACTACACACAGACACAACTACACACAGACACAACTACACACAGACACAACTACACACAGACACAACTACACACAGACACAACTACACACAGACACAACTACACACAGACACAACTACACACAGACACAACTACACACAGACACAACTACACACAGACACAACTACACACAGACACAGACACAACTACACACAGACACAGACACAACTACACACACACACAGACACAACTACACACAGACATAGACACAACTACACACAGACACAGACACAACAACACAGACACAGACACAACTACACACAGACACAACTACACACAGACACAACTACACACAGACACAACTACACACAGACACAGACACAACTACACACAGACACAGACACAACTACACACAGACACAGACACAACTACACACAGACACAACTACACACAGACATAGACACAACTACACACAGACTACACAACTACACACAGACATAGACACAACTACACACAGACACAACTACACACAGACACAGACACAACTACACACAGACACAGACACAACTACACACAGACACAGACACAACTACACACAGACAGACACAACTACACACAGACACAACTACACACAGACACAGACACAACTACACACAGACAGACACACACAGACACAACTACACACAGACACACTACACACAGACATAGACACAACTACACACAGACACAACTACACACAGACATAGACACAACTACACACAGACATAGACACACCACTACACACAGACACAACTACACACAGACACAGACACAACTACACACATACACAACTACACACAGACACAGACTACACACACAGACACAACTACACACAGACACAACTACACACAGACACAACTACAGACACAGACACAACTACACACAGACACTACACACAGACACAACTACACACAGACACAACTACACACAGACACAACTACACACAGACACAACTACACACAGACACAACTACACACAGACACAACTACACACAGACACAACTACACACAGCACACACAGACACAACGACACACAGACACAACTACACACAGACACAACTACACACAGACACAACTACACACAGGCACAACTACACACAGACACAACTACACACAGGCACAACTACACACAGACACAACTACACACAGACACAACTACACACAGACACAACTACACACAGACACAACTACACACAGACACAACTACACACAGACACAACTACACACAGACACAACTACACACAGACACAACTACACACAGACACAACTACACACAGACACAACTACACACAGACACAACTACACACAGACACAACTACACACAGACACAACTACACACAGACACAACTACACACAGACACAACTACACACAGACACAACTACACACAGACACAACTACACACAGACACAACTACACACAGACACAACTACACACAGACACAACTACACACAGACACAACTACACACAGACACAACTACACACAGACACAACTACACACAGACACAACTACACACAGACACAACTACACACAGACACAACTACACACAGACACAACTACACACAGACACAAACTACACACAGACACAACTACACACAGACACAACTACACACAGACACAACTACACACAGACACAACTACACACAGACACAACTACACACAGACACAACTACACACAGACACAACTACACACAGACACAACTACACACAGACACAACTACACACAGACACAACTACACACAGACACAACTACACACAGACACAACTACACACAGACACAACTACACACAGACACAACTACACACAGACACAACTACACACAGACACAACTACACACAGACACAACTACACACAGACACAACTACACACAGACACAACTACACACAGACACAACTACACACAGACACAACTACACACAGACACAACTACACACAGACACAACTACACACAGACACAACTACACACAGACACAACTACACACAGACACAACTACACACAGACACAACTACACACAGACACAACTACACACAGACACAACTACACACAGACACAACTACACACAGACACAACTACACACAGACACAACTACACACAGACACAACTACACACAGACACAACTACACACAGACACAACTACACACAGACACAACTACACACAGACACAACTACACACAGACACAACTACACACAGACACAACTACACACAGACACAACTACACACAGACACAACTACACACAGACACAACTACACACAGACACAACTACACACAGACACAACTACACACAGACACAACTACACACAGACACAACTACACACAGACACAACTACACACAGACACAACTACACACAGACACAACTACACACAGACACAACTACACACAGACACAACTACACACAGACACAACTACACACAGACACAACTACACACAGACACAACTACACACAGACACAACTACACACAGACACAACTACACACAGACACAACTACACACAGACACAACTACACACAGACACAACTACACACAGACACAACTACACACAGACACAACTACACACAGACACAACTACACACAGACACAACTACACACAGACACAACTACACACAGACACAACTACACACAGACACAACTACACACAGACACAACTACACACAGACACAACTACACACAGACACAACTACACACAGACACAACTACACACAGACACAACTACACACAGACACAACTACACACAGACACAACTACACACAGACACAACTACACACAGACACAACTACACACAGACACAACTACACACAGACACAACTACACACAGACACAACTACACACAGACACAACTACACACAGACACAACTACACACAGACACAACTACACACAGACACAACTACACACAGACACAACTACACACAGACACAACTACACACAGACACAACTACACACAGACACAACTACACACAGACACAACTACACACAGACACAACTACACACAGACACAACTACACACAGACACAACTACACACAGACACAACTACACACAGACACAACTACACACAGGCACAACTACACACAGGCACAACTACACACAGGCACAACTACACACAGGCACAACTACACACAGACACAACTACACACAGACACAACTACACACAGACACAACTACACACAGACACAACTACACACAGACAGACACAACTACACACACAGACAGACACAACTACACACAGACACAACTACACACAGACACAACTACACACAGACACAACTACACACAGACACAACTACACACAGACACAACTACACACAGACACAACTACACACAGACACAACTACACACAGACACAACTACACACAGACACAACTACACACAGACACAACTACACACAGACACAACTACACACAGACACAACTACACACAGACACAACTACACACAGACACAACTACACACAGACACAACAACTACACACAGACACAACTACACACAGACACAACTACACACAGACACAACTACACACAGACACAACTACACACAGACACAACTACACACAGACACAACTACACACAGACACAACTACACACAGACACAACTACACACAGACACAACTACACACAGACACAACTACACACAGACACAACTACACACAGACACAACTACACACAGACACAACTACACACAGACACAACTACACACAGACACAACTACACACAGACACAACTACACACAGACACAACTACACACAGACACAACTACACACAGACACAACTACACACAGACACAACTACACACAGACACAACTACACACAGACACAACTACACACAGACACAACTACACACAGACACAACTACACACAGACACAACTACACACAGACACAACTACACACAGACACAACTACACACAGACACAACTACACACAGACACAACTACACACAGACACAACTACACACAGACACAACTACACACAGACACAACTACACACAGACACAACTACACACAGACACAACTACACACAGACACAACTACACACAGACACAACTACACACAGACACAACTACACACAGACACAACTACACACAGACACAACTACACACAGACACAACTACACACAGACACAACTACACACAGACACAACTACACACAGACACAACTACACACAGACACAACTACACACAGACACAACTACACACAGGCACAACTACACACAGGCACAACTACACACAGGCACAACTACACACAGGCACAACTACACACAGGCACAACTACACACAGGCACAACTACACACAGGCACAACTACACACAGGCACAACTACACACAGGCACAACTACACACAGGCACAACTACACACAGGCACAACTACACACAGGCACAACTACACACAGCACAACTACACACAACTACACACGACACAGCACAACTACACACAGACATAGACACAACTACACACAGACACAACTACACACAGACACAGACACAACTACACACAGACACAGACACAACTACACACAGACACAACTACACACAGACACAACTACACACAGACACAACTACACACAGACACAACTACACACAGACACAACTACACACAGACACAACTACACACAGACACAACTACACACAGACACAACTACACACAGACACAACTACACACAGACACAACTACACACAGACACAGACACAACTACACACAGACACAACTACACACAGACACAACTACACACAGACACAACTACACACAGACACAACTACACACAGACACAACTACACACAGACACAACTACACACAGACACAACTACACACAGACACAACTACACACAGACACAACTACACACAGACACAACTACACACAGACACAACTACACACAGACACAACTACACACAGACACAACTACACACAGACACAACTACACACAGACACAACTACACACAGACACAACTACACACAGACACAACTACACACAGACACAACTACACACAGACACAACTACACACAGACACAACTACACACAGACACAACTACACACAGACACAGACACAACTACACACAGACACAACTACACACAGACATAGACACAACTACACACAGACATAGACACAGCTACACACAGACACAGACACAACTACACACAGACACAGACACAACTACACACAGACATAGACATAACTACACACAGACACAACTACACACAGACATAGACACAACTACACACCAGACATAGACACAACTACACACAGACATAGACACAACTACACACAGACACAACTACACACAGACATAGACACAACTACACACATACACAACTACACACAGACACAACTACACACAGACACAACTACACACAGACACAACTACACACAGACACAACTACACACAGACACAACTACACACAGACACAACTACACACAGACACAACTACACACAGACACAACTACACACAGACACAACTACACACAGACACAACTACACACAGACACAGGCACAACTACACACAGACACAGGCACAACTACACACAGACACAACTACACATAGACACAACTACACACAGACACAACTACACACAGACAGACACAACTACACACAGACACAACTACACACAGACACAACTACACACAGACACAACTACACACACAGACACAACTACACACAGACACAACTACACACAGACACAACTACACACAGACACAACTACACACAGACACAACTACACACAGACACAACTACACACAGACACAACTACACACAGACACAACTACACACAGACACAACTACACACAGACACAACTACACACAGACACAACTACACACAGACACAACTACACACAGACACAACTACACACAGACACAGACACACAACTACACACAGACACAGACACAACTAAACACAGACACAACTACACACAGACACAGACACAACTACACACAGACACAACTACACACAGACACAACTACACACAGACACAACTACACACAGACACAACTACACACAGACACAACTACACACAGACACAACTACACACAGACACAACTACACACAGACACAACTACACACAGACACAACTACACACAGACACAACTACACACAGACACAACTACACACAGACACAACTACACACAGACACAACTACACACAGACACAACTACACACAGACACAACTACACACAGACACAACTACACACAGACACAACTACACACAGACACAACTACACACAGACACAACTACACACAGACACAACTACACACAGACACAACTACACACAGACACAACTACACACAGACACAACTACACACAGACACAACTACACACAGACACAACTACACATAAACATAGACACAACTACACACAGACACAGACACAACTACACACAGACACAGACACAACTACACACAGACACAGACACAACTACACACAGACACAGACACAACTACACACAGACACAGACACAACTACACACAGACACAGACACAACTACACACAGACACAACTACACACAGACATAGACACAACTACACACAGACATAGACACAACTACACACAGACATAGACACAACTACACACAGACACAGACACAACTACACACAGACACAACTACACACAGACACAACTACACACAGACATAGACACAACTACACACAGACATAGACACAGCTACACACAGACACAGACACAACTACACACAGACACAGACACAACTACACACAGACATAGACATAACTACACACAGACACAACTACACACAGACATAGACACAACTACACACAGACATAGACACAACTACACACAGACACAACTACACACAGACATAGACACAACTACACACATACACAACTACACACAGACACAACTACACACAGACACAACTACACACAGACACAACTACACACAGACACAACTACACACAGACACAACTACACACAGACACAACTACACACAGACACAACTACACACAGACACAACTACACACAGACACAACTACACACAGACACAACTACACACAGACACAGGCACAACTACACACAGACACAGGCACAACTACACACAGACACAACTACACATAGACACAACTACACACAGACACAACTACACACAGACATAGACACAACTACACACAGACACAACTACACACAGACACAACTACACACATACACAACTACACACAGACACAACTACACACAGACACAACTACACACAGACACAACTACACACAGACACAACTACACACAGACACAACTACACACAGACACAACTACACACAGACACAACTACACACAGACACAACTACACACAGACACAACTACACACAGACACAACTACACACAGACACAACTACACACAGACACAACTACACACAGACACAGACACAACTACACACAGACACAGACACAACTACACACAGACACAACTACACACAGACACAACTACACACAGACACAACTACACACAGACACAACTACACACAGACACAACTACACACAGACACAACTACACACAGACACAACTACACACAGACACAACTACACACAGACACAACTACACACAGACACAACTACACACAGACACAGGCACAACTACACACAGACACAACTACACACAGACACAACTACACACAGACACAACTACACACAGACACAACTACACACAGACACAACTACACACAGACACAACTACACACAGACACAACTACACACAGACACAACTACACACAGACACAACTACACACAGACACAACTACACACAGACACAACTACACACAGACACAACTACACACAGACACAGACACAACTACACACAGACACAGACACAACTACACACAGACACAGACACAACTACACACAGACACAGACACAACTACACACAGACAGACACAACTACACACAGACAGAACTACACACAGACACAACTACACACAGACACAACTACACACAGACACAACTACACACAGACACAACTACACACAGACACAACTACACACAGACACAACTACACACAGACACAACTACACACAGACACAACTACACACAGACACAGGCACAACTACACACAGACACAGGCACAACTACACACAGACACAGGCACAACTACACACAGACACAACTACACACAGACACAACTACACACAGACACAACTACACACAGACACAACTACACACAGACATAGACACAACTACACACAGACACAACACACACAATACACAACTACACACAGACACAACTACACACAGACACAACTACACACAGACACAACTACACACAGACACAACTACACACAGACACAACTACACACAGACACAACTACACACAGACACAACTACACACAGACACAACTACACACAGACACAACTACACACAGACACAACTACACACAGACACAACTACACACAGACACAGGCACAACTACACACAGACACAACTACACACAGACACAACTACACACAGACACAACTACACACAGACACAACTACACACAGACACAACTACACACAGACACAACTACACACAGACACAACTACACACAGACACAACTACACACAGACACAACTACACACAGACACAACTACACACAGACACAACTACACACAGACACAACTACACACAGACACAACTACACACAGACACAACTACACACAGACACAACTACACACAGACACAACTACACACAGACACAACTACACACAGACACAACTACACACAGACACAACTACACACAGACACAGGCACAACTACACACAGGCACAACTACACACAGACACAACTACACATAGACACAACTACACACAGACACAACTACACACAGACATAGACACAACTACACACAGACACAACTACACACAGACACAACTACACACAGACACAAACACACACAGACACAACTACACACAGACACAACTACACACAGACACAACTACACACAGACACAACTACACACAGACACAACTACACACAGACACAGACACAACTACACACAGACACAGACACAACTACACACAGACACACACACAGACACAACTACACACAGACACAACTACACACAGACACAACTACACACAGACACAACTACACACAGACACAACTACACACAGACACAACTACACACAGACACAACTACACACAGACACAACTACACACAGACACAACTACACACAGACACAACTACACACAGACACAACTACACACAGACACAACTACACACAGACACAACTACACACAGACACAACTACACACAGACACAACTACACACAGACACAACTACACACAGACACAACTACACACAGACACAACTACACACAGACACAACTACACACAGACACAACTACACACAGACACAACTACACATAGACACAACTACACACAGACACAACTACACACAGACATAGACACAACTACACACAGACACAACTACACACAGACACAACTACACACAGACACAACTACACACAGACACAACTACACACATACACAACTACACACAGACACAACTACACACAGACACAACTACACACAGACACAACTACACACAGACACAACTACACACAGACACAACTACACACAGACACAACTACACACAGACACAACTACACACAGACACAACTACACACAGACACAACTACACACAGACACAACTACACACAGACACAACTACACACAGACACAGGCACAACGACACACAGACACAACTACACACAGACACAGACACAACTACACACAGACACAACTACACACAGACACAACTACACACAGACACAACTACACACAGACACAACTACACACAGACACAACTACACACAGACACAACTACACACAGACACAACTACACACAGGCACAACTACACACAGGCACAACTACACACAGGCACAACTACACACAGACATAGACACAACTACACACAGACACAACTACACACAGACACAACTACACACAGACACAACTACACACAGACACAACTACACACAGACACAACTACACACAGACACAACTACACACAGACACAACTACACACAGACACAACTACACACAGACACAACTACACACAGACACAACTACACACAGACACAACTACACACAGACACAACTACACACAGACACAACTACACACAGACACAACTACACACAGACACAACTACACACAGACACAACTACCAACACACAGACACAGGCACAACTACACACAGGCACAACTACACACAGACACAACTACACACAGACACAACTACACACAGACACAACTACACACAGACACAACTACACACAGACACAACTACACACAGACACAACTACACACAGACACAACTACACACAGACACAACTACACACAGACACAACTACACACAGACACACACAGACACACAGACACAACTACACACAGACACAACTACACACAGACACAACTACACACAGACACAACTACACACAGACACAACTACACACAGGCACAACTACACACAGACATAGACACAACTACACACAGACACAACTACACACAGACACAGACACAACTACACACAGACACAACTACACACAGACACAACTACACACAGACACAACTACACACAGACACAACTACACACAGACACAACTACACACAGACACAACTACACACAGACACAACTACACACAGACACAACTACACACAGACACAACTACACACAGACACAACTACACACAGACACAACTACACACAGACACAACTACACACAGGCACAACTACACACAGGCACAACTACACACAGGCACAACTACACACAGACACAACTACACACATACACAACAACACACACACAGACACAACTACACACAGACATAGACACAACTACACACAGACATAGACACAACTACACACAGACACAACTACACACAGACACAGACACAACTACACACAGACACAGACACAACTACACACAGACACAGGCACAACTACACACAGACACAACTACACATAGACACAACTACACACAGACACAACTACACACAGACACAACTACACACAGACACAACTACACACATACACAACTACACACAGACACAACTACACACAGACACAACTACACACAGACATAGACACAACTACACACAGACATAGACACAACTACACACAGACACAACTACACACAGACACAACTACACACAGACACAACTACACACAGACACAACTACACACAGACACAACTACACACAGACACAACTACACACAGACACAACTACACACAGACACAACTACACACAGACACAACTACACACAGACACAACTACACACAGACACAACTACACACAGGCACAACTACACACAGGCACAACTACACACAGGCACAACTACACACAGGCACAACTACACACAGATACACAACTACACACAGACACAACTACACACACATAGACACAACTACACACAGACATAGACACAACTACACACAGACACAACTACACACAGACACAGACACAACTACACACAGACACAGACACAACTACACACAGACACAGGCACACTACACACAGACACAACTACACATAGACACAACTACACACAGACATAGACACAACTACACACAGACACAACTACACACATACACAACTACACACAGACACAACTACACACAGACACAACTACACACAGACATAGACACAACTACACACAGACATAGACACAACTACACACAGACACAACTACACACAGACACAACTACACACAGACACAACTACACACAGACACAGGCACAACTACACACAGACACAGGCACAACTACACACAGACATAGACACAACTACACACAGACACAACTACACACAGACACAACTACACACAGACACAACTACACACAGACATAGACACAACTACACACAGACATAGACACAACTACACACAGACATAGACACAACTACACACAGACACAACTACACACAGACACAACTACACACAGACACAACTACACACAGACACAACTACACACAGACACAACTACACACAGACACAACTACACACAGACACAACTACACACAGACACAACTACACACAGACACAACTACACACAGACACAACTACACACAGACACAACTACACACAGACACAACTACACACAGACACAACTACACACAGACACAACTACACACAGGCACAACTACACACAGGCACAACTACACACAGACACAACTACACATAGACACAACTACACACAGACATAGACACAACTACACACAGACACAACTACACACAGACACAACTACACACATACACAACTACACACAGACACAACTACACACAGACACAACTACACACAGACACAACTACACACAGACACAACTACACACAGACACAACTACACACAGACACAACTACACACAGACACAACTACACACAGACACAACTACACACAGACACAACTACACACAGACACAACTACACACAGACACAACTACACACAGACACAACTACACACAGACACAACTACACACAGACACAACTACACACAGACACAACTACACACAGACACAACTACACACAGACACAACTACACACAGACACAACTACACACAGACACAACTACACACAGGCACAACTACACACAGACACAGGCACAACTACACACAGACACAGGCACAACTACACACAGACATAGACACAACTACACACAGACATAGACACAACTACACACAGACACAACTACACACAGACACAACTACACACAGACACAACTACACACAGACACAGACACAACTACACACAGACACAGGCACAACTACACACAGACATAGACACAACTACACACAGACACAACTACACACAGACACAACTACACACAGACACAACTACACACAGACACAGACACAACTACACACAGACACAGACACAACTACACACAGACATAGACACAACTACACACAGACACAGACACAACTACACACAGACACAACTACACACAGACACAACTACACACAGACACAACTACACACAGACACAACTACACACAGACACAACTACACACAGACACAACTACACACAGACACAACTACACACAGACACAACTACACACAGACACAGGCACAACTACACACAGACACAGGCACAACTACACATAGACACAACTACACATAGACATAGACACAACTACACATAGACATAGACACAACTACACATAGACATAGACACAACTACACACAGACACAACTACACACAGACACAACTACACACAGACACAACTACACACAGACACAACTACACACAGACACAACTACACACAGACACAACTACACACAGACACAACTACACACAGACACAACTACACACAGACACAACTACACACAGACACAACTACACACAGACACAACTACACACAGACACAACTACACACAGACACAACTACACACAGACACAACTACACACAGACACAACTACACACAGACACAGACACAACTACACACAGACATAGACACAACTACACACAGACATAGACACAACTACACACAGACATAGACACAACTACACACAGACATAGACACAACTACACACAGACACAACTACACACAGACATAGACACAACTACACACAGACATAGACACAACTACACACAGACACAACTACACACAGACATAGACACAACTACACACATACACAACTACACACAGACACAACTACACACAGACACAACTACACACAGACACAACTACACACAGACACAACTACACACAGACACAACTACACACAGACACAACTACACACAGACACAGGCACAACTACACACAGACACAGGCACAACTACACACAGACACAGGCACAACTACACACAGACACAACTACACATAGACACAACTACACACAGACACAACTACACACAGACACAACTACACACAGACACAACTACACACAGACACAACTACACACAGACACAACTACACACAGACACAACTACACACAGACACAACTACACACAGACACAACTACACACAGACACAACTACACACAGACACAACTACACACAGACACAACTACACACAGACACAACTACACACAGACACAACTACACACAGACACAACTACACAGACACAACTACACACAGACACAACTACACACAGACACAGGCACAACTACACACAGACTACAACTACACACAGACACAGACACAACTACACACAGACACAACTACACACAGACACAACTACACACAGACACAACTACACACAGACACAACTACACACAGGCACAACTACACACAGGCACAACTACACACAGACATAGACACAACTACACACAGACACAACTACACACAGACACAACTACACACAGACACAGACACAACTACACACAGACACAGACACAACTACACACAGACACAGACACAACTACACACAGACATAGACACAACTACACACAGACACAACTACACACAGACACAACTACACACAGACACAACTACACACAGACACAACTACACACAGACACAACTACACACAGACACAACTACACACAGACACAACTACACACAGACACAACTACACACAGACACAACTACACACAGACACAACTACACACAGACACAACTACACACAGACACAACTACACACAGACACAACTACACACAGACACAACTACACACAGACACAACTACACACAGACACAACTACACACAGACACAACTACGCACAGACACACACAGACACAACTACACACAGACACAACTACACACAGACACAACTACACACAGACACAACTACACACAGACACAACTACACACAGACACAACTACACACAGACACAACTACACACAGACACAACTACACACAGACACAACTACACACAGACACAACTACGCACAGACACAACTACGCACAGACACAACTAAACACAGACACAACTAAACACAGACACAACTACACACAGACACAACTAAACACAGACACAACTAAACACAGACACAACTACACACAGACACAACTACACACAGACACAACTACACACAGACACAACTACACACAGACACAACTACACACAGACACAACTACACACAGACACAACTACACACAGACACAACTACACACAGACACAACTACACACAGACACAACTACACACAGACACAACTACACACAGACACAACTACACACAGACACAACTACACACAGACACAACTACACACAGACACAACTACACACAGACACAACTACACACAGACACAACTACACACAGACACAACTACACACAGACACAACTACACACAGACACAACTACACACAGACACAACTACACACAGACACAACTACACACAGACACAACTACACACAGACACAACTACACACAGACACAACTACACACAGACACAACTACACACAGACACAACTACACACAGACACAACTACACACAGACACAACTACACACAGACACAGCTACACACAGACACAACTACACACAGACACAGCTACACACAGACACAGCTACACACAGACACAACTACACACAGACACAACTACACATAGACACAACTACACATAGACACAGACACAACTACACACAGACACAGACACAACTACACACAGACACAACTACACACAGACACAACTACACACAGACACAGACACAACTACAGACACAGACACAACTACAGACACAGACACAACTACACACAGACACAACTACACACAGACACAACTACACACAGACACAACTACACACAGACACAACTACACACAGACACAACTACACACAGACACAACTACACACAGACACAACTACACACAGACACAACTACACACAGACACAACTACACACAGACACAACTACACACAGACACAACTACACACAGACACAGCTACACACAGACACAACTACACACAGACACAGCTACACACAGACACAGCTACACACAGACACAGCTACACATAGACACAACTACACACAGACACAACTACACACAGACATAGACACAACTACACACAGACACAGACACAACTACACACAGACACAGACACAACTACACACAGACACAACTACACACAGACACAACTACACACAGACACAACTACACACAGACACAACTACACACAGACACAACTACACACAGACACAACTACACACAGACACAACTACACACAGACACAGCTACACACAGACACAACTACACACAGACACAGCTACACACAGACACAGCTACACACAGACACAGCTACACACAGACACAGCTACACACAGACACAGCTACACACAGACACAGCTACACACAGACACAGCTACACACAGACACAGCTACACACAGACACAGACACAACTACACACAGACACAGACACAACTACACACAGACACAGACACAACTACACACAGACACAGACACAACTACACACAGACACAACTACACACAGACACAACTACGCACAGACACAACTACACACACACAGCTATGCACAGACACAACTATGCACAGACACACACACACACACACACACACAACTACGCACACACACAGACACAACTATGCACAGACACACACACAGACACAACTATGCACAGACACACACACAGACACAACTACGCACAGACACAGACACAACTACGCACAGACACACACACACACACAGACACAACTATGCACAGACACACACACAGACACAACTACGCACACACACACAGACACAACTACACACAGACACAACTACACACAGACACGGACACAACTACACACACACACAGACACAACTACACACACACAGACACAACTACACACACACAGACACAGCTACACACAGACACAGCTACGCACAGACACAGCTACACACAGACACAGCTACGCACAGACGCAACTACGCACACACACACAGACACAACTACGCACACACACAGACACAGACACAACTACGCACACACACAGACACAGACACAACTATGCACAGACACACACACAGACACAACTACGCACACACACAGACACAACCACGCACAGACACACACACAGACACAACTAGCGGCACGGTGGCTGAGTGGTTAGCACTCTCGCCTCTCAGCAAGAAGGTCCTTGGTTCGAATCCCGGCCGGACAAGGGCCTTTCTGAGTGGAGTTTGCATGTTCTCCCCGTGTCTGCGTAGGTTTCCTCCGGGTACTCCGGTTTCCCCTACCACTAAAAATATGTCCAATAGTTCTGGCATGCGCCTCCTGTACTGGCCCCGCTCCCATCTCTGTGAGGAGTGAGAGACAAATGCCCAAAATTAACAATTGTAAACCGCTTTGAGACTCAGATCTGCAGTGAAAAGGCGGTATATAAATAAATACTTACTTACTTACTTACAACTACGCACAGACACACACACAGACACAACTACGCACAGACACACACACAGACACAACTACGCACAGACACACACACAGACACAACTACGCACAGACACACACACAGACACAACTACGCACAGACACACACACAGACACAACTACGCACAGACACACACACAGACACAACTACGCACAGACACACACACAGACACAACTACGCACAGACACACACACAGACACAACTACGCACACACACACAGACACAACTACGCACACACACACAGACACAACTACGCACAGACACAGACACAGACACAGACACAGACACACACAGACACAGACACAACTACGCACAGACACAACTACGCACACACACAGACACAGACAGACACAACTATGCACAGACACAGACAGACACAACTACACACAGACACACACAGACACAACTACGCACAGACACAGACACAACTACACGCACAGACACAACTACAGACACAACTACACGCACAGACACAACTACACGCACAGACACAACTACACGCACAGACACAACTACACACACAGACACAGACAGACACAGACACAACTACACACACAGACAGACACAACTATGCACAGACACAACTACACACAGAGACACACACACACAGACACAACAACGCACAGACACCTGTGCTGACTTCACTGATGTTAAAATGGTTTAGCCCCTGACTGAACTATTGTCTCTCTCTGGTCTCTCTCTGGTCTCTCTCTCTGGTCTCTCTCTGGTCTCTCTCTCTGGTCTCTCTCTGGTCTCTCTCTGGTCTCTCTCTGGTCTCTCTCTGGTCTCTCCCTGGTCTCTCTCTGGTCTCTTTTTGGTCTCTCTCTCTGGTCTCTCTCTCTCTGGTCTCTTTCTGGTCTCTCTCTGTGGTCTCTCTCTCTGGTCTCTCTCTCTGGTCTCTCTCTGGTCTCTCTCTGGTCTCTCTCTCTCTGGTCTCTCTCTCTCTGGTCTCTCTCTGGTTTCTCTCTGGTCTCTCTCTCTGGTCTCTCTCTGGTCTCTCTCTGGTCTCTCTCTGGTCTCTCTCTCTGTCTGGTCACTCTCTGGTCTCTCTCTGGTCTCTCTCTGGTCTCTTTCTGGTCTCTCTCTGGTCTCTCTCTGGTCTCTCTCTGGTCTCTTTCTGGTCTCTCTCTCTGGTCTCTTTCTGGTCTCTCTCTGGTCTCTCTCTGGTCTCTCTCTGGTCTCTCTCTGGTCTCTTTCTGGTCTCTCTCTGGTCTCTCTCTGGTCTCTCTCTGGTCTCTTTCTGGTCTCTCTCTGGTCTCTTTCTGGTCTCTCTCTGGTCTCTTTCTGGTCTCTCTCTGGTCTCTCTCTCTGGTCTCTCTCTGGTCTCTCTCTCTGGTCTCTCTCTGGTCTCTCTCTCTGGTCTCTTTCTGGTCTCTCTTTCTGGTCTCTCTCTGGTCTCTCTCTGGTCTCTTTCTGGTCTCTCTCTGGTCTCTTTCTGGTCTCTCTCTCAGGGGCAGTTGGAGTTGCTGAGGAACAGCTCTGGTCTGTTGTACCGAATGAAGGATTCACAAAGCTCCAGGTGAGAACACACACACAGACTCAGACACACACAGACTCAGACACACACAGACTCAGACACACACAGACGCACACACACACACACAGACGCACACACACACACACAGACTCAGACACACACACACACTCTGACCTGTCTGTTGCGTGTGTGCAGTAAGATGAAAGGCTCCGATAACCAGGAGAAACTGGTTTATCAGATCATCGAGGACGCAGGAAACAAAGGTGAGCCTACCCCCCACCCCTCTGCCTCACAGCGCTCATTTCAAACTCCTTCCATTGTGAAGACTCTAGACAACACTTTAGGTACCACCGGTCTCCATGGTACATGTTCACGCGACCTACTCAGCGTCAGCGATCATTCTCTTACGGGGCTTTCAGACGCCAACGCTGAAACGCTGAAGCCTCGCTCACCAGACGCACATTCTCTAGTTTTCAGACGCAGAGGTCTTCACACCAGAACGTCCGGACGCGAGCCGGAAGTACCGGAAGTACCGGAAGTACCGGAAGTACCAGAAGTACCGGAAGTAGCCGGCTCTGATGCTAACAGAGCTATGCTAGTGGCTTCCTGTGCACAGATCCTCTCCAATATGCAGCTTTGCAGCGAGTCTTTGCTCACAGACATTCCACGGGCTTTATATAACAGCAGTATGTGTTCACGGAGGTGACTTTATATAACAGCAGTATGTGTTCACGGAGGTGACTTTATATAACAGCAGTATGTGTTCACGGAGGTGACTTTATATAACAGCAGTATGTGTTCACGGAGGTGACTTTATATAACAGCAGTATGTGTTCACGGAGGTGACTTTATATAACAGCAGTATGTGTTCACGGAGGTGACTTTATATAACAGCAGTATGTGTTCACGGAGGTGACTTTATATAACAGCAGTATGTGTTCACGGAGGTGACTTTATATAACAGCAGTATGTGTTCACGGAGGTGACTTTATATAACAGCAGTATGTGTTCACGGAGGTGACTTTATATAACAGCAGTATGTGTTCACAGTGACTTTATATAACAGTAGTATGTGTTCACGGAGGTGACTTTATATAACAGTAGTATGTGTTCACGGAGGTGACTTTATATAACAGCAGTATGTGTTCACAGAGGTGACTTTATATAACAGCAGTATGTGTTCACGGAGGTGACTTTATATAACAGCAGTATGTGTTCACGGAGGTGACTTTATATAACAGCAGTGTGTGTTCACGGAGGTGACTTTATATAACAGCAGTATGTGTTCAAGGAGGTGACTTTATATAACAGCAGTATGTGTTCACAGAGGTGACTTTATATAACAGCAGTATGTGTTCACGGTGACTTTATATAACAGCAGTATGTGTTCACGGAGGTGACTTTATATAACAGCAGTATGTGTTCACAGAGGTGACTTTATATAACAGTAGTATGTGTTCACGGAGGTGACTTTATATAACAGCAGTATGTGTTCACAGAGGTGACTTTATATAACAGCAGTATTTGTTCACGGTGACTTTATATAACAGCAGTATGTGTTCACGGAGGTGACTTTATATAACAGCAGTATGTGTTCAAGGAGGTGACTTTATATAACAGCAGTATGTGTTCACGGAGGTGACTTTATATAACAGCAGTATGTGTTCAAGGAGGTGACTTTATATAACAGCAGTATGTGTTCAAGGAGGTGACTTTATATAACAGCAGTATGTGTTCAAGGAGGTGACTTTATATAACAGCAGTATGTGTTCACGGAGGTGACTTTATATAACAGCAGTATGTGTTCACGGAGGTGACTTTTATATAACAGCAGTATGTGTTCACGGAGGTGACTTTATATAACAGCAGTATGTGTTCACGGTGACTTTATATAACAGCAGTATGTGTTCACGGAGGTGACTTTATATAACAGCAGTATGTGTTCACGGAGGTGACTTTATATAACAGCAGTATGTGTTCACAGAGGTGACTTTATATAACAGCAGTATGTGTTCACGGAGGTGACTTTATATAACAGTAGTATGTGTTCACGGTGACTTTATATAACAGCAGTATGTGTTCACGGAGGTGACTTTATATAACAGCAGTATGTGTTCAAGGAGGTGACTTTATATAACAGCAGTATGTGTTCACAGAGGTGACTTTATATAACAGCAGTATGTGTTCACGGTGACTTTATATAACAGCAGTATGTGTTCACGGAGGTGACTTTATATAACAGCAGTATGTGTTCAAGGAGGTGACTTTATATAACAGCAGTATGTGTTCACAGAGGTGACTTTATATAACAGCAGTATGTGTTCACGGAGGTGACTTTATATAACAGCAGTATGTGTTCACGGAGGTGACTTTATATAACAGCAGTATGTGTTCACGGAGGTGACTTTATATAACAGTAGTATGTGTTCACGGAGGTGACTTTATATAACAGCAGTATGTGTTCACGGAGGTGACTTTATATAACAGCAGTTTGTGTTCACAGGAGGTGACTTTATATAACAGCAGTATGTGTTCACGGAGGTGACTTTATATAACAGCAGTATGTGTTCACGGAGGTGACTTTATATAACAGCAGTATGTGTTCACGGAGGTGACTTTATATAACAGCAGTATGTGTTCACGGAGGTGACTTTATATAACAGCAGTATGTGTTCACGGAGGTGACTTTATATAACAGCAGTATGTGTTCACGGAGGTGACTTTATATAACAGCAGTATGTGTTCACGGAGGTGACTTTATATAACAGCAGTATGTGTTCACGGAGGTGACTTTATATAACAGCAGTATGTGTTCACGGGTGACTTTATATAACAGCAGTATGTGTTCACGGAGGTGACTTTATATAACAGCAGTATGTGTTCACGGTGACTTTATATAACAGCAGTATGTGTTCACGGAGGTGACTTTATATAACAGCAGTATGTGTTCACGGTGACTTTATATAACAGCAGTATGTGTTCACGGAGGTGACTTTATATAACAGCAGTATGTGTTCACGGAGGTGACTTTATATAACAGCAGTATGTGTTCACGGAGGTGACTTTATATAACAGCAGTATGTGTTCACGGAGGTGACTTTATATAACAGCAGTATGTGTTCACGGAGGTGACTTTATATAACAGCAGTATGTGTTCACGGAGGTGACTTTATATAACAGCAGTATGTGTTCACGGAGGTGACTTTATATAACAGCAGTATGTGTTCACGGAGGTGACTTTATATAACAGCAGTATGTGTTCACGGAGGTGACTTTATATAACAGCAGTATGTGTTCACGGAGGTGACTTTATATAACAGCAGTATGTGTTCACGGAGGTGACTTTATATAACAGCAGTATGTGTTCACGGAGGTGACTTTATATAACAGCAGTATGTGTTCACGGAGGTGACTTTATATAAAGCAGTATGTGTTCACGGAGGTGACTTTATATAACAGCAGTATGTGTTCACGGAGGTGACTTTATATAACAGCAGTATGTGTTCACGGAGGTGACTTTATATAACAGCAGTATGTGTTCACGGAGGTGACTTTATATAACAGCAGTATGTGTTCACGGAGGTGACTTTATATAACAGCAGTATGTGTTCACGGAGGTGACTTTATATAACAGCAGTATGTGTTCACGGAGGTGACTTTATATAACAGCAGTATGTGTTCACGGAGGTGACTTTATATAACAGCAGTATGTGTTCACGGAGGTGACTTTATATAACAGCAGTATGTGTTCACGGAGGTGACTTTATATAACAGCAGTATGTGTTCACGGAGGTGACTTTATATAACAGCAGTATGTGTTCACGGAGGTGACTTTATATAACAGCAGTATGTGTTCACGGAGGTGACTTTATATAACAGCAGTATGTGTTCACGGTGACTTTATATAACAGCAGTATGTGTTCACGGAGGTGACTTTATATAACAGCAGTATGTGTTCACGGAGGTGACTTTATATAACAGCAGTATGTGTTCACGGAGATGACTTTATATAACAGCAGTATGTGTTCACGGAGATGACTTTATATAACAGCAGTATGTGTTCACGGAGGTGACTTTATATAACAGCAGTATGTGTTCACGGAGGTGACTTTATATAACAGCAGTATGTGTTCACGGAGGTGACTTTATATAACAGCAGTATGTGTTCACGGAGGTGACTTTATATAACAGCAGTATGTGTTCACGTGACTTTATATAACAGTAGTATGTGTTCACGGAGGTGACTTATATAACAGCAGTATGTGTTCACGGAGGTGACTTTATATAACAGCAGTATGTGTTCACGGAGGTGACTTTATACAACAGCAGTATGTGTTCACGGAGGTGACTTTATATAACAGCAGTATGTGTTCACTGTGACTTTATATAACAGCAGTATGTGTTCACGGTGACTTTATATAACAGCAGTATGTGTTCACTGTGACTTTATATAACAGTAGTATGTGTTCATGGAGGTGACTTTATATAACAACAGTATGTGTTCACGGAGGTGACTTTATATAACAGCAGTATGCGTTCATGGAAGTGTCTTTATATAACAGCAGTATGTGTTCACAGTGACTTTATATAACAGTAGTATGTGTTCACGGAGGTGACTTTATATAACAGCAGTATGTGTCCACGGAGGTGACTTTATATAACAGCAGTATGTGTTCACGGAGGTGACTTTATATAACAGCAGTATGTGTTCACGGAGGTGACTTTATATAACAGCAGTATGTGTTCACGGAGGTGACTTTATATAATAGCAGTATGTGTTCACGGAGGTGACTTTATATAACAGTAGTATGTGTTCACGGAGGTGACTTTATATAACGGCAGTATGTGTTCACGGAGGTGTCTTTATATAACAGCAGTATGTGTTCACGGAGGTGACTTTATATAACAGCAGTATGTGTTCACGGAGGTGACTTTATATAACAGCAGTATGTGTTCACGGAGGTGACTTTATATAACAGCAGTATGGGTTCACAGAGGTGACTTTATATAACAGCAGTATGTGTTCACGGAGGTGACTTTATATAACAGCAGTATGTGTTCACGGAGGTGACTTTATATAACAGCAGTATGTGTTCACGGAGGTGACTTTATATAACAGCAGTATGTGTTCACAGAGGTGACTTTATATAACAGTAGTATGTGTTCACGGAGGTGTCTTTATATAACAGCAGTATGTGTTCACGGAGGTGACTTTATATAACAGCAGTATGTGTTCACGGAGGTGACTTTATATAACAGCAGTATGTGTTCACGGAGGTGACTTTATATAACGGCAGTATGTGTTCACGGAGGTGTCTTTATATAACAGCAGTATGTGTTCACGGAGGTGACTTTATATAACAGCAGTATGTGTTCACGGAGGTGACTTTATATAACAGCAGTATGTGTTCACGGAGGTGTCTTTATATAACAGTAGTATGTGTTCACGGAGGTGACTTTATATAACAGCAGTATGTGTTCACGGAGGTGACTTTATATAACAGCAGTATGTGTTCACGGAGGTGCACCATATGTTTATTGTATTATGAGACGGTACTTCCGCGTCGGCGAACACGCGGCGTTAGTGTAGTCACTGGAGAATGATAACTCATGTTCACGAGCACACACAGAGACAGTGTTCTTCAGGGGAAAGGAAAGTGTCCGAGTCTAAGGAGTTATATGTTATTTGTGAATGAAGATGATGTTTTCAGTAAGCTCGGCCTATGTTCAACAGAACTGTGGAACTCTAAAGGTTTATTTGCATTATTTTTTGCTAGAAAAGCTCTCTCTCTTTAACTTAAAGACCTCAGGTTTACATTGGTTACTTTATTCTTTCAGTCGCTCTAAACAAGTATTTTGGGTGAACTTTTAATTTATTTTATTGAACATCAAGTGTTATTTTCATCTGAAAGAAGAATAAGATGCATTATTTTCAGTGAGCTAGATGTGTTTTCAAGGCTTCAAGGTTTTATGCGACTTCTAAGAATGTCTTATTTTTGAATTTTAAGAGCAATATATTTGTTAAGGAATTCATGTGTTTCCATTCAGATGTAAATCAACATGTCTACATTAGTCAGTTAATGGGGAGATAATCGAATCAAACTGAAAAAATGTATTGTTAGATTAATCCTTTAAAAAATAATCGTTTATCTCAGCCCCAGTCCAGACCCAGGTCCAACCCCCGGTCCAGACTCAGGTCCAGCCCCCGGTCCAGCCCAAGGTCCAGCCCCCGGTCCAGACCCAGGTCTAGCCCCAGTTCAGCCCCGGTCCAGGCCCAGGTCCAGCCCCAGTCCAGCCCCAGGTGCAGCCCCAGGTCCAGCCCCAGTCCAGCCCCCGGTGTGTGGTCTGTGGAGACGGTAAAGCAGCCCTGGCAGAGTGAGTGGCAGGTGGGACAGAGCAGGATGATGCAGAACTGATGTGGAGAAGACTGCGTGGCAGCAGCAGATGGTGAGAGAGAGCGCAGTCCCAGAGGACAAACTTTAAGATGTATAAGTTTCTAACTATGTAGCTCCTCATAAAAACACAAACTTCAGGAACTTCTGGAGATTCTTGGGCTAGAAGGACTAAACCAGGTATGTACCAGGACTATGTTGCAGAACATAGAAGCACTATCAGATGCAAAAACTTAAATTACCCTGTAGCAGCTCATTTTATAGAATTCAATCATCCAATCTCTTCATTAAGATATATTGGTATTGAACATGTAACGCTACCCCCAAGAGGTGGAAACCTGGAAGTGCTTTTGTCTAAAAGAGAGCACTTTTGGATCCATCACTTAAAGACTTTAGCTCCTTATGGACTAAATGTGGACTTTGACCTCAGATGTTTCTTATGATTATCTGTATACATTTTATAAGTTAATTTCTTCTATGTATTAATTCTGCTTTTTGATTTTAGACTGGCTGAATTCACTGGGTGTCACACCACACTGGGACCTCCCACTCGTTAGAAGGGGCTTATAGCACCTGGGTTGGCACCATTTTGTATATTGTGATCCAAATGAATAAGATAAAAATGATCTGACGAAGGCTAAGGCCGAAACGTTAATAAATACTAGATCTTTTGGACATCTATCCGAGTGTGCTGTGTATTTTCCACATTTATGTACCAGGACTAAACCAGGACTAAACTAGAACTAAACCAGGACTAAACCAGGACTATAGCAGGACTAAACCAGCCTGAGAGGTTTTGCAGCAGAGGTCAAACTCAGACCACAACATGGCGTCATCTCATGTTACTGTAAAAGAGTGAGTTCTCAGGATGTCTGCTGTCGTTGTGTCCTTGGGCAAGACACTTAACCCCACTTTGCCTGATGCCCCCGCTGAAAGATCATGGCTCCTGTGGACTCAGCACCTGCAGGAGGATCAGTGAGGGGCTGGTGCTCTGACTGCCTCGGATGGATGGATGGATGGAATGTTTAGCAAATCAATCAATCAATCAATCAACGTTTATTTGTATAGCGCCTTTCCTACACAAGGCAACGCAAAGCGCTTCACATCCCCTATCACATCATGCATAAATCAAACACATTAAGAGAACAAGATATATTAAAAACATTAAAAATAAAATCACAAAAATTAAAAACCTTTAAACATTAAAATCACAGATGGGACTAAAATCATAAATAGTCACAGTGCATTAAAAAGATTAAAGATAAAAACAAAGATGAAAAGATAAAATCATTCAGTTGTATATGCGCAGCTAAACAGAATTGTTTTGAGCCTAGATTTAAAAGATGCCAGAGTAGACGCCTGTCTCACATTCTCAGGAAGACGGTTCCAGACTCTAGCCGCATGAATCTGAAATGCAGTTTGCCCATGTCTAGTACCGACTCTGGGCACTAACAGGAGTCCAGTCCCTGTGCTCCTCAGAGTCCGGGTCGGTTCATATGGGACTAACATGTCGTGGATGTACCTTGGCGCGAGACCATGGAGAGACTTGTACACAAGTAAAGCTGCTTTGAAGTCTATTCTCTGAGGAACAGGAAGCCAGTGCAGAGACCTGAGAACTGGACTAATGTGGTCGCACTTCCTAGTTCTGGTCAGGACTGGAGCTGCTGCATGTTGAATGTACTGCAGCTGTTTTACAGCCTGTTTGGACAGACCTGTGAGCAGGCCATTGCAATAGTCTAACCGACTGGAGACAAAAGCGTGTATAAGAGTCTCCAAGTCTGCCTTAGACACTATGTTTTTAATTTTAGCAATGTTTTTTAGGTGGTAATAAGCTGCTGATGAAATGCTGTGGCTCTACTCCCGACGGGCTCAATTATTGGCAGAAGAGATGGCTAAAGCTAGGCTAAATGCTACATGCCTCACTCACCTACGTCACGGTAAACTCAAAACCAATCGTTTCAATCTGCAAAAGGAGTTAGCCCCTCCCACTTGTTAACAGAGTCAATGGAGCAAATCCAGACCTTAGTACAAATGAAATGAGTACAATGGTGTGGTAAGACCAGGCAACAGTGTTAGGCGACATGCGGCGGAAGCTGATTTGACCATAAGCGGGAGCCAAAGTCCATATGGGCATTTGTTCTGACATAGCTTTACGCGGTAAAAGGTGTTGCTAAGGCGAGCTGGAGTTACACCACAGGCATCTGGCTCTTATCAAATACAATATCACCATCCAATCCAGTCACTTCCTGTGTGATGCTTAGAGCAGAGACAACAGCACAAATACAGAGGGTCGCTCTGGTTCTGTTTGGATCTTACTCTGTGGAAGAAAGGTCGCACTGGGTCCCAAGATGGCGGCCTGTCCCAAGATGGCGGCCTGTCAACCAGAAAACGCGAAAGTCACGCACATGAAACTATTGCGGAAAGCGATGTCAAGTTACCGGCAAAGTACGTCAACAAAAGAAACCGGAAACGCCTCAATCCCGCAATAATAAAGCACCGGAAATGTAAGGTGTTTCAGACTGTTAATGATTCCAGGCTGATGCGGGATCCAAAGTCAAAAGGAGTCGTATGTGGACATTTAAACATTGACCAAGTTCAGCACATCCTCGATGACTTTAATATTGACTTCCTTTGTCTTCCTGAAACATGGCTTCATGATGTCATCTGTACCTGGGTGTAACATCTTCAGGAGACAGAAAGGGTGCTAAAGGAGGTGGCGTTATGATTTATGCGAAAGACACTTTTAAATGTAATGAACTGGAATGTCTTAGTTTAATGAAACCCTGTCACTGCAAATGTCTTTCACTCTGGTTATTATAGACCCCCTTCATCAATTGCAGACTATCATGACAAACTGGATTTGTTGCTAAAGCAATTAAAACACATGAAAGAGTTAATTGTTTTGGGTGATTTTAATATAAATTGGGAAGATAACAAAGCAAGGAAAGGTTTGAAGAAAGTTATGGATGAAATCAACATGACCCAGGAAGTTGGTGGCATCATTTAACTTGCTCATTGGACTGTCTGATTATAATTTCATAATGGTGTCCAGAAAACTAAACAATAAGAAGTTCAAACCATTGCCAGCCACAGAATTTCTTAGAATACCAAAAAATGAAATCCAACAAAGGCAAGGCAAGTTTATTTGTATAGCACAATTCATACACAAGGCAACTCAAAGTGCTGAACAGAACAAGATAGCATTAAAATCATAAATAATCACAGAACATTAAAAAGAAAGATAAAGACTTCCGGGTGACGTCATGAGAGGAGAAGCAGCTTGAAATCTGGGCTTACAATAGAGTCCCCTTAAACTAGCCAAGAATTTGCAAACGAGGGCGCTTCTGTGCCTAATAGTTGTGCCAGGACATGTTGGGCCCGCGTAAAGAAACAAGGTCAACCAAAAAAGATGATAAACGCGAACAATTCGAGGAAGCAACTGTGGAAGCCAGTGAACCCGAAGGCAGCATGGCATCTCTGCTAGCGGAGCTAAAGAGCTTCAGAAAAGAGCATACGGATGCCTCTAACGATACCAAGGCCACTCTTGTCCGTGTTGAAAACACCCTGAAAGAAGTCGTCGAACGGACGGCCAAACTCGAACAGGAAATGACTGATATTAAGGAGAGGGTGAGTGACAATGAGGACCAGCTTCAGCGCCATGACAGAGCTATACGCTACATGCTACAAAGAGAAGCTAAGCTTTCAGCTAAGTGCGAGGACCTCGAATCCAGATCCAGGCGCAACAACCTGCGCATATTCGGGGTGCGCGAGGGGGAAGAGAAAAACGACATGATTCGCTTTATCACAGGTATGATTCGCAACACACTGAAATTACCACAAGATCTGGATCTTGGCGTAGAGAGGGCGCACCGCTCACTAACTATGAAGCCGAGAGAAGACGCGCCACCACGGTCCATTATAGTCAGATTCTTGGACTACAGAGTGAAAGATCGAGTTCTACAAGAAGCGTGGAAAACCCGCGGGATCACATATCAGGACCAGAAGGTGTTTTTTGACCAGGATTACACCGCTGATATTCAAAAGAAACGCAAACAAGTGAGAGAGGTGATTAAACAACTTAAAGAGAGGAAGATGAGAGCTGTTTCGCCGTTTCCTGCTCAGCTGAAAATCCAAATGGATTCGGGAGTGAAGACGTTCTCTACACTCGCACAGGCAGCACCAACCCTCAAGCAGTTGGGAATAAAGGTGAACATAAGTGAGAGAGAGATTCGTCGGGAAGACCTACTTCACAACAACACATGGACCACGAGATCAAAGGATCCTGGGAACACAACGATGGCCAGTGCGGACCTGGACCTGCTTCTGCGAGAAGACGTGTAGCTGATATTTTCCTGGAATTGACTGGTAACTATCAAAACAAGGGATACACAAGGCTAGTGACAATAATGATGCTCATAATAATAAGTTCAAGGGACTTTATCCTGCCCAGGGGAAGGTGGGATGACTTTCATGTTGAGTTATGTCTTTTTTAGTTTATTTTTTTGCAGAGGCAACTTTACATGCGGCCTTGTGCGGTATGACTGTTGCCACTACACCACTGGGTGTACCAGACGGAGGAGTTTCGTCACGCCCCTCCGTCTCCATAGCGACCGAGTTTGAGGAAGCTCGTTTGGACAGTTCAAAGTTTGGAAGTTTGTTTATCTTGTTCATAATGTATGTTCTAATTGGTGTAAAAGGTATGTTTCTGAAATACAAAAAGTGCAATTACAGAGAGATGGGTACATGTTCTATAATAATGTATATAAGTAAATGCAAGAATGCCTCTTAACTCAATGAGGAGTCTAAAAATTGTCTCATATAATGTCCATGGCTTGAATCATCCCATAAAGAGGAAAAAGATATTAAGTCAATTAAAAAAGATGCAATGTTCTATTGCCCTTTTACAAGAAACCCATTTGAATGATGTGGAACATAAAAAACTAAAAAGAGAATGGGTAAACCAAGCATACAGTTCATCATTTGGGAAAAGAAGAGGTGTGGCTATTCTAATATGCAGATCCCTGGCATTCTCTGCTGACAATGTAATACAAGATAAATTCGGTAGATATGTTATGATAGTAGGACGAGTAGGAGATGAGGAATTACCATTATGAATCTGTATGCTCCGAATGAATATAATGTATCATTTTTCAAGGACATAGCAAATGTTGTGGCGGAGAAGGCTAAGGGAATTGTGATAATTGGAGGAGATTTCAATGCTGTCCAAGATGGCAAACTTGATAGAACACCAGCAGAAATTGGTCCGGAAACTATAAAAACAAAAATGCTCAATAACATGATCACTGAACTCGGCCTGGGAGACCCATGGAGAAACAAAAATCCAAGCATGAAAGATTACACGTTCTTCTCAAATGTTCATAATAGCTATTCAAGAATAGATTTCTTTTGTGTGTCAAAACAACATATGCACAAAATAACTGATTGCAACATTGAAACAATAACACTGAGTGACCATGCCCCAGTAATTATGCATCTGGACTTATGTAAAGATAGTTTTTTCAAATATTGGAGATTAAATGTATCATTACTAACTAACATAGAGGTAATCCAAGAACAAAAAAAACATTGAAAGATTATTTAGAAACTAATGATACTGGAGAGGTTACTCCCTCAATTTTGTGGAGTGGAGCCAAAGCTGTAATTAGGGGGAAAATGATTCAAATATCATCCCGATTGAAGAGAACCAGAATAAAACAACAGACCATTCTCGAACAAAAAATAAAACTCTTAGAGGCTGAACATAAAAATACAGGTGAAAATAATACATTGATGAGACTAAAAGAAGCCAGAGGACAACTGGATACAATTCTTACTTACAAAGCCGAAGGGGCTCTTAGATTCTCAAGACAACGATACTATGAGATGGGTGGTAGAGCAAGTCGTCTTCTGGCTTTTCAACTTCGTAAAGCACAGACTGACAGGATGATTCCTAAAATAACTAATCCCACAAACAAAGCAATTGTTCATCAACCTAAAGAAATAGCCGATGCATTTGCATCGTTTTATAAGAAACTTTATGAAGAGCCAAACGTGATGAATGATGAGCTCCAGCAGGAAAGTAAATTATTTTTAAATCACCTAAATTTGCCTAAATTATCAGAAGAGGAATCCTCCGATATGGTTTCAAACATAACAGAATCTGAAATTAGGGAGACAATTAAAAAGTTAAAAAATAATAAATCACCCGGTACTGATGGACTCCCTGGAGAGTTTTATAAGTGCTTTGTGGATGAGCTAGCTCCGTTATTGACCAGAGTCTTCAACTATGCTCTTGCAAAGTGTGACGTGTCAGACTCATGGTCTGAAGCCATCATTTCGGTCATTCATAAGGAAGGAAAGGATCCTGTGCTTTGTGAAGGATACAGACCAATAAGTCTATTATGCAATGATCTAAAATTATTAACAAATATATTAGCTAAAAGAATACAAAAAAATATAAAGAAATTAATTAAACCAGATCAGACAGGATTTATACCAAGTCGGCATAGTGCTAATAATATAAGGAGAACATTGAATGTTATAACACAAGCACAAAATAACACTAATAGCTCTATGTTAATCAGTTTTGACGCACAAAAGGCATTCGATACTGTCAGTTGGCACTTTCTGTACAGTACCCTTTCAGCAATGGGCTTTCATTCACAATTTGTGGAGTGGATAAAAGTGATATATATGAATCCTAAATCGTGTGTTCGGGTTAATGGATGCTGCTCGGATTACTTCTATTTGGAGAGAGGAGTCCGTCAGGGTGACTGCCTCAGCCCCCTGCTATTTGCAATTAATATTGAACCCCTCGCTGCATTAATCAGGAATAATAATAATATTAAAGGCATCAAAGACAAAAATCGAAAGGAACACAAAGTCTCACTTTTTGCAGACGATATTTTAACATATATTAGTGATCCAGCGGCGTCCATTCCAGCACTCATGGAGTCTTTACAGGAATATGGCAAGTTTTCTGGCTACCAAATAAATCAATCGAAATCGGAAGCTATGATGTTAAAGGGGCAGTGGCCTGCAAATCTGACGAGTAGGTTTGCATTTCGGATGAGTAATCAAGGATTCAGATATCTGGGAATTATGATCACTCCACAGTTGCACAACTGTTTAAACCAAACTATGGGAAATTGATGGATGATCTCAAAAGAGATTTTGCTAGATGGGAAATACTGCCTCTCTCTCTTGTAGGAAGAGTGGAAACTATTAGAATGAATGTGTTACCGAGATTGTTATTTTTGTTCCAGTCACTGCCGATAAAGGTGCCAATGGCTACATTCACAATCCTTAATAAGTGGCTCTCGAAATTCATCTGGCAGAATAAACGTCCAAGAATTAAACTTAAAACACTAATGTGCTCTAAAAGGATGGGAGGACTGAATATTCCAAACCTAAGAAATTACTATCTGGCGGCTCAGCTTAAATCAATGACCACATGGATCTCTCGGGAAGAGGAAACCATCTGGTATTCTATGGAACAAGGGGATTGTACGAATGTAGCACTTGATACTTTGCCTTTTGTGGGTCTGGATTTATGGTCCAAGAAAAAAATTACAAATGAAATGGTAAAGAATACGCTGTCAATATGGTCAAGTGTAAGAAAAACGCTGAACCTCCCCAGTCTAATCTGTAGATTGATACAAATACATCATAATCCTGAGTTCCCTCCTGCACCAAATTTTAGTAACTGGGTCGGAAAAGGCCTAATTATGTTGAGTCAAGTGTCTGAAAATGGGAGACTGATGTCTTTTCAGCAGCTCAAACAAATATATAACCTACCAAATGGAGACTTCTATAAATATTTACAACTAAGACATTATATTAGCAAAAATAATATTCTAGACCACCTGCAAAATACACCCTCGGATATGGAATGCTTTTTATTAGCTGTGATAAAAAGGAGAATTACCTCTAAAATTATATCTCATGTTTATAAGTTATTGCAGGAGGGTGTCAGTGAAAATACACTGCACATCAAAGGTAAATGGGAATTAGAAATGAATACAATAATTGCAGATGAGGACTGGGAAGAGTCGCTTCAGGAAGGATATAAAATAACTAATAGTCCAGTATTAAGGGAGTTTGAGTGGAAAACTAAAATCCGATTTTTTAGAACCCCCTTTATCACATCTAAATTTGGTAAAACCTCGGACAAGTGTTGGAGGGACTGCGGTCTTGTTGGAGACCATACGCACATATTTTGGGATTGCCCAAGGTTATCAAACTTCTGGAAAGCCATACAATGTGAAATTGAAAAATGTCTGCACATAAAAATAATACTGGAACCAACCTCAGCATTATTGGGAATATTTAAAAAGGAAATCAAATCAAAATGTGAATTTTATCTACTGAGGATTCTACTTCTGATAGCAAAGAAAACGATAACGGTCTCCTGGCTCAGACCGCAGCCCCCCACCATCACTGAGTGGAAAAGCAGGTTAAGGGACGTATATCAGATGGAACAGATAACGGCCCGACTGCAGATGAAAACTGACATATTTACAGATAAATGGTCTTTAATTCAAACATATTTGTCAAATGGATGATTGTTGTATCAATATTGTGTAAGTAGTTTAATATGGACCAGATAACAATATTGTATCGGTAACTGTACCTATATTTCTTGTCTGATTGCTATTTTGTAAATAAGTGTAACTTGCACCATTTATAATAAAAACAAGTTCAAAAAACATAGTGTCTAAAGCAGACTTGGAGATTCTTATCCATGCATTTGTCTCCAGTAGGTTAGACTACTGCAATGGCCTGCTCACAGGTCTGTCCAAACAGGCTGTAAAACAGCTGCAGTACATTCAAAATGCAGCAGCTCGAGTCCTGACTAGAACCAGGAAGTACGACCACATTAGTCCGGTCCTCAGGTCCCTGCACTGGCTTCCTGTGGCTCAGAGAATAGACTTTAAAACAGCTCTGCTTGTGTACAAATCTCTCCATGGCCTCGCACCAAACTATATTAGTGACATGTTAGTCCCATATGAACCAGCCCGGACTCTGAGGAGCACAGGGACTGGACTCCTGTTAGTGCCCAGAGTCAGAACTAAACATGGGGAGGCTGCTTTTCAGATTCATGCTGCTAAAATCTGGAACAGTCTTCCTGAAGATGTGAGACAGGCCTCCTCTCTGACAATGTTTAAGACAAGGTTGAAAACAGTTCTGTTTAGCTGTGCATACAACTGAGGGATTTTATATTTTTATCTTTTTTTAATGTACTGTGATTATTTATGATTTTAATGCTTTCTTGTTCTGTTCAGCACTTTGAATTGCCTTGTGTATGAATTGTGCTATATAAATAAACTTGCCTTGCCTTGCCTTGCCTTGCCTTGGTTATAGTGTAGTTATAGTGTGGTTATAGTTTGGTTATATTGTAGTTATAGTGTAGTTATAGTGTAGTTATAGTGTGGTTATAGTTTGGTTATAGTGTAGTTATAGTGTAGTTATAGTGTAGTTATAGTGTGGTTATAGTGTGGTTATAGTGTAGTTATAGTGTAGTTATAGTGTGGTTATAGTGTGGTTATAGTGTAGTTATAGTGTAGTTATAGTGTAGTTATAGTGTGGTTATAGTGTAGTTATAGTGTGGTTATAGTGTAGTTATAGTGTAGTTATAGTGTGGTTATAGTGTGGTTATAGTGTAGTTATAGTGTAGTTATAGTGTAGTTATAGTGTGGTTATAGTGTAGTTATAGTGTAGTTATAGTGTAGTTATAGTGTGGTAATAGTGTAGTTATAGTGTGGTTATAGTTTGGTTATAGTGTAGTTATAGTGTAGTTATAGTGTGGTTATAGTGTAGTTATAGTGTAGTTATAGTGTGGTTATAGTGTAGTTATAGTGTAGTTATAGTGAAGTTATAGTTTGGTTATAGTGTGGTTATAGTTTAGTTATAGTGTAGTTATAGTGTAGTTATAGTGTAGTTATAGTGTGGTTATAGTGTAGTTATAGTGTAGTTATAGTGTAGTTATAGTGTGGTTATAGTGTAGTTATAGTGTAGTTATAGTGTGGTTATAGTGTGGTTATAGTGTAGTTATAGTGTAGTTATAGTGTGGTTATAGTGTAGTTATAGTGTAGTTATAGTGTAGTTATAGTGTAGTTATAGTGTAGTTATAGTGTGGTTATAGTGTAGTTATAGTGTAGTTATAGTGTAGTTATAGTGTGGTTATAGTGTGGTTATAGTGTAGTGTGGACTTTCAGATACAACCTCTGTCATTCTTGGAGCTTTGTGAGAGTTTTGTTTCAATTGGATTGTCCCATGTTTTTGTCTTTCTGCTTTCTCTGGTCTCTCTCTCTGGTCTTTCTTTGGTCTCTCTCTCTCTGGTGTCTGTTTGGTTTCTCTCTGGTCTCTCTCTGGTCTTTCTTTGGTCTCTCTCTGGTCTCTCTGGCCTCTCTGGTCTCTCTGGCCTCTCTGGCCTCTCTCTGGTCTCTCTCTGGTCTCTCCCTGGTCTCTCTCTCTCTCTCTGGTCTCTCTGGCCTCTTTGGTCTCTCTGATAGATACAGTAGATACTTTATCGATCGCTGTAGGAGAAACACATCTATTCATAAAACAAAACAAATAAATAGATAATTCTAATCTAAAAGTAGCAACAATAGAAATTAAAGCCGCAAGCGGCATCTAACGGCCCTCGCCGCACCGCGCAAAGGAGGTGGCGCTGAATTGTGTGTGACTTTGAAAAGGTAAACCTTATTCTCCCCATGTAATACTTGACTCAGTCTGTAGGGGGCGCTAATGCAGAAATTTCGTCTTTAACACTTTCAGTTTACCCAAACCCGAGAATTGAACAATCAATTCAAATTTTGTGCAAATCGGACTTTGTATGTGCAAATTGTGGCATTTAATGTTGTACAACAGCACCCCCTACAATTTAATTTTCTTAGTGTTATACCAAAGAACACCAAAATAATACACTTTATGCCTGAAAAAACTTGTGGCAAAGTTTGGTGAGTTTTTGTGTTTGTTCAGTGGGTCAAATATGAGATCAAACAACAGAAAACCTAAATACCTGTATCCCCATGTAAACCTTCACTCAGCCTGCAGGGGGCGATAATGGGCCAATGTCATTGTTCACACTGTCATGTGACCTAGGCCAAGGAGTTGAACAACCGAGTCAAGTTTAGTGCAAATCAGAGTTTGTAAATGTGCTCCTGTTTGTTCATACAATCTGTGAGTGTGTCCATACAGTCTCCATTGGATAACATGGGAACTTCACACCTGTCTATGAAAATAACCCCACTTTGGGAGTCTGTCACGTGCAGACCGTTTGACTAAGTCAAATTCTATATTCAACTATTGATGGTCCATGTGTTGAAACCATGTGGAGCAATTTTCAGACAAATTAGTGAAACGGCCGCCTCTGGTTTGATGTTTGAGCGAGGTCTACTTTTCAGAGATTTAACGATTTTCTCATAGACACAGACAGGGGAGTGTTTGTGGTCGTCACGGCAACAGGGTAAAAAATAATCATATGTTGTCATTGACTTTTTGAATCCAGATAACAAAACAGAATTATGTGCAAAATTTCAAACATTTTGAAAAAACTAAATTTGAAAAAGCCCATGTAAAATTTTGACATGGTCTGTAGGGGGCGCTAATGAGTCAATTTCTATATTTCCACTTTCAAATGACCTAGACCCTGGAGCTGAACAATGGATTAAAATTTGGTGCAAATCCGGTTTGGTTTGTGCAAATGGGAGCAAATTAACTTTTGTCAAAAATTGGAAAAAAAATGTCATATTTTGCCGCTCCGCTGCTTGGACAACGTTTAACTGATCCAAATTCTATATTCAATAATAGATGGGACATGGGTTTAGACCATGTGGAGCAATTTTGAGACAAATCGGTGAAACGGCCAAGGAGGAAATAATTTCCAGCCGACATGTGTGAAAAAAATCAATTTTCATTTTTCCATTTCCCGTTGAAATTAATGAGCTTCCTGTTTGCCAGGGGGCGGAGCCATAATAACTTTTTTTTCATGTCTTGACCTGAGGAACATGTGTACCGAGTTTCGTGGCTCTACGACAAACTTGACCTCCGACCCCCTCCCATAGGCGCAATGTAAACTGACTTTTGTAGGGGGCGCTATTCTGACATTTTTTTTGTCCCATAAAAATAAACACCAAAAAAATTAATTTTTCGCCGGTTCTGAATTTTGGGCAAAATTTCACAACTTTTCATCAATGTTCAGGGGGTCAAATTAAGGTTCAAAGCGCAGAAGAAAAAAGAAGAAAGAAAGAAAGAAAGAAACCAAGGAATTTTTTTTAAATCTTCGAGCAAAAACAATATAGTAACCTATAATACAAATGATACGTCGTTTTAAAGCGAACGACGAGGCGAACGCAACTATTGGCTTCTCGGTGATCACCTCGCCATCATGAGGTCACCCACCCCCCCCATAGGACCCCATTGATTACACAGCAGGAGCAAAGCCAAGCACGTGCCCTCGCGTGCAGGTCACAATCTCCGGGCTGCGCCCGGAGATTGTGACTTATGACAGTTACAACGAGTTGGAAAAGCAATAGGCCCTTACCCCGGTTGGGGCTCGGGCCTAATAAAATGCAATTGCACTTTATGTTACAGCAGCAGAGGTGGTGTAGCCTCTGGGTGGAGCACTTTAGGTCACAGCAGCACAGGTGCAGTAGCATTTGGGTGGAGCAGGACAGGTCACAGCAGCAGAGGTGGGGTAGCCTCTGGGTGGAGCACTTTAGGTCACAGCAGCAGAGGTAGGGTAGCATCTGGGTGGAGCAGGACAGGTCACAGCAGCAGAGGTGGTGTAGCCTCTGGGTGGAGCACTTTAGGTCACAGCAGCAGAGGTGGTGTAGCCTCTGGGTGGAGCACTTTAGGTCACAGCTGCAGAGGTGGTGTAGCCTCTGGGTGGAGCACTTTAGGTCACAGCAGCAGAGGTGGTGTAGCCTCTGGGTGGAGCACTTTAGGTCACAGCTGCAGAGGTGGTGTAGCCTCTGGGTGGAGCACTTTAGGTCACAGCAGCAGAGGTGGTGTAGCCTCTGGGTGGAGCACTTTAGGTCACAGCAGCAGAGGTGGTGTAGCCTCTGGGTGGAGCACTTTAGGTCACAGCAGCAGAGGTGGTGTAGCCTCTGGGTGGAGCACTTTAGGTCACAGCAGCAGAGGTGGTGTAGCCTCTGGGTGGAGCACTTTAGGTCACAGCTGCAGAGGTGGTGTAGCCTCTGGATGGAGCACTTTAGGTCACAGCAGTAGAGGTGGAGTAGCCTCTGGGTGGAGCAGGTTCTTTTAATTAGACAAAAAGTAAAGAGAGCTTGTACTGCTTCCTTCCCTGTGTGTGGGTGTGTGTGTGTGTCTGTGTCTGTCTGTGTGTGTGTGTCTGTATCTGTGTGTGTGTGTGTGTCTGCTTGTGTGTGTGCGTGTGTGTCTATGTGTGTGTGTGTGTGTCTGTGTCTGTGTGTGTGTGTGCGTGTGTGTGTGTGTGTCTGTGTGTGTCTGTCTGTGTGTGTGTGTCTGTGTGTGTATGTGTGTGTGTCTGTGTCTGTGTGTGTGTGTGTCTGTGTGTGTGTGTGTCTGTGTCTGTGTGTGTGTCTGTGTGTCTGTCTGTGTGTCTGTGTCTGTCTGTGTGTGTGTGTGTGTGTGTGTGTGTGTCTGTGTCTGTCTGTGTGTGTCTGTGTGTGTGTGTGTGTGTGTCTGTGTCTGTCTGTGTGTGTGTCTGTGTGTGTGTGTGTGTGTGTGTGTCTGTGTCTGTCTGTGTGTCTGTGTGTGTGTCTGTGTGTCTGTGTCTGTCTGTGTGTCTGTCTGTGTGTGTGTGTCTGTGTCTGTCTGTGTGTGTGTGTGTGTGTGTGTGTGTGTCTGTGTCTGTCTGTGTGTGTGTCTGTGTGTGTGTGTGTAGGCTCTGCGATCCCTGTGGGCATTGATGTTCAGGTGGAGAGTATCGACAGCATCTCTGAAGTCAACATGGTGAGAACCTTAAAGACTCCATCTGTCTGTGATGAACAAAAACCCACAAAGTTACACCTTTGTCAACAAATATCAACTATGGTCTCTCTGGTCTCTCTGGTCTCTCTCTGTGTGGTCTCTCTCCGGTCTCTCTCTGGTCTCTCTCTGTGTGGTCTCTCTCCGGTCTCTCTCTGGTCTCTCTCTGGTCTCTCTCTGGTCTCTCTCTGGTCTCTCTCCGGTCTCTCTCTGGTCCCTCTCTGGTCTCTCCCTCTGGTCTCTCTCTCTGGTCTCTCTCTCTCTGGTCTCTCTCTCTCTGGTCTCTCTCTGGTTTCTCTCTCTGGTCTCTCTCTGGTCTCTCTCTCTGATCTCTCTCTGGTCTCTCTGTGGTTTCTCTTTGGTCTCTCTCTCTGGTCTCTCTCCGGTCTCTCGGTCTCTCTCTGGTCCCTCTCTGGTCTCTCTCTGGTCTCTCTCTGTGGTCTCTCTGTGGTTTCTCTTTGGTCTCTCTGGTCTCTCTCTGGTCTCTCTCTGTGGTCTCTCTGTGGTCTCTCTGTGGTTTCTCTTTGGTCTCTCCGGCCTCTCTGGTCTCTCTCTCTGGTCTCTCTGGTCTCTCTGGTCTCTCTCCGGTCTCTCTCTGGTCCCTCTCTGGTCTCTCTCCGGTCTCTCTCTGGTCCCTCTCTGGTCTCTCTCTGGTCTCTCCCTCTGGTCTCTCTCTCTCTGGTCTCTCTCTCTCTGGTTTCTCTCTCTGGTCTCTCTCTGGTCTCTCTCTCTGGTCTCTCTCTGTGGTCTCTCTGTGGTTTCTCTTTGGTCTCTCTGGTCTCTCTGTGGTTTCTCTTTGGTCTCTCTGGTCTCTCTCTGGTCTCTCTCTCTGGTCTCTCTCTGGTCTCTCTCTCTGGTCTCTCTCTGGTTTCTCTCTCTGGTCTCTCTCTGGTCTCTCTCTCTGGTCCCTCTCTGGTCTCTCTCTGGTCTCTCTGGTCTCTCCGGTCTCTCTCTGGGCTCAGGACTTCACCATGACCCTGTACCTGCGTCACTACTGGAAGGATGAGCGGCTGTCGTTCCCGTCGCACAACAACCAGAGCAGGACGTTTGACTCTCGTCTGGTGAAGAAGATCTGGGTCCCCGACGTCTTCTTCGTTCACTCCAAACGCTCCTTCATCCACGACACCACAATGGACAACATCATGCTGAGGGTCTACCCCGACGGCAACATCCTGTACAGCGTCAGGTAACACACACACACACACACACACACACATACACGTTTTTGTTACCTGGTGGGTCCCTTTGACAGGGCCGTTCAGAAAGGGACCCATAGACATAATCTTTTTTTACTGGGACTACTTTAAGTAATACAAAACAGTCAATAGAAACCAAACAACTCTTTTAAAGGAATTTTATTTTAGATTTTTTTTTCGAATTGCAGTGATTCTATTTTTGACATAGAATTTAATGCCACTCCATGTCCGATGTCTAAGGTCATCTGGTGAGGTCATCTGAGGTGCAGGCCAGGCCAGGCAGTGAGACTTCCCAGGGACCTTTCCAGTCTGTATGAAAGGTGTCATGGTCTTCTCCACAGCCTTCACCTCAGATGCAGACCATGGCTTTCTTACACGTTCTAGGGAGAGAAATAAAAATATATTAGCAATATACACTCCCAGGGTTAGGACCAAGCAGCCTGGCTGTAATCCCCCACCTGGTACACTTACCAGAAGGGGCACTGCCACTACCATGGGGTGCATCTGGATGAATGGTTGAAGGTTCTCCGCTTGAAGTTTCTTTTAGCCCGTCCGTTTGTGAGAGGATCTCTACTGCTCTCCCTGTCGCACAGAGAATAAAAAGGGGAAAAAAATCATACATATTTTAATAATATCAAGAATTACCTTCAGGCTCAATTTGTATCTGGTCGAGGCTCTTTCCTTCGAATTCCGTCACTCTTCCCTGCTCCATGGCCATCAACACTTTGCTGATTTTGGCCAGCTCCAGTGTCCCCTCTGGTAGTCTGTAATATTGCCTGTGGATGCGAATGTCATGGCCGAGGAAGTTGGCAAGTATGTCCATTTCATTCTCTTTCATATTGAGAACTGTAGACATAGTAGCTATGTGCTTTCTAAGTTTGGTTGAGGATAGCATCTCTGGATGCACCGCACCACATTCTTTGGCTACCTGGCGTAGGGAGTCTGATCCCCTGATGTGGGTGTCTGCGCCCGGGCGGGAGAAGAAGTATGGGTTATGGTCAGAGATGGAACAGGCCCTTCTGTTCTCCACCAGCACCTCCATCGAAGCAATCATTTCAGGAGTCAAAAGAACCGGCACTTTCCGACTTCTTTTCCCTTTAATTTCAATGCGTTGAAAATGCTGACACAGCTTTTTCTCAAGTTGGGACAGTCCCAGAGCAATGTCAGAATGGATCCCAGTCTTACTTCTTAAGGTAAAGGCTGTCAGTGGCATCTTTGAAACCTCACCTTCCCTTCTTCGATTGAAAATGATGACCTCACAAAGAGTCAAAACTGCCAGTTTAGACCAATGCTTAGACGTTGGCTCACTTATTAGGGTTTGCACATATTCAGGTCGACATACCTCAATATGTGCATGCATGGCTCTAACGTCCTCAGTCAGAGGGAGCAGGTCCGGAGTGTTCCACTTGGCTTGCCGGAGGGTCTGTAGGGCAGCAGAAGAAACACAGACGTCCCACCTCTTCTCAAAAAGCAGCCGGCTTCGTTGGAGGTTTTTAATAAATAGTTCATCAACACAATGCTCCATTTTTGAGTCACATTCAAGAATATCTGCTAGCTTTCTGAGGCTATGGCCGAGTTTGAGGGCCAAGGATGGAGTCTTGTATTGATTTGTTTCCTCATCATATCCAGCCACAGACCTGACTGCATCAATCACATGGTTAAAGTTGGAAGGAATAAAGAAATCCTTAATTGTTTTCAGTTTCCCTGCAGTTTTTGCTTCGTTAATTAACCTACCGACTTCTCTCATTTTCTGCCTAATGTAATCATGCTTAGTCTTATCATGCCCGTGTTTTAAGTACAGGTGCTCTCCGAGTCTCAGAATCCCCTTTTCTGCTTTGACAACACCCGTGACCTCATCCTGATGTATTGCCGAAATTAAAGACCACAGCTTATTGCTGATGCCCTCCGGTACAGGCTGGGCTAGGGAGCAGAGGGACTGGACCCTACTTCTACCTGGTTTAGCCTGGTTTAGCCTGGGCATCTTTCTGTGAAAGCCGGCACCTGGCCACATGCCTCCACAGCGACTTTCGCTTAAGCAATGCCCCACAGTCTATACAGTGCAAAAACTCACTGGATTTAACTGGGCAATTTGGCTGTTTAGCTGGGACTAAAGTTCCAATGCCGGCCTTTAAAACCTCAAAATTGTGCTCACGGTTTCCACTATTCCTGATCAAATCAAACTGAAGTTTACGTGCTTTAGATTTCACAGGTAGAGCCAATGCTCTGGCTACGTCACTTTCATTTCCATGTTTTCTAGTCAAATGACGGGACATTTTGTGGCAGGACATTGAACAGTAGAGGCAGAAGTGTCTCTTGCTGTGTCTCTGGTCTCTCTGGTCTCTCTCTGGTCTCTCTGGTCTCTCTCTGGTCTCTCTGGTCTCTGGTCTCTCTCTGGTTTCTCTCTGGTCTCTCTCTGGTCTCTCTGGTCTGTGGTCTCTCTCTGGTCTCTGGTCTCTCTGGTCTCTCTGGTCTCTCTCTGGTCTCTCTGGTCTCTCTCTGGTCTCTCTGGTCTCTCTCTGGTCTCTCTCTGGTCTCTGGTCTCTCTGGTCTCTCTGGTCTCTCTCTGGTCTCTGGTCCCTCAGACTTGACTTCCTGTACATGTGTGTCTGTTCCAGGGTGACAGTGACCGCTCTCTGCTCCATGGACTTCAGTCGTTTTCCTCTGGACACACAGAACTGTTCTCTGGAGCTGGAGAGCTGTGAGTCCTCTCCTAACACACCTTTAAATTACCTCTGTGTCTGGGTGGGTTTCCTCCAGGCGCTCCGGTTTAAATCCCCAAAACACTCAGCATCTAACTTGCCTTGCGACCGAATACCAAATATAGCTATAATTAAAATTTTGTTTTCAATCCCACTGCTCACATGTGGGTCAGGGGAAGAAGGTTCTAAAAGTCACACAACAATGAGAGCGTAACGAGCCGTGGAGGCGTGTTTGGGTGAGTGAAGCTCTCTCTGTCAGACTGGGCTGTTGATTCTTCATTTATAATAGCACAAGGCAGTAGCGGACCACCATGAACCACCAAAAGGCTTTAAGAGCAGTTTGTGTTTTCTCATAGTATTTTCTGTGTTCTGTGTGACTTGGTGGACTTTATGGATACTCAGCTGCTGTGCTTGTGTCGCAGACGCCTACAACGAGAACGACCTGATGTTGTACTGGAAGAACGGAAACGACTCCCTGAGGACCGACGAGATGGTTCTGTCCCAGTTCTTCATCGAGCACTTCCAGGCCTCCAGTGGACTGGCCTTCTACAGCAGCACCGGTCTGTTCAACACTCCATCCATCTCCAGACTATACCTGCATTTCTATGGCCTCTTCACTAAACTGAGTCCTTAGACCCAATGGTGTAGGTTTGGTTCCAATCTTGGTGGGGACATTCACTACGACCTGAGTCTACACCCATTGACACAGGGTCCAGAGTTTCTCCCCCAGAATTTGTTGTGTAATCACACACTATATTTGCAATAGTGTGTTGCCTTCTATACTAAACTCAGCTGTAGACTGAATGAGAAGCAGTTATGTATGTTAACAGAAGATTAATCATCACAATTCATAATTTGCTATTACTTGTGCTTTCTCTTACTTACTTTCCAACTGTTAAAAAAGCTCCTGATATCTTTTATCTTATTTGTGGAGGTGGCATTTTTTCTAAATTATATAAGAAGGTATAGACAATCAAAAACAGACATTCATAAACATGAACTGCAGAATCATTTATATAACTTGGCCAATGTCAAAAGTTACATAGTATTTCTCAATACAATGAGTTAACAAGAGTTTGGCAATAAGTAACAGTGTGGATTTTTCTATATTTTTTTTTTTATTCCACTCTCAACTCAAAAAGGCAAGTAATGACCCACAGGGCTCTCAAGTATGCAAAATAAAAACTTAAATGACCTGTTGTGGTGTGTTTTGCGCACAACCAGCATGCATCGTTAACGCAATGGAAAATGTAGGTATCCGAGCTTTAATTTCGGGAGCGCTGGTTGCGCTTTGGGAAGAGTCAGGGAAGAGACATGTCAGAGACACAGGGGAGAAACGGGGGAGATACGAGGGAGACCCGCACTTGCAACATGGTTCTGTCTGCATATGGTCCGAGCTCGGTACCATGTTAGAGCTGTCATTACAAAGCTGCAGCAGCTGCACCAGGACGTGCACATTCGAGTGCATCGCTTGAATGTGCTTAGAGCAAATAACAGCAAGTGCCCGCTGTCACACATTTCACAGAAATTACATTATCAGCAGATAAAGGTTGTAAATCGTGGATCCGTGGAATATTTTCATGCCTAGTTTATCCTGATTCACACAACACACCCACTTATACATTTTGGATAGTAAGAGCACAATAAGTATTTTTTCAGCCTTTCAACCAACCTGTTTCTTTATTGGAGGCAGTTCTGTTCTGTCTCTGTGCCGTGTGAGCTCCTCAGAACATTAAACAGTGCGCTGACAGATTAGAAATAACGTAAGTACTTTGAATGGTAATAGATCTACAGTACTTTCCTCTGATTACTCACGTGCTACAACGCTCAGGGAATAAAAAAAAAACACTTGCTTCACGCTGGCTAACTTTAAAAAATTAAACAGTTGCTCAGTGCTTCAGTTTGGCGCTGAAGAAGACAGCCAATCACTGCAGAGAACGGAACGGGTCACGTGCTGCTGCTGCTGCTGTTGCTCTGGAGGCGAGGAGGAGGCGCGACGTATGCACAAACGGAAGACATGTGTCCCGGACCGTCCGGGTCACGGGACATCATGTCATTTTGGTGGGGACTTTTTAGTCCTCACCAAATATTGGTGGGGACATGTCCCCATGGTCCCCACGCAAACCTACGCCCTTGCTTAGACCTGCTTTAGTCCTGCTTTAGACCTGCTGTATACCTGCTGTAGACCTGCTTTAGTCCTGCTTTAGACCTGCTTTAGTCCTGCTTTAGTCCTGCTTTAGTAGTCCTGCTTTAGTCCTGCTTTAGACCTGCTTTAGACCTGCTTTAGACCTGCTTTAGTCCTGCTTTAGACCTGCTTTAGACCTGCTTTAGACCTGCTTTAGTCCTGCTTTAGAACTGCTTTAGTCCTGCTTTAGTCCTGCTTTAGTAGTCCTGCTTTAGTAGTCCTGCTTTAGTTCTGCTTTAGTCCTGCTTTAGTCCTGCTTTAGACCTGCTTTAGACCTGCTTTAGTCCTGCTTTAGTCCTGCTTTAGTCCTGCTTTAGACCTGCTTTAGACCTGCTTTAGGCCTGCTTTAGACCTGCTGTAGTCCTGCTTTAGACCTGCTTTAGTAGTCCTGCTTTAGACCTGCTTTAGTCCTGCTTTAGACCTCCTTTAGACCTGCTTTAGTCCTGCTTTAGCCCTGCTTTAGTAGTCCTGCTTTAGACCTGCTTTAGTCCTGCTTTAGACCTGCTTTAGACCTGCTTTAGTCCTGCTTTAGACCTGCTTTAGTCCTGCTTTAGACCTGCTTTAGACCTGCTTTAGTCCTGCTTTAAACCTACTTTAGACCTGCTTTAGTCCTGCTTTTGACCTGCTTTAGTCCTGCTTTAGTCCTGTTTTAGACCTGCTTTAGTCCTGCTTTAGACCTGCTTTAGACCTGCTTTAGTCCTGTTTTAGACCTGCTTTATGCCGCTTCTCCACAGTAACAGTATGGTACGGTGCGGCACGGTACGGCACGGCACAGCCGAGATCAGGTGTTTTTCCATTCAGCATGGGAGGGGTTGTCAGACCACGTCATTTACGCGAGACGTGTAACCAGTAACATTGGTGCGGTGAATGGATTTATCATAATATCGGTGATAGCTGCTATTAGTTCCAGGGGGCTCCTCTTACCCCTGTAGTACTGACTATTACCTCCAGGGGACTCTGCTTACCCCTGTAGTACTGACTATTACCTCCAGGGGGCTCTGCTTACCCCTGTAGTACTGACTATTACCTCCAGGGGACTCTGCTTACCCCTGTAGTACTGACTATTACCTCCAGGGGACTTCTCTTACCCCAGAAGAGGTGCAGAGGAGGGTCTGATGCGTCGCTTGTCATATGCCTAAACATTTATTTTGACCAAAAATAAATAAATCGTAACTTTTGAACCCCTTTTCTGCACGTGTACAGACAAATGAATGAAACAAAGTCTTGATACAATCACAGATTTATTAAAACAAAAGTAAAGTGCAAAACCAACAGTTTACAAAGTCCAAAGTAAGTCTGAGACCAGGTCCAGACCAGGTCCAGATGAGGAGAATGTGAAGTATTCCGGTCACTCATTGCTCGTTGGTAATTTCCACACTTATGGGAAGGGATTCTCAAACAAATATACACACAACAACTTAAGTACAAGCACAAAAACAGAGACACGTGAAAGACCAAAATATAGCACAGTAGCACAGGATGGACGTATTAGCTTAGCTTGCTATTGATAGCTAAATGTAGCTAGCTCACTGTGTCCAACTGACAATCACACTTTTACACTAGTAAATGCATTTCAGTGAGAGCTTTAACGGGATACGTAGCTAACAGTTATTTCAGGATTACCACAGACTGGTCACAAATCAAGAGCTGGACGATCTCCCTGAAAACCTCATTCCGTCAAGCTGCCTTTGAATTCTTTCTTCGGCATAAAACGAGAGTAACGTGTGGACCGACCGACCAGGACGCTGACTTTTGGGGCTTTCTGTGCGATTCCATTTCTCTGGAGTGACGAGTATGTTATTAAAATAGATCCATGGGAGGACGTATTGAAGCAGAGCAGTCGGCTGACGTCACGTTATGGTGTAGCTTCGGCCCGGACAGAACTACTGTTGAGGTGGTACAAAACAAGTACCCTTATCCCAAGCCCAACCCTAGTGGAAATAGGGAAAAATAACCGTGCTGTGCCTTACCTTAACGTACTGTTACTGTGGAAAAGCGGCATTAGTCCTCCCTGAAACCTCTCAAAACAATAATGACCGCTGCCCTTTGGCAACACACCCTCAATGCGTAGATTACTCCACAAGTAGTTCCGGCCACTTCGTCGCTAGCCACGCTCAATAAACGCAAATACCAATCAATAACACATTTAAATGTTATTGGGAGAATACATTATTCATATACATTCTTAATGCACGTGCCCGGAGGTTTTCAGAAGTATCTGTTAAGGTTTTCATGACAAAAATACTGTTTTAATGCGAGAAAAAGCGATCGCAAAAAACCCAGAAGTAGATACCGGCACATTTTAGGAACATGTGCAGAGGATGGAATTATGGATTTAGGTTAAGTTTATGTTTGGGTCACTCACCGCTGATGTTCAGAATTCAGTGTTCAGTTTTCATGCAGTTCCAGAGAGTTCTAGTTTGGGAGTTGCCAGCCTAACTGTTAGTAGCCTAACTGTTAGTAGCCTAACTGTTAGTAGCCTAACTGTTAGTAGCCTAACTGTTACTAGCCTAACTGTTACTAGCCTAACTGTTACTAGCCTAACTGTTACGCGTATAGCCACGGGAAAACCTTTGGGAACTATTATAATTTCTGTCATTAAATAAATCTTTCGGCATTCCTAAAAGTGGACTGAAGTTTATTTTGTGTGTTCTGTTGGTACAAAGCCGTATAATAAGCGGGATAATGTATATTACGCAAGTCATTATCGGAAATTAAGTACCTTCAGGGCAAAGAAGACCCCAATGTGCAGCAGAGGCTTTAATCTCAGCCTCACACTTTAATCTCAGCCTCATGTAGTTAATATATTTGCTGTGTCTTCAGGCTGGTACAACCGCCTGTTCATAAACTTCCTGCTGCGGAGACACATCTTCTTCTTCATGCTGCAGACGTACTTCCCCACAATGCTCATGGTGGTTCTGTCCTGGGTGTCCTTCTGGATCGACCGCCGCGCTGTGCCCGCCCGGGTCTCTCTGGGTACGAACCTGCAGAGAGCGTCTCTGCTCAATTTATTCTAATATGTGGATTGGGTGTCACAGCTGAGCTCTCTCTGGTCACTCTCTGGTCTCTCTCTCTGGTCACTCTCTGGTCACTCTCTGGTCTCTCTCTCTGGTCACTCTCTGGTCTCTCTCTGGTCTCTCTCTGGTCACTCTCTGGTCACTCTCTGGTCTCTCTCTCTGGTCTCTCTCTCTGGTCTCTCTCTGGTCTCTCTCTGGTCACTCTCTGGTCACTCTCTGGTCTCTCTCTGGTCTCTCTCTCTGGTCTCTCTCTCTGGTCTCTCTCTCTGGTCTCTCTCTCTCTGGTCTCTCTCTGGTCACTCTCTGGTCACTCTCTGGTCTCTCTCTCTGGTCTCTCTCTCTGGTCTCTCTCTGGTCTCTCTCTGGTCTCTCTCTCTGGTCTCTCTCTCTGGTCTGTCTCTGGTCTCTCTCTGGTCACTCTCTGGTCACTCTCTGGTCACTCTCTCTGGTCTCTCTCTGGTCTCTCTCTCTGGTCTCTCTCTCTGGTCTGTCTCTGGTCTCTCTCTGGTCACTCTCTGGTCACTCTCTGGTCTCTCTCTCTGGTCTCTCTCTCTGGTCTCTCTCTGGTCTCTCTCTGGTCTCTCTCTCTGGTCTCTCTCTCTGGTCTGTCTCTGGTCTCTCTCTGGTCTCTCTCTCTGGTCTGTCTCTCTCTGGTCTGTCTCTCTCTGGTCTGTCTCTCTCTGGTCACTCTCTCTGGTCTCTCTCTCTGGTCTCTCTCTGGTCTCTCTCTCTGGTCTCTCTCTCTGGTCTGTCTCTGGTCTCTCTCTGGTCACTCTCTGGTCACTCTCTGGTCACTCTCTGGTCACTCTCTGGTCACTCTCTCTGGTCTCTCTCTGGTCTGGTCTAACAAATGAGGTTCTGTACGGTCGTCATAAACTCTGTCTCTGTTTAAAGCTATTTATTTTCCATTTGTTTCTTAAACTCCTGTTAAACTGTTTTCTGAAGATCACCTTTTTGTGTCACAGGAATCACCACAGTCCTCACTATGTCCACCATCATCACCGGAGTGTCCTCCTCCATGCCCCAGGTCTGAGTACTATACTACTACTACTACTGCTACTGCTACTGCTACTGCTACTACTACTACTACTACTGCTGCTACTACTACTACTACTGCTGCTACAGCTGCTACTACTACTACTACTCCTATTACTTCTACTACTGTGGATACTGCTATTACTACCAAAGATTATATATAGTACTTTTCTACTACTACTACTTCTACTGCTGCTACTTCATGGGGGGTACCAGACCCTGCCCTCAGGACGCTGTGAGACACAGGACAAACCAACTTCAGTGACACTTTGAAACAAAAATAACAATAATGAATGCACCCTAAAACTGTATGAACTATGTTTTTTATTATCATTATCATTATTTCTTATTCAGCATCTATTATTTTTATGTTAATGTTGAATTGACCAAACAGCAGTGTTGGGCACGTTACTTTGAAAAAGTAATTAGTTATAGTTACTAGTTACTTCTCCCAAAAAGTAACTGAGTTACTAACGGAGTTACTCCGCTATAAAAGTAACTAGTTACCAGTAAAAGTAACTATTGCGTTACTTTTTCGTTTTGTTCTGGAACATAATGTGCACTCGACGTGCGCATTTTTACCTTTAACCTTTAACTTCAGTGAGTCTGAAATAGTGCCAATATTTCCATCTAGAAAAGGCTGTTTTGCTGCTGAAGTCCTGTTCACTCTTCATCTCTCTCTGTGCTGTAAGCACTAAACACCAACACGCTCCACTGTGAATGTGGAAACACCGGTGAAGCACTGACTTCAGACCAATCAGATGAACATATACATCATATAAATCAAGTGGACAATTTGTTTGGCTACAGCAAAATATGTTTCATGGCCGCATTGTTTGTTCATACAAAACGCAAAACTATGAGTTATGGGTCTTACCTTATAGCTATACCTTATAAATGACCTGCACAGTCCACTTCAGTTCAGACCAGTTCTGTGTTTAAGTCCAGATAATAGTTTGAGCGTAGATATGTAATCCTCCATTTGGAAATGAGTTTTACAAAGTAAAACAAAACGCGTGTGTCCTAGGTGCAGCCGGGTGCCTCCAATTTCTAAAATCAACTGTCTTACACTTCACCTCTCTTTCTTATCATTCCTATAGTAATTGAAAAATTACCGTAAGTGCATTTTAAATTATCTTAAAATGTGTTATATGTATGTTAGCCAAACTTGTTGCAGCCCTTAGCAGATAAACCAGGAAGAGAAAGGAGCTTTCTGATGGAATTGTATGCAGCCGACTTCTGCGCTCACATGCGCTCCTCTGAGCCCTCACGGTGATAGAAGCTGTGGTTGAGCGCGACTAAGACCCATATTTGTTTCAAAAACACAATTTATGACCATCCTCTCAACTGTAAACATGTAGATTGTAAAGGAAATATGATTTACATCAGCCAATAATTGCTGAGAGGTTTTCTCATCCTCCCTTCTCTCATGACAACACGCGCACGAGTCCTATCACGAAGTAAAAAGAGAAGTTCATTGTGCGTCTTTAGAAGCGCAGTAACAGGATGTCGGAAATGATAACGGCGTTATAGTTACAGTCAAAGTAATTAGTTAGATTACTCGTTACTGAAAAAAGTAACGCCGTTATTCACATCACTGCCAAACAGAGACTTCAAAGCACTACTGCACTTTGCTGTAATCTTCCTTTTTATTTGGTTCATTCATGCAGGTCTGTGTAGCACTGTATCTACTGCACATTTCCCTTGCAACAATAACTTTTATCTTAATTTATATTGCTGCGTCTTTGGGAGCCCAAAAAACATAGGACTGGTCCTTAAAGCTGATGTCCCTAACTTTAACAGTTGTTTCTATTCCTCTCTGTGCATGCCCATATTTGGTGTGTTCCACCTGTGCAGGTGTCTTATGTGAAAGCTGTGGACGTATATCTGTGGGTCAGCTTCCTCTTCGTCTTTCTGTCTGTGATCGAATATGCAGCCGTCAACTACTGCACCACACTGGAGGAGTGGAGGAAGATGAAGAAGGGGAAGGTGCTGCTACTGCTACTGCTGCTACTGCTACTGCTACTGCTGCTACTGCTACTGCTACTGCTGCTACTGCTACTGCTGCTGCTGCTACTACTTCTACTGCTGATACTACTGCTGCTACTGCTACTGCTGTGGCTACTGCTGCTGCTGCTTACAGTTATAATACATATGATTATGAATATTTTGCTCATTGTTAGCTGCTGCTTTGTCCTTGTGTCTGATCGTAAATAAAACAATAGAGCATCTCTGGGCTGTGCCACATCAGAACAAAACAGCAGCGCCCTCTAGTGGAGCCTCTTTAACAACACACGTGACATTTTTGAGTACATACTGGTTATGTCAGCAATTTCTCACTTAAAGCTCAAGTATGTAACTTTTAAACTGCAACAATGGCTCAATCTATTGGCTAACCCTAACCCTGGCTCTAAAACAGTTGCTTCTCTCACTAGTCACATGTACTTTTGGCCTCTGTCACATCTTTAGATCTGCTTTTGCATTCAGAAAAGTGTCAAAGAGTGGACCACCATCACTCAGCCAATCTCTCAGCCCAAAGAATCAAATTGTGACTCACAGGGCTCTATTGTTCATCTATATACGTTGTATGAAGCAAGCCTGATGTATTATGTTGTGTTATAATAGTAATAAACTGACCTCTTGCCACAGCTGCCCTCTGGGTACGATGCGAGCCAGGCCATGGCGTTCGACGGCTGTTTCCACGACAACGACATGGAACTGACCCCGTTCCCCAGGCTCCCCGTGGGAATGACCTCCACCACCCTACCGTCTCCTGCACACAGCCCGTCCCTGAGGGACCCCAGGGAGCAGCCGGAGGGCACACGGCTCCGGAGACAGCGCTCTGTCAAAGAGAACGTGGACCACATCGTCAGCAACAGCTATCTGATTGACTCATACTCACGGCTGGCCTTCCCACTGTCATACCTGCTGTTCAACATCATCTACTGGAGCCTCTACTCGTCTTGAGGGCCCACCACGGGCCCACTAGGGGCCCACCAGGTGCAGGACTGAGCAGAGATGCATGTGCTATGGTTTACATGCTTCACAGATGTCTAAACTGTGATAGTGCTCTGAGCTTGGACTATGCGCAGCTGAAATGGGAAATGTATGCACACATAATTGTTTACATGCTGAAGATGTAACCAGAAGTGAAGCTGCTCTGAACGTGGACTACGAGAGGTTAGAACTATCCATAAACTATGATCCCGTATGTGTGAACGTGGACTACGACGGGTTGGAATGGAAAAGATATGCACATATAATCGTTTACAAGCCTCAAAGATTAAGAAACTGTGTGAAACTGCTTTAAAGCTGAAAAAAATAACAAACATAAATAAGTTAGGTACCCTAACTTATTTTTGTAAATAATGCATGTTGTTTGAAAGAGAATTGTAATTGTAAAATGCTGTGAAATAATTAGACCACGACAAACCAGGCTCACAGACCAAAGATGTATGTCGGTTTTGAACAAATCTCTGCGTGTGAGTGCGGGCCTGCATCAGCGAAGCCAATATTATGTTTACACAAGCCCTACTCTACTCTACTCTACATGACTATACTCTGCTAAACTCTACTCAACTCTACTCTATTCTACATTACTATACTCTGCTAAACTCTACTCTATTCTACATTACTATACTCTGCTAAACTATACTCAACTCTATACTACATTTCTATACTCTGCTAAACTCTACTCTACATGACTATACTCTGCTAAACTCTACTCTACTCTACATTACTATTCTCTGCTAAACTCTACTCTACATTACTATACTCTGCTAAACTCTACTCTACTCTACTCAACTCTACATTAATATACTCTGCTAAACTCTACTCTACATTACTATACTCTTCCAAACTATACTCTACGCTACATGACTAAACTCTACTCAACTCTACTCTACATTACTAAACTATGCTAAACTCTACTCTACATGACTATACTCTGCTAAACTATACTCAACTCTACTCTACATTTCTATACTCTGCTAAACTCTACTCTACTCTACATGACTATACTCTGATAAACTCTACTCTACTCTACATTACTATACTCTGCTAAACTCTACTATACTCTGCTAAACTCTACTCTACTCTACATTACTATAGTCTGCTAAACTCTATTCAACTCTACCCTACTCTACATTACTATACTCTGCTTAAATCTACTCTACATTACTATACTCTTCTCTACCTGGTTGCGTTCCGTCGATGTGTCCGATCAATTTACCCACAATGAACCTGTATTCAGGAAGCAGAACTCTGGCCAATCACTGTCAGTTATAACACTTTAGTACCAGCTCAGCCTGGATTGAACCAAGACAAAGAGGGACTGAAGAAGGACCTGGTACTGGTTACACAGGACCAGTGGTGTAGAGTAGAGTAGAGTAGGGCTGGTGGAAACTTGTTTGGAAGTATAATTTGTGTCTTGTGTCACTGTTGTGCTCTTGACAGAGGTCTATGTGTGTTTTTGTTGATATGAAACAATAAAATCTAATCCTGTGCCAGTATCTTACTAAATTCATTGTGTGGGAAATACTGTAGATATGTTGAAATAATAATTTATTATGTTAATGAGACTATTTACTATGTAATTTTGTCTTTGAGTGTCCAAAAAAGCGCTATATAAGTTTGATGCATTATTATTATTCATTTTAAAGTGATTTTGGGCTTGAATTTGAAGTGTGATATAAAACACATTCCTCTCACATCTCTATTTCATCCAATCACGTAACTACTTCAGACTCTGAACAAATTAAGTCATCATTTGTTATATGCAACTCCTGTCCTTTCCGCCTTGTTAACTGATGCCAGGTCTGATATTTGAAGTCTGTTTGGCCTGGCACACACGACCCTTTGATACAGACTTGTCCCTTTAGACATTTCCCATCTATCTACCCAGACAGATGAGAAACAGACAGATTACTTGTGTTGTGTTTGAATCAAAAGGGGACTATTTATTAATAGCTTGCTTTTTATCCATCCATCCATTTTCTACCCTTTAATCCATTTCTGGGTCAGGGGGTGGCAGTCAGAGATGCCACCCAAGTCTCATAGCACCAGCCCCTCACTGACCCTCTGCAGGTGGTGAGTCCACAGGAGGACGGCTGCTCTCTGAGTGTGAGCATAGCCTTGATCTTTCAGTGGGGGCTTTAGGCAAAGTGGGGTTAAGTGTCTTGCCCAAGGACACAACGACAGCAGACATCAGTGGGAGTCGGTGGAGAAGATGTCAAGGTGGGAAATGAACCCACAACCTTCAGGCCTGAAGGCCAATGCTCTACCAACTGAGCTACTGTCGCTACTGTAGCTTGCTCTTTAGTTTATGCTAATAAACAATAATAGTCAGATGTCTACCAGATGTGTACCCTCTCTCTCTCTCGCTATTATACAATACATAGTATTTGTAGGGTTAATAAGTATATATATATAGAGAGAGATCTGGTAGACATCTCTACCATATATATATATATATATATATATATATATATATATATATATATATATATATATATATATATAATTATTAATTTATTATTAATCATTTATTACTAATACATTTAATTAACAATTTATACACTTTCACTTCGGTTTCCACGGTCACCACTCAGACCCATGCTACTTGCTTTGAGGCAGAAGTAGCCCTGTGGTTTTCCTCCACATATGACCCGCTTATGACCCGCTTATGACGAAGGAAGGCGATGACAGGTGAGCACTGCGCCAAACCAGCCCTCACACTGCGCCAAAAGTGCACAAAACAGCGCTAATGTGTATTCTTACAGTCTGGTTTATTCCGACTGACGGCGAGAGCACGTGCGGCAGTTAGGTTAGCATCATGTAGGCTAACGTTAGGTTAGCATCATGTAGGCTAACGTTAGGTTAGCATCATGTAGGCTAACGTTAGGTTAGCATCATGTAGGCTAACGTTAGGTTAGCATCATGTAGGCTAACGTTAGGTTAGCATCATGTAGGCTAACGTTAGGTTAGCATCATGTAGGCTAACGTTAGGTTAGCATCATGTAGGCTAACGTTAGGTTAGCATCATGTAGGCTAACGTTAGGTTAGCATCATGTAGGCTAACGTTAGGTTAGCATCATGTAGGCTAACGTTAGGTTAGCATCATGTAGGCTAACGTTAGGTTAGCATCATGTAGGCTAACGTTAGGTTAGCATCACGAAGGTTAGCCTAACGTTCAGAACAGCGGATTTTCAACTCAGACAACAAACTATCCTGTGTTATTGATTGAAGGTGGTTAAAGACATCAATTTAAATTAAAATGTGTTATAGATATCTATTGTTCTACTGATTACATGGATGAAATGTGTTTTTATGAAGCTGTCTGTCCAACGTCATTAGCAGGTAATAACAACGGCAACGGCAACAGCGAGCTTTAGCTCGTTAGGCCTAGCATTAGCTATTTGTTTTATCATTTAAGTACATGCTGCTTGTCCAACAGAAAGTAGTTAAATTAACCTTTTGGGGGAAGTCGGTCTTAATCTGCGTACCTTTGTATTACTGTGTATATTATGGTAATATATATTATATTGTGATTTAATTATCTTGTGCAGTGTAGTGTGTACTCCTTCAGACTCTTGACTGGTCATATGTTGTGCGCAGATCTACAGGGATCCACAGAGACTCAGCAAGTACTGGTGCCCTACTACTACTACTACCCCTACCAGGTAATACTATTACTACTATTACTACAGCTGCTACTGGCTACTACTGCCATCTCTACGATTGCAGATACTAATACTACTGATTCTGTTTCTTGTTCTACTCCGACTGCTACTATGAATACTTCTGATACTAGTGCTACTAAGCATCACTTTGCTACTCTACGTTTTACGTTATAACTCGGTTCTGACGAACGGCGTTAAAAATCGTGTGTGAAACACAGAACAGTATACGGTAGCGTGGCCGAGCGGTCTAAGGCGCTGGATTAAGGCTCCAGTCTCTTCGGGGGCGTGGGTTCGAATCCCACCGCTGCCATTAAAATTTTGTTTCTGAACTACATGTACAAGACAAAAAAGAAAGATTAGTTAGACTGAACATTTTGAGCTTTATTAGTAAAACAAGAATACATTTTTGATAAATTATTTTATGGGAATGTATCTAAATAAGTCTTACATTCAGTCTCTGCGGAAGCTTTGTTTCTATTATATTATGCCATTGATGGGTTTAAGAAGAGAAACAATATGTTGCATGTAGGTCAAAGCATTCACAATCAAAACAAAATGCACATTTGCATTGTGAAAATGTCCAGAAGCATTTAGGTTTCATTGGACAATGGAGTCTCTAAATTACAACAGTTCTACAGTCATTCCAAAGACAGGATATTGTGTTGTGTGTAGCTGCAGTGCTCAGACAGTGGGGGGTGCTGGTGCTCAAAGCATGGAGAGTTTTGGGAGTTTTCAAACAAAGGATGAGAGTTTGAAAGGAGGAGGGACAGAGGCTGTAAGCTGCTCTCTGATTGGCTCAGAACTCAGCCTAACTAGGGCTGTGGAGAGGGGCTAAGCGGGGGAGGTTGTGAGTGGCAGGGACATGTGAGCTTAGGGTTATTCTCGTCTGAGGGGAGAAGGGGGGTCTGTCCATGTGCTGCTCTCACACTGGAGCTGCCCACGCGCTCCACTGCTCAGTCTGTTCTGTGCCCACCGCAGGCCCCTCACCATGGGCTGCTGTTACAGTAAAGAGCTACAGCCCCCCGACGAGACGAGCGGCCTGCTGAACACCCCCGAGCCCATCACCCAGGACCGACTGAAGCAGAGCGCGCTGGGAATCCTCCAACACGCGGACCGCATCATCACCACGCCAACGAAACATCAGCCCCAACCCAACGGGAGTGCTCAGCAGGCTATTCTTATCTCCACCGGCCCCTCCAAAGACAGCCACAGTAACAGCAAACTCAACACAGCACCGACTGCTTCTGCGGCAACAAGTGCCGGAGTGGAGGATCCTACAGAACAAGCAAGTAAGGACACATCTATCAAAGACCCTCACTGCTATTTGAATACAGGACAAACTTCCACTCGTCCAGAAGTAGAGGATCCTACAGAGATCCCTAAGGATACGTTTTATATCCTTTCCCAAGAGACATTCATTAAAGACAGTGAAATAAATCTCAATAAAGGATTATTTACTACTTTTTCAGCTACTCCTGAGGTTTTGAATCTAACCAACCGACTGAGTAAGGAGACATCCACTGTTCTCTCACAAGACAGTTTTACTCACAGAAAGTTCAATACAGGACTAACAGCCACTTTCTCCACGAGTCCAGAAGTACAGAGTTCAACAGAACCAACTAGTAAGGGCATATATACCATCATATACCAGGAGACACTTGCCAAAGACCCACGGAGAACAACGGACAGCTCTTCTAACACTCCTGTGCTGCGGTGTGAGAGTGTGGTCCCACAGGAAAGTCCTCGGCCGCATGGTGAGGTGTGCGCTGTGACCGCTGCGCTCGGAGAGGGCTTTGAAAAGAGAACACAGACGTTCTACAGCCTCTGCTCCATTGACGCAGACGAACTGGACCCAGACTGTCCATTCAAATCCTCTGAAAAACACGCTCTTCTTCTCAAAGGTGAAACGTTTGAATCTATAATTGATCAAAGTGAACACTTGGCAGAAGGTCGAGATAAGAGCATCACTAGTGAACTGAACAAAGACGATTTTATAGCACAAGGTCCTCCCCCCAAGCAGAGGCATCTACAATCACTTTCAGAAACATACTTTTGCACTCACAGTAACAGCAATGGTAAACTTGGGTGTCAAAACATAAAGGAAAAAAAGCTGAGGGACGCAAAGACAGCAGCAGACCAAATTAATGGAGATGAAAAGGAGTTGAATCCAGTGCAAAACAGTCTGACTGAGCAGGAGCAGACAGAGGCAAAGCTATCAGCAGACGGGGAAGTTCCAGGTTTGAATAGTTCTAAAACAGTTCATAACAGTGAGAGGTTAGAGATTTATCCTGAAATACAGCAGTGTGCTTTCAGCGAGGCCAGTTTTATCCACCCAGATAAGAAAGATGTAGAGAGGTTCGTGGATTGTTCAGGTTGCAGACATCACAGTGAACCAGTGGCACACGCAGTAGAACATACAGCAGAGAGTTCAGAGCTGAAAATCCTCCACACAAGTCAAACTAATGTGCTCCCAACTGCATGTGATTACATTATTCATAAAGCAGTGGAGACAGAGTCAAACCACAGCTGCAGCACTCCCAGCTTTAATAGCTGTAAACAGGATGTTACAGAATTATGCGACAGGTTAGCCTCTCCTTTTGTTCAGAAGGAGTTAGACGTAGTGTCATCGTATTTAACACTGCTCAGTACTGAACACACAGGAAAAGGCTCAAGGGAGGAGCTGGGCCAGTGCAGTTCAGAAGGTAGTGAGGGGGGTTTACAGGCCGCACCTGTGGACCAAACTGTCCCTGAGCCCATGCAGAAGGAGTTGGAGCATTCAGGAGACAACAGGGATGTGGAGTCCTGTGATCTGGCAGAACTCACAAATGTAGACAAACCTCAAACAGAGACATCACCCAAAGAGCGGGCAGAAAACAGACACTCCGACACAGCCTCAGATTCTGATGCGGCGAAAGTGAGCAATGAGGAAAATGTACAGGCAGCTTTCGTAGAAAGAAATACAGCGAACATGGAGACAGGAGATAAAAGTGATGCTAGACTGTCAACAACACAGATCAAAGAATCTTTAGTGGAGCCACAAGATGCATTAGAAACAACTTTATCTCATGATTTGGCAGATGTTTTCTACTTAGAGACAGTGATAGAAAAGGACTCTGCTCTGTCGACACAAGAAAAAGACACGAAAGGTCACGAGTTAGATTCAGGTATTGAAAGTTCCCCGCAGAATCTGAATGTTTCCGTCCAAGCCTCACAGGAGATAAAGACCACGCAAGAAATGACAACAGAGCAGGAGTCAAAAACATACAGTCATGATTCCACAGATGAGGAGCCGCTTCTGAATACAGATGTGAAGATCAGAGAGGTGGAGGTCCCAGAGGTGGAGGTCCCAGAGGTGGAGGTCCCAGAGGTGGTGGTCCCAGAGGTGGAGGTTCCAGAGGTGGTGGTTCCAGAGGTGGTGGTTCCAGAGGTGGTGGTTCCAGAGGTGGAGGTCCCAGAGGTGGTGGTCTCAGAGGTGGAGGTTCCAGAGGTGGTGGTCCCAGAGGTGGAGGTCTCAGAGGCGATTGTCCCAGAGGTGGTGGTCTCAGAGGTGGAGTTTCCAGAGGTGGAAGTTGCAAAGGTGGAGGTCTCAGAGGTGGTGGTCCCAGAGGTGGAGGTCTCAGAGGTGGTGGTCCCAGAGGTGGAGGTCTCACAGGTGGTTGTTCCAGAGGTGGAGGTCTCAGAGGTGGTGGTCCCAGAGGTGGAGGTCTCACAGGTGGTTGTTCCAGAGGTGGAAGTCTCAGAGGTGGTGGTCCCAGAGGTGGTGGTCTCAGAGGTGGTGGTTCCAGAGGTGGAGGTCTCAGAGGTGGTGGTTTCAGAGGTGGAGGTCTCAGAGGTGGAGGTCTCAGAGGTAGAGGTTCCAGAGGTGGAGGTTCCAGAGGTGGAGGTTCCAGAGGTGGAGGTTCCAGAGGTGGAGGTTCCAGAGGTGGAGGTCTCAGAGGTGGAAGTGGCAGAGGTGGACCCAGGGCAGATTGACGTCCATGCCTCTACTCCTTCCTATGAGATACACTGTGTGGGGGCCTCCACAGCGCCCCCGGAGGAGGAGTGTGGGATGAGGCACATGGTCTCAGAGCTGCTGGGGGATGAGGAGCACTCCCCTCTGTGTCAGCTTTACCCACACACATGGATCAAACTGGGGCTGGAACAGAACAGTGGGGGCTGGGCACAGGGGCTGACCTCACCCCATACCCCACACTTCAGCCCCCAGCCTGGGCCTCTTGCAGAGCTCCTCCCTGCCTCTGTGATGGAGCTCCAGCCCTCCATGGCTCTGCTTGGGGCCTTTCCCTACAGCACGGTGACCCCACAGGGAGGCTGCATCTGGGACTGGCACACGGGGAACGTAAGTCTCACGTGGGCTCTTCTTTCTCCTGTCTAACCTGAGTCTGTGATAATACATTAGGGCTGCATGCCTTACAGTCACATTTGCTGTTTATGAACCAAAGTTTGCTCACTCTGTCAAATGTAACGTGATAATGTAATGCTCTCAGGGGCCAGTGCCTAAAACCACCCTGAATCCTGAGGCCAAGGCTTGGGCTGGAGCCAGTTTCACCTTCCACACTGACCTACCGGAGCTACAGTGGGACCAGTACAGCACAGTCCTGCCCCAGCACAACGGTGAGGGCAGGAGCCACACACTTCACTCACTCACAGTTAGACATTATCAAGACAAATATGATGCATTACAGTGGTCCCTCACTATAACGTGGTTCCCGTTCTCGGGCATCAATACACATTTTTGTGTGGGCACTTATGCATGTCCCTCAGTGTGTTTTTTTCTGCAGCTTTACAGTGTATGCAAGGCTTTTCACAGCTGCAGCAGCACTTCAGCAGTCGTGAGTTCAGGTGGTTAGAAAAGTGTTTAAAGTGTGTGAGGGCTTTTACAGCTGCTACTTCAAAGATTTCACTTATTGTGAGTTATTTTAATAATGTAACCCTGCGATAAACCAGGGATCACTGTACCTGTGTTCATTTCTGTCTTCAAAGTATATGATGAGAATCATAAAATTGATAATAGATACATGTCTATCACATTCAAAGCCTGGTTGTGTTCAGGTTTGGCTCCGGACATGTGCCTGGACCCTATGGGGCTGTGTGAGGCCGTTTATGACCCTTCTCTTCAGATGGAGGCCTTCTGTTCAGAGACATCAGTGAACAGAGAGGCTGTAGCTCCGCCCCCTAAGCTGGCCCCACCCACTGTCTCAGGTAAACACTGATACACTGGCGGCAGTGTTTTTTGGGTCTCGGCACACTGAAACCCCTGTCCTGCGCACAAAATACAAATACGGCTAATCAACGTGATTGATCGCATATTTCTACACGTAGGATGTTTGTCTGTGTAATGCCAGTGTCTCAGTCACATCTGCTGCGGTGGCGGTGCTGCAGCATACACACGTGTATGATGAGATTTGGGGCGACAATAGCTCAGTTGGTAGAGCATTGGCCTTGTAAAGTGCCAAACTGCTGTTGTGTCCTTAGGCAAGACACTGCATCCATTGCCTAGAATGAGTCAGGTGTGAATGGTTGGTGGTGGTTGGAGGGGCCGATGGCACATACTGTTTGCCTCGCTTCTGTCAGTGTGCCCCAAGGCAGCTGTGGCTACAGCTACAGTAGTAGTTTATTGCCACCGTGTATGGAGTGAATGAATAATGACATGTGAAGCGTCTTGAGTGTCTAAAAAAGCGCTGTATGAAATTGATGCATTTTTATTTGAACGGTTTTGGCGCTCAGGCAGTTGTTTTTTTCTCAGAGTCAAACCCATGAAAAATTACAGGGAACATTGACTGGAGGTACTGTTCTTGTTAGTCATATGGTAAGATTATCACTGATATCCCTCCTGATGCACCTCCTGATGTTTCTCCTGCTCCAGATGCAGTCAGAGAGCAGTTACAGAGTGTCCTGGAGTCCTGCCTCACCAGGTACAGATCACGCTCCTCTCTCTCCTCTCTTCTCTCCTTCCTCTTTCTCCTCTCTTCGCTCTCTCTTCTCTCCTCTTTCCTCTCCTCTCTCTCCTCTTTCCTCTCTCTCCTCTCTCTCCTCTCCTCTCTCTCCTCTCCTCTCATCTCTCTCTCCTCTCCTCTCCTCTCCTCTCCTCTCTCTCCTCTCTCTCCTCTCCTCTCTCTCCTCTCCTCTCTCTCCTCTCCTCTCTCTCTCCTCTCCTCTCCTCTCTCTCCTCTCTCTCCTCTCTCTCCTCTCTCCTCTCTCCTCTCTCTCCTCTCCTCTCTCCTCTCACTCCCTCACTTTTCTCCCTCCCCACAGGGAGCACCTGAGTAATGACCTGTACCTGAAGTCTCAGATGGACAGTGACCAGTACCTTCCCATCTCCACTCTGATCAGTCTGGACAAAGTCAAATGTGTTAGTACTGACGTGGAACTGATCGCCGACATCCTCAAGTGTAAATATATCTGCATTATCATGAATATGATGTGATTACAGCTCAATCTAAGTGTGTGTGCGTGTTTGTGTCTGTGTGTGTGCTCTCCTCAGCCTTGCCACTGGTGCAGGTCGCCCCCTGTGGGCAGAAGTTCAGACCTCAGCAGAGCAGATGTGTGGTCATCCTCAGGGAGATCCCTCAGAGCACTGCAGTAGAGGTACAACACTGAGCACCACATGTGTGTGAAACCATGAGAGGATGAGGAGGTGATATGCTCTGTGCTCTGCAGGAGGTGCAGGCGCTCTTCAACACTGACAAACTTCCCAAGTTTCAGAGCTGTGAGTTTGTGAGCAACGACAACTGGTTTGTGACATTTGAGTCTGAGGCCGACGCTGAACAGGTGATGGTGACACTCATGATCTCTGATTCTATATGTTTGGTGTTTATTGCTAATGTAGGCGTGAGGGGACAGAGAAAATGATGCAAAATGTTCCTCTTGATCAGGGTTGGACTAAGGGACAGGGTTTTAGTCTTTCTGCCACATACTGTATCATGTCTGCCTCAGGCGTACCGGTACCTGCGAGAGGAGGTGCAAGAGTTCCAGGGGAAGCCTCTCATGGTGCGGATAAAAGCCAAAACTATGGCAGTCATGAGCTACGGCCCCAAACCCAACGGTTTCAGATGTGTTCCTAAGGAAACCTGCCTCGAACCCTACTCCTACTACCCCCAGGACTGCTCCGAGCTGCCCCAGCAACTGTACGACTGCACGAGCACCGTGTGGACCACCTCAGAGCTGGGTTATCAGGACAGACAGGTACTGACACACAGACAGGTACTGACACAGACAGGTTCTGACACACTGACACAGACAGGTACTGACACAGACAGACACTGACACAGACAGACACTGAAACAGACATGTACTGACAGGTCTGGCCTCAGGTCCGGCCTACCTCAGTTTCCTGTTAGACGCAGACAGAACAGGGTGGGAATGTTACATCCAGAGTGACTTTGTGTTTGCAGATATCATCAGACCTGTTGCATGATTTTGTGAATGGAGCTTCAGCGGCAGCCATCTTTAGACCGTTTAACTCCTACAAACAGAGGTGAGAGTTTCATGTGTGCCCATGTCCAGACACGTCTCAGACTGTAAGGCTCCCTCTCCACTGGTCTCATTGTGAATATACTTGGACTGAAAGCTGTGCATGTGAAGCTTGTTTGTTGAGACCTGGTTTAGACCAGTTCTGGTTCAGAGTTTCTGGACCATGGACCATAGACGCCTTAACGTCATAAAGTGACCATGGAACATAGACGCCTTAACGTCATATAGTGACCATGGACCATAGACGCCTTAACGTCATAAAGTGACCATGGACCATAGACGCCTTAACGTCATATAGCAGGGGTGGCCAACCCGCGGCTCGTGAGCCGCATGCGGCTCTTTGGCTGGTTCCGTGCGGCTCTCGGGCTTTCACTCGACAAGCGTCAAAAACGCCTCGGTGGTGGCGCTGCCTTTCATTCCATATGTAGTTCTGACCAATAGTAAAGGCCGACTTCACTCCACTAGCCAGGCCGCCAAAACAATCTGACGTCGGCGAACGTCAATTCTGATTGGTCAGATGCGCTGTCAATCACTCTGCAGCTGTAGCAAATATCATAACAAACAACACGTTGCCTCGAACCATGACGTCCGTACGGAAAACAATTCCTTGGTCGCTGGATGAGGGCAACACCTTCCTCAGTTTGAGGAGAGGACACCAGCCTGATCTCGCTGGTTCCACCAGAAACCAGAAGGTGTTTGTGGAGCTAGCACTAAGGACGGAGCAGAATGATTCCCACAAACATGACAATGCAGAGAAAAGTTAAAAAGCTTAAAAGTGACAACCGTGAAATGAAAGATCACAGCAGCAGAAGTAGAGGCAGACCCGAAAAGTCTGGAGGTGGTTTGACCAAATGGATTACATTTACGGACACCGGCTAACACCGGCTAACATGCTAAAACCAGCTAACACCAGCTACACCAGGAGATAAGCCAACTCTGCCTGGTGAGTGTCTGTCTTCAATCAAATGCAAAAGTATCTGGTCTTATACTGAGCATGTGTCTGTGGTTCTAAATCAGCTAAAGTGGTGTTGGTGTTATGTGTCAAATCTATATCTTTTACTAAAGACAGTTGTGTTTCTGCTGAACACTGGGTTGAAACTTGATTTTTTTTTCTTGGTTAGAGATTGAAAGCATTCATTTCGGAATCATAATTGATGTTCGCTGACGTGAAATTGTTCTGGTATCGACTCGCCCGGTTAGAACCAGGGCCAAACCATTAATAAAAAGTACCGGGGAGCGGTTGAAGCGAGCGGTGGAAGCGCCCGCAAACCAGGGAGAGTCGAGTCCAGCCCTTTAGTACTGTACGAGTCAATTTCTGTCATTATCATGTTGATGACATTTACAATAAATCTGTCTGAGCAGAGCACACCTCTCTCTGCTCAGACAGATTGCATGTGTGTGCGCGTGTCTGCTCGTGTGCGTACGTGCGCGTGTGCGTGCGTGTGTAAGGGTTGGGGTGATGTTTATGTAGTGCACATTTGTATGATGTGGCTCTTTGCTGTAACACAGTAAAAAAAATTGGCTCTTAGTCTCTGACTGGTTGGCCACCCCTGTCATATAGTGACCATGGACCATAGACGCCTTAACGTCCTAAAGTCACCATGGACCATAGACGCCTTAATGTCACAAAGTGACCATGGACCATAGACGCCTTAACGTCATATAGTGACCATGGACCATAGACGCCTTAACGTCATAAAGTCACCATGGACCATAGACGCATTAACATCATAAAGTGACCATGGACCATAGACGCCTTAACGTCATAAAGTGACCATGGACCATAGACGCCTTAACGTCATAAAGTGACCATGGACCATAGACGCCTTACCGTCATAAAGTGACCATGGACCATAGACGCCTTAACGTCATAAAGTGACCATGGACCATAGACGCCTTACCGTCATAAAGTGACCATGGACCATAGACGCCTTAACGTCATAAAGTGACCATGGACCATAGACGCCTTACCGTCATAAAGTTACCATGGACCATAGACGCCTTAACATCATAAAGTGAGCATGGACCATAGACGCCTTAACGTCATAAAGTGAGCATGGACCATAGACGCCTTAACATCATAAAGTGAGCATGGACCATAGACGCCTTAACATCATAAAGTGAGCATGGACCATAGACGCCTTAACATCATAAAGTGAGCATGGACCATAGACGCCTTAACGTCATAAAGTCAACGGGACCATAGACTCTGTCAAGGAGGCAAAAATGCCCGGGCCGTTTATTGCACATGATTTTAGTGGTAGGGGAAACCAGAGAACCCGCAGGAGACCTACGCAGACACGGGGAGAACATGCAAACTCCACTCAGAAAGGTCCTGTTCCGACCATGATTCGCACTCAGGACCTTCTTGCTGAGAAGCAAAAGTGCTAACCACTTTTTCACTACCATTTTGCATTTTTTATTTATTTCAGTGGCTCTTTGTAGCTTAAGCATATCCATAAACAAATGTGTATAACGGATATACTATTTTCTATAAATTTCATTCCCTTGCATTTAAAACATGGGTGAAAAAAGAGTACCACATCTTTTTTGGGCCACTTAAAGCTCTGAATGGAAGGAAAGTGCTCGAGGGCTGTGTGCAATAGATGTGGACATGTGCAACAGTTTTTGTTTTTAAAAATGTATTGGTGTGCGCTGTGTGTGTGTGAAATCCTGTTTTTGATGCTTTTATCGGTTGTATTTTCATCAGTAACAATGATGAATCCTCTTATAGACCAGAGATACAAAATGTGGTTCAGTGGAGTAAAACTAACAACCTCCAGCTGAACGCATCGAAAACATGTGAACTGGTCTACAACTTCAGTCGCAATAGTTCTCATTTGCCTGTCGTAATCGACAACTCCCAGGTGCAGATCGTAGAGGAGTGCAAGTTTCTGGGTTTAACTCTGTCTAACCTGAAATGGGTTAAAAACACTGACCGAGTCGTTAAGAAAGCTCGTCAGCGTCTCTACTTTCTGCGTGAACTTAGAGAATTTACCACTAACTCTAAGATTCTGCTTAACTTTTATCGCTGCACCATTGAGAGTTTACTTGTTGGTTCTGTGTCTGTGGTTTGGAAACATCACAGATAAAGAAAAGAGAGCTTTAAACAAGGTGCTCCGCTCTGCAAAGAGGACCGTGGGCTGTGAGCTTCCTGTTCTGGAGGTTCTTTATAAATCCAGACTTTTAAACAAAGCTCTTAGGATTGTTAATGACTCTTCTGGCCACCCTGGGAAAGCCATGTTCCAGCTTCTTCCCTCTGGCAGAAGATATCGCTCTCTGAGATGCAGGACATCTCGTTACGCTAACAGTTTTTATCCACAAGCTGTTATCAGTGTGAACAGAGCACTTTAAGGAAATTGCTTTGGCTCAGTGCAACAGTCTGAAAGAGATAATAAAAATAAAGAATAAACGGGAGGTTAGGGTTAGGGCAGAGGGGAACAGTTTCTTCCCCTCTGCTGTTGGACTCTTGAACACTTCTTAACCTGTCCCCCCGCCCTTTATAAAGTCACTTTACTGCCCATCATACGTCACTTTACTTCACTGTACTGCTGTCACCTTACATTGTGTGCACCATGTGCACTTGTATATTGTAAATAGTAACTGTAACTCTATTTTAAATTTTAAATTTATTCCTTAGAAGTGTTTTTTATTCTTTCTTTTTATAATCTTTGTGACCCCGCCCCCCTGTATGTTCATTGGCATGTACTGTCCCAGTCAAAGAAATACAAATACAAGCCCAATGACGCCTTGCTCTGCCCTAGGAGGGGCTCCCGCTGGTCTCAGTCGGACCAGAAACCAGACTTCAGGTCAGACCAGAGACCAGACTTCAGGTCAGAGCGGAGATCAGACTACCAGGCTGAGCAGCGACTGGACCACAGAGCAGAGAACAGACCAGAGCGCTTCAGAGGTCGTGGCCGAGGCAGACGTGGCGTCAGAGGAGGACGAGGCAGCGACTCCGCAGAGTGCAGCAGGTACTTCTGAAGCAGGCGTGAAGCAGGCGTGTCCTTTTACAGCACCTCCCTGTCACATGTTTCTGATGCTGTTTCAGGAGAGGAACCTTCAGTCAGAGAAGGAGGGAGAACCTGAACAGTGACAGATGCAGTCCTCCAGTGAGTACAGACATATATCTCACAATGCACTGCGCTGGTATTAAAGCAAGTGTGTTGTTCCAGGAGGCCTCTGCTCCTTCTCCTCCTCCAGAGCTCAGCCTGACCAGCTTTCCCCCTCTCAGCTCCTCGTCTGCTCCTCCTAACGTGAAGATCCCAGTATGTCTCCATTCACAGATATTCACAAAGGACTGGTCACTGATGATAACTGTTTGAACTTTCTCAGGAAATCCAGTCTGCTCCACCGCTGCTGCAGGGAGCGTGGAACTCCTCCCACAAGTAAGACCCTCACTCACCAGAGCCGCAACAACAACACTTAGAAAATCATAAGGAAACTCCAGCTTCACAAACGAGAACATCTGTCTGTTGGAGAGAGAGAGCCTGGGCATGCTCATGGTAAAGGACTGTGTGTTCTAAAACCACAGCAGAGTGTTACTGCAATCGGCCCGACATCCAATCAGAGCAGCCTGTCTCTGCTCCTCTGTGACCCTCTGTGCTCCTCTGTGCCCCTCTGTGCTCCTCTGTGCTCCTCTCTGACCCTCTGTGACCCTCTGTGCTCCTCTGTGCTCCTTTGTGCTCCTCTGTACCCCCCTGTGCTCCTCTATGCCCCTCTGTGACCCTCTCTGACCCTCTGTTCTCCTCTGTACCCCTCTGTGCTCCTCTGTGCTCCTTTCTGACCCTCTGTTCTCCTCTGTACCCCTCTGTGCTCCTCTGTGCTCCTTTCTGCCCCTCTGTACTCCTTTCTGCCCCTCTGTGCTCCTTTCTCACCCTCTGTGCTCCTCTTTGACCCTTTGTGCTCCTCTGTGCTCATCTGTGTTCATCTGTGCCCCTCTGTGCTCCTCTGGACTCCTCTGTGCCCCTCTGTGCTCCTCTATGCCCCTCTGTGACCCTCTGTGCTCCTCTGTGCCCCTTTTTGCTCTTCTGTGACCCTATGTGCTCCTCTGTGCTCCTCTGTGCTCCTCTGTGCTCCTCTGTGACTCTCTGTGCTCCTCTGTGCTCCTCTGTGACTCTCTGTGCTCCTCTGTGCTCCTCTGTGAACCACTGTGCTCCTCTGTGACCCTCTGTGCTCCTCTGTGCTCCTCTGTGCTCCTCTGTGCTCCTCTGTGACTCTCTGTGCTCCTCTGTGCTCCTCTGTGCTCCTCTGTGACTCTCTGTGCTCCTCTGTGAACCACTGTGCTCCTCTGTGACCCTATGTGCTCCTCTGTGCTCCTCTGTGCTCCTCTGTGACTCTCTGTGCTCCTCTGTGCTCCTCTGTGAACCACTGTGCTCCTCTGTGACCCTCTGTGCTCCTCTGTGCTCCTCTGTGACTCTCTGTGCTCCTCTGTGACCCTCTGTGCTCCTCTGTGCTCCTCTGTGCTCCTCTGTGACTCTCTGTGCTCCTCTGTGACCCTCTGTGCTCCTCTGTGCTCCTCTGTGCTCCTCTGTGACTCTCTGTGCTCCTCTGTGCTCCTCTGTGACTCTCTGTGCTCCTCTGTGCTCCTCTGTGCTCCTCTGTGCTCCTCTGTGCTCCTCTCTGACCCTCTGCACTCCTCCGTTCTCAGGCTGAAGGAGGAGGATCAGAGACACAGCTCAGTCCAATCGTCTCCAGAGTCTCCTGCTCGCTCTCTGCTCTCTGTAAGTTCTAAGTTCTGAAACACCACCAGAGGGAGCTGTGAGAGTTACACACACACACACACACACACACACAGACACACACAAACACACACACACACACACACACACACACACATACACACACACACACACACACACACACACACAGACACACACATACACACACACACAGACACTCTCTCTCTTTTATGTTCTTGTGCTCCCCTCCTCTTCATGAGACTAACAGTAAAAATGTTTTTCTTTCCAGGAGGAGACCAAGAAACTGAGCTACGCACAGATCTGCCAGAAGTCCTCCAGAGACACCTCTCCAGTGTCCCTCAGAAACAACCCCCAACCCCCCACTGATCCCACCCTGACGCAGCCAGCAGGGGGCTCCACAGAGGTGTTTGTGCCCTCGTACCCGGGGCAGGAGCCAGAGCTCTAACAGAAGTATGTCTCAGATTGTATTTAATGTTCTTTGAGCCAGTGTCTGTGGTTCAGAATTGTTGCTCGTTTCTTTTTTAAAGCCCTTTACATCTGTGAGGAATCTGTTACTTTAAGTTTGTCCTGTCTGTATTTTCTCTCAGCTAAGACTGGAGTCATGCCTTATTTTAAAATGTTTGTCCATGGTTTAGGAGTTGATTCTGGCCTTGTGAGCGAGTTGTTTTAGTCCAAAGAATGTGAATTGTTTTGATGGTTTTGACCTGGAGGACAAAGAGTGTTGAGTGTTGTGGCCGTGTTTGCTCTGTACAGATGTACATAAGATACTATTAAAGACTTTGCAGTTAAACTAGACTCACCTTATTATCATTTATTATCTTAAACAAATTGACATGTGGACACACTCCTCCTTCTTTAATGTTTAGATCATGGAATGGAAGGATTTATGGATTATCTTTGTAAGATTGTGTATTCCCTATTCACCAAACAAGTTTCAGTTATAAAAAATATAAATCTCTGCTGTAGTTCCCCTGTTGTCCTGCAAGTGTCAGCAGAAAGCCAAACTTAACAGTGATGAGACTCCAGCGGCTTCTTCTAATGAATGACTTCTCACCGACAATAGAATAGATCGATGCTTCTGACGGGCTAATGATCCACGCAGGTAAGTGAACTGCCTCTGGAGCCTCTGGACCAGCAGCCTCTGGACCCTCTGGACCAGCAGCCTCTGGACCTCTAGAGCCTTGTAGCTGAAACACAGCATTATCTCAATCAGGTCCTCAGTGTCTGAACACTCCATTAGCGCCCATTTTTTAATGTAATGTCAAACTTTTCCAGAGTGTTCAGTCGTACTAATCAAAGGTCATGTTTCATCTCGGTTTTACTTTATATGTAAAGAATATTTATTTATTTATTTATTTATTTGATCGGGACAACACACATTAATGAACAATCATATACAAGTTGTACACAAATTGTAAATGTGCCAGATGGTAGCAAAACTCCTAATTTACATCCGTAGTCCCGAGGCAGGTCACACAATAATAATACAAAAGGACAATATACAATTATAGAAATTACACTTAGTTAAAATGAGTGCAGGACTGACTTACTTTAAAATGGTGTTTTAGTTGATTTTTAAAAGAGCTGTATGTTGGGCATACATCTCTTATGTCTGTAGGAAGGTTGTTCCAACACTGACCTCCTCTGACTGACCGACAGCACAGTTTGTCCAAATGTAGTTTTTCTGTGTGGGATCTCCACATCTCCTCTGGAGGACGCTCGGGTGCGGAGACCTGTCACTACTTTAGCTTTAACGTAGTTTGAGAGTGGGGGCGGGGCAAGACCATGAAGTGCTTTGTAAATAAAGCAACAGTTTTTAAAATGAATAAAGTTTTGAAAATTGAGCATTTTGTGTTTCTCCAGGATATTGCAGTGATGATTTGACCAAGGCTTTTGATCCAGAATTTGAATGGACTTTTTGAAGAGGGTTCCTATGGATTTTATATGTGTTTGTCCAGTGAGTGACCAGGTTGTGATACAATAATCTATGTGTGAGAAAAAGAAGTTATATAAATTATACTTTATTGAATTAGCTATGAGTTTAATATGTTTTGTTAAAGGAGAGAGTTGAATCCAGAGTGACCCCGAGAAACTTGAACTCCTCAACAAGGTCAAGCTCAGTGTCTCCAAGGAACACTTTGGACCGACCCAGTTTAATAGATTTTTTTGTAAACATCATTGACACGGTTTTTTATTTATTTAATAGTAAAGATATATTATGTATATATTACTATTAGATAGAAAATATTTACAGTCTATGGCAGTTTTGGAACTAATGTGCCTTGGAATGTTATTCGGTAAATGCCTTGGGAGTCTTAGGTCGTCTATAGAATACACTGTTCTGTTAATAAAGGCTGCACAGTTCATGTTTGTCAGTTTCAGCTGGTGGTCTGCCATGTGATTGTGCCACGGCTCAAAAAGCTTTGGGAACACTGCTCTATGGTTTAAAAGAAAAGAGTCAAAATGTCTTTGAGAGTTACATTTATAAGGAGCACATGGTCTCAGATACATTTACATTAACTCAATGTTATGAATTTAGCAGCTACAATCTGCATTGTGCTTAATGTACATTACAAATCTAAATTAAAACGTGGGTACCTAACTTTCAAACAAGACAATATGGAACTATTATAAAGTAAAACCCATGTCTCTAGAACCTGTCAATCACTAGTTTTCACATCATGTGTTTCTGTCTCTGTCACATCTTTATATCAGATTATTCAGACAGAAAAGTGAAGAAGAGAGGACCCCCTCACTCAGCCAATCAGCTCTCAGCCCAAAGAATCATTTGGCTCTTAATTATATAATAATAATAATAATTACTCCTCACTTCCATAAGACACTTTTCCGTTGGACAAACGATATTCTATATTTATGAAAAAATAAGCGAGGTATAGCCCCGATATCATTATAGCTCTAATCAAATACCACCACATAAAGGGCCCGTTTGGCGTCAGCGGCGCCTCCTGCCGGTGATGGAGCACACTGCACCCCCTCCCCTCCCCTCCACGTGGTCACGTGACTCCAGCAGCGACCAGAGGCGAGCGGATTCCTCCTCATCTCCTCCATCTGCACCTCCGCTCCTACCGCCTCTACCACCGCGTCTACCGCCACAACCATCGCACCGGGACCTCCACACAACACGGTGACCATGGCGGCCCCCCGGTAGCTCACACACCGGGCCCTTTGTCCTCCTTACCCCCAGCGCGAACAGCGAAACGATCACACACAGAAAGAGATACGGCGCGTAACTAACGCGAAGCGGACGCGTAACTGAAGCGAAGCGGACGCGAACAGCAGCAGCCCTGGAGCGCGGAGGCCGAGCGCTGTACGGGCGGATGGCGGAGCGAGATCCGTCTCCGATCCCGATGGAGATACGAGCCCGGCTGGCTGAGCTGGACCTGGAGCTGTCAGAAGGTAAAGCCCCACTCTGCACCCACTGCCCCCTCTCCCCACAGCGGCAGACACCGACCCCGCGGGCCGCTAGCTGCACCGCGCCGCCTTCCAACGGTCGCGTTTCGAGCTCGCGCGCAGATTTGTTTTAACGTTTCCAACCGTTGTATCCTCATTCCCCGCAAAACAACCTGATAAACATGAAGTGCTTTGTCAAACTGCTGTGAAACCGTCAGCATCTGCTCTCTCTGCTCTCTCTGCTAACACTGGCGTCCTCCGCGTCCTCCGCTCCATCACTGCACTATCATCTCACACATTACTTTCTTCTCTGTCTTTCCCCATATATCGATAAAAACACCAACATTGTACCCACCAGCTGCGTTTACATCTGCTAAATGTGAATTACGAGCTAAGCTAGTAGAGTCAGAGCTAACAAGACCTAACACCCAAATCTAAATAAAACATTCAAACCGGTCACGTCCATCGTGCGTGGGAAGATTCACGTTGACAAGTTTGCGAAGCATTTGAAATGAAAATATAAGTTTGATCCCCATAACTGGGATTTGCTGCGTTAAAGGGGTCTAATTGTCTGGGTCAAATGCGATGCAAGCTCTTGAAGAGAACCAGGCACATTTCTGGACAGAGGACATTCCGCTCCCTGTGTGTCTGTTATTATTGTATAGCTTATGTGTTTGATTCTCTGATCTGTGCTGGAGGAATCCTCAACTTTGTAAAGTCCTCTGATAGGGTGATACACAAATATATTCAATTGAAAAACGGCAAAAATTGCAGTTGCAAATATTACAATTACATTTGAAATGAATTAAAGGTATCGACTAGTTTTACTCTTGTAAGGTGGTTTGGCTGCCTGGGTCAAATGCTCTCACTCACAAATGATATAGTTGTTACATTTCTTTGTTATCGTCTACAGTTGAATCTATTCAATGAAGCCCCAATAACAAACACATAAACACAATACCAATAGAGCTCTGTTTTGTAAACAGGGAATAATGCAAACATACTGGATGTATCTGCTTGAAATGCACTGATTGAAGAGTATTAGATTATAAAGAGAAAGAGGACAAGTTTTCATGTGGACTAAATACTGGACAGCGTGTCTCCGGCGTGCACACATTGACATGGGACATGGAGAGTGGAGACGAGCGCTGGAACGACTTTTAAATAACCGGGATGGGCACGGAGGATGGAGGCAGGTCGTACACGTGCCGTGGTCTCCCCCAAACAGCAGCAGTCGTTAGGATCCTGGAGTGAACTTCATCTTGTCCTACTTTTGGGATCATCCTGTTTGTTTATTTAGGCTTGATTTACACCTGCTCTGTGCGGAAGTGACGGGACGCTCTCTCCAGGGTTGGCTCCTCCCACTCCCTCCTTATACATGGGCAGGAGGTGCAGGCAGGAGGTGGAGCAGGAGGTACAGGCAGGAGAGCTCCAGACCAGGGACAAGAGCAGCGCGGTGACCTTGAGATGTGGACACACCTCTGAGAGGCTGATGAGAGCAATACTGTTGTGCAATATGGATATGGAGCAATACTGTAGGATGTTAAAATGTGCAATATGGATATGGAGCAATACTGTAGGATGTAAAAATGTGCAATATGGATATGGAGCAATACTGTAGGATGTTTAAATGTGCAATATGGATATGGAGCAATACTGTAGGATGTTTAAATGTGCAATATGGATATGGAGCAATACTGTAGGATGTTAAAATGTGCAATATGGATATGGAGCAATACTGTAGGATGTTTAAATGTGCAATATGGATATGGAGCAATACTGTAGGATGTTAAAATGTGCAATATGGATATGGAGCAATACTGTAGGATGTTAAAATGTGCAATATGGATATGGAACAATACTGTAGGATGTTAAAATGTGCAATATGGATATGGAGCAATACTGTAGGATGTTAAAATGTGCAATATGGATATGGAGAAATACTATAGGATGTTTAAATGTGCAATATGGATATGGCGAAATACTATAGGATGTTAAAATGTGCAATATGGATATGGAGCAATACTGTAGGATGTTAAAATGTGCAATATGGATATGGAGAAATACTATAGGATGTTTAAATGTGCAATATGGATATGGAGAAATACTATAGGATGTTAAAATGTGCAATATGGATATGGAGAAATACTATAGGACAGCCATTCCCAAACTCAGTAACACCGAGGCCCCCTTAAAAATCTGACGGGTCTGCGTGGCCCCCCAAAATAATAACCAAGAAGACAACATTAAGAATAGGCTCTTCTGGTTATTTTATTTTGGGGAAATAGCCTCTGCTACAAACATTGTAATACAAAAATGATTACAGTGGATTATTCAAGTCAAATAATGAACACAAATATTTTAATATTGCAAACAAAACATTATAAATTTAACATTAAATAATTATTATTTTTTTTTTATGACCTCCCGCGGCCCCCCTGCAGTACCCTCGCGGCCCACCAGGGGGCCGCGGACCCCACTTTGGGAGACACTGCTATAGGATGTTTAAATGTGCAATATGGATATGGAGAAATACTATAGGATGTTAAAATGTGCAATATGGATATGGAGAAATACTATAGGATGTTAAAATGTGCAATATGATGATGGACATACGCACACAGACAATATTAGGAGTGCACTGACCGAGTGTGACACCACTACAGTGTTAGCCTTAATGCAGAAGAAGACTATTTAAACCTAATCCTGCTGGAGCCAATTGTGCGCTGTAACAGGCGCAGACGTGTTGCAATCAATCTCATAAATGGTTCTGATCTGGATTTACAGATGCAATGTCACAATGTAAACACCAGGATCATAGAGAGTGCTAAATAACAGTTACTGAGCTAGAGGAGTTTACGTTTCAATAGGAACCAAAGCGAGTTGGAGCCAAACTTCACCTTGAGCACTTCCCTATTGTGCTTGATTGAGCTAGTGGGTTAGCGCTGTCCACCTGAGTCCAGTCTCTGATGTCACTGCTGCAGACCTCGGCCCTGAGTCACTGCTCTGTTTCTGCTGATGTTTGTTGTTGTTTATTTTCCGTCTCAGTTTATTATTGTCTTTCTTCTGATGGTCTTTGAAATAAGTGAGAGCACAGAGGTTTAGGTTTTACACATTTCCAAAAGGAGGCTCACAGAGAGAATCCTTTACATAATGACAGCGTAACGACCCGTGGAGTCGTGTTTGGGTGAGTGAAGCCTTGGACTGTTGCATGTTCTGCTCTTGAAAAAAAAATTCTAAGGCTCCATGAGGATGAGAGACTCACTGTAGCTCATTATACTGTGATTCTATGTGGTCTATCTCTGGTTTCTGGTCTCTTTCTCAGGTCTATCTCTGGTTTCTGGTCTCTCTCTCAGGTCGATCTCTGGTTTCTGGTCTCTCTCTCAGGTCTATCTCTGGTCTCTCTCTCAGGTCTATCTCTGGTCTCTGGTCTATCTCTGGTCTCTGGTCTCCCCCTCAGGTAGAGCTGCAACTAACGATTATTTTGCAATCAATTAATCTGTCGATTATTTTTACGATTAATCGAGTAATCGCTTGGCTGTGAATTGTGTAGAAAATGTTTATTTTTTCATCACAAAAAGCTAAAGTGGCAACACTCGAGGACGTATTGATGGCGTAAACTTAAAGTAAATGTTTGTAACAGGCTCTTTGTGCTAATTCTGCTATCTGATTGGATGAGACAGATATTCATGAAATTATAAAAACAAAGTCGGTTTTAATAAAAAAATACTACATTTTCATGTCATTTTTACTCTGTTTGAGTCCGTGTGAACCAGAAAACGATTAATCGATTACTAAAATAGTTGGCGACTATTTCAATAATCGATTAGTTGTTTCAGCCCTACCCTCAGGTCTATCTCTGGTCTCTGGTCTTTCTCTGGTCTCTGTCAGGTCTGGTCTCTGGTCTCTCTCAGGACTGGCTCTGGTCTCTCTCAGGTCTGGTCTCTGTCAGGTCTGGCTCTGGTCTCTGTCAGGTCTGGTCTCTGGTCTCTCTCATGTCTGGTCTCTGGTCTCTCTCAGGTCTGGTCTCCGGTCTCTCTCAGGTCTGGTCTCTGATCTCTCTCAGGTCTGGTCTCTGGTCTCTGTCAGGTCTGGCTCTGGTCTCTGTCAGGTCTGGCTCTGGTCTCTGTCAGGTCTGGTCTCTAGTCTCTGTCAGGTCTGGTCTCTGGTCTCTGTCAGGTCTGGCTCTGGTCTTTGTCAGGTCTCTGGTCTCTGTCAGGTCTGGTCTCTGGTCTCTGTCAGGTCTGGCTCTGGTCTCTGTCAGGTCTGGTTCTGGTCTCTGTCAGGTCTGGTCTCTGGTCTCTGTCAGGTCTGGCTCTGGTCTCTGTCAGCTCTGGCTCTGGTCTCTGTCAGGTCTGGTCTCTGGTCTCTGACAGGTCTGGTCTCTGTCAGGTCTGGTCTCTGGTCTCTGTCAGGTCTGGTCTCTGGTCTCTGTCAGGTCTGGTCTCTGGTCTCTGACAGGTCTGGTCTCTGGTCTCTGTCAGGTCTGGTCTCTGGTCTCTGACAGGTCTGGTCTCTGGTCTCTGACAGGTCTGGTCTCTGGTCTCTGTCAGGTCTGGCTCTGGTCTCTGTCAGGTCTGGCTCTGGTCTCTGTCAGGTCTGGCTCTGGTCTCTGTCAGGTCTGGCTCTGGTCTCTGTCAGGTCTGGTCTCTGGTCTCTGTCAGGTCTGGTCTCTGGTCTCTCTCCGGTCTGACTCTCTGGGACCTGCAGAGGACTGTGATGGGAACCTTTCCATGTGAGAACAGTCATGTTCTGTGGAAGTTGTTTGAGAATCTTCACACGTGTCATTTCTGAACCTGAATGAATCCTGCTCATGGATCTATAATAATAACTGGATAGAGTATTATTAGCTTACAGCTGTCCCAACCATGGGCACAGGGGGCGCTGTGGTACTGCAAACTGAATTCACGTGGGCTACCCAGAAAAAAGTCCCATAGAACTCAATGTAAACTAAAACAGCTCGACCTCAGCTGACAGAGAACCTACAGAGAACCTACAGCTTTCATAAATATCGGATTTTGTGAGGATTTTAGTGTCCCTTGTTGTCTTGAACTCTTTTTCTTAAATCCTTCGGTTTTCTTTAAATCCACACTTTAGTGCCACAAACTCTGCCCGTCTGGCTCCGCTCTACCACTGCTCTAATGAGCAGCTCTGATCGGTCAGAGCGCGGCCGAGCCCCTCTGTGCGCGTGCATGACAGCCACACATGCGTATTTGGCATGTGACGCATGCCAAATACGCATCATGAGAGCTCGTCCACTGCGCAGAACCGGGAGGACCAGATGATGCCCAAATACAGGCGAGTTCCCCATAGATCTTTGCGAGTTCCAGGCGGAGTTCCGCTAATCTTTCAGCCCCCATGCCGGCACAAAGCGCCACTGAGCACAAACCATTCATTTGAATACGGCGACATCTTGGATCGCCTGGGCTTGAGGTTAACGTGCTAATGCTAAATTGCTACCGTAACACCTCCAGCAGGTGAAAGTGGAATATAACTATTAAGATCAGATCCAACACCAGCCTAAAGAGTCAAATAGTGACTCAGAGGGATCTCTCTTACATATGCGTTGTTTCAGACAAACTACTTTTCATTTTATATGAGTGAAAAGTTAGGGTGTCCTGCCTTAGGGTGGAAACGTCAACAACCAACAACCATGGCAACTCTGTCTCACTATGAAGATTGTACCTATGGGTCATTTAACCAAAGCCTGGGAGAGGATCAGATCCTGTATCCTGTATCTGTATATTTATATATACACATATCTATATATATATATACATTATCTGTACTATTAGTACATATATATATATACAGTACCATACTATATCATGTATCTGTATAAAGTGTAGGATTATGTATCTGTGTATAAGCAGAGGCGTCCCTTGCCATCAGGCAGGGCAGGCAGCTGCCTGGGGCCCCCAAACCGGCAGGGGGCCCCCGAGACAGTTTAATTCTTGAGTAAAGGACCGTGAATCTAATCTTTTTCTGCAATTTCTCTTAATAAACCTTGATACTCATGAGCACAAATAAAGAATATAATCTGTATATAACAACACAAACTGTTTACATGTTTATTTACACGCTTTGACTGCTGTCGTTGTGTCCTTGGGCAAGACACTTAACCCCACTTTGCCCAAAAGCCCCCACTGAACGATCAAGGCTATGCTCACACTCAGAGAGCAGCCGTCCTCCTGTGGACTCACCACCTGCAGAGGGTCAGTGAGGGGCTGGTGCTATGAGACTTGGGTGGCATCTCTGACTGTCACCCCCCTGACCCAGAAATGGATTAAAGGGTAGAAAATGGATGGATGGATGGACATGCGCAAACTGAACTTTTTAATCAGTTTAACTGATCCAGTTTCCTGGGACAAATACAGCAGCCACACTGCTCCAAATCAAAGATGGCTGCCGCCTCCTCTAGCTGCAGTCGGCTTCTCCCCGTGAGCCCAGAGCATCAGAACATCCTCATGTCCCTGTGTCTATCATGAGAATGACTTAAATAATCCATCCAATCAGAAAGCACGTGTCACCACGGTCCCCACGCCTGACGGAGCATTAAGTGACAACACTGGATAAGTTAGAAAAACCAGTCTACTGTGTTTCAACTGCATGTAACCATGGAAACCAGATGGTACTGAGACAAGGCCAGCAGAAGCAGTTAAGAGTATAGACAATACAATACAATAAACAGAGCTAACTTTGTAATTAACACGCAGCCTGAGTTAGCCCAGCCCAGTGGATTGTGGGATGTTGCTCCTCCCAAGGTTCTAAAGGAGCAAGGAAAGAATGCATATTGGCTTGGCTCCTTTTCCAAACTTCTAACTTAAATTCAGTACAATATATTTGTTTATTTCACTAAATCACAGCAGCATTCTTCTCGGAGGACTTTACAAAGTTGTCCATTCACCACCAACAGATCCAGGACTGAGGCTGTAGACCCAGGACTGAGGCTGTAGACCCAAGACTGAGGCTGTAGACCCAAGACTGAGGCTGTAGACCCAGGACTGAGGCTGTAGACCCAAGACTGAGGCTGTAGACCCAAGACTGAGGCTGTAGACCCAGGACTGAGGCTGTAGACTGTAGACAGACTGATGCATTCAAGAGCACAGGGATCCTACTGAGACAGACTGATGCATTTAAGAGCACAGGGGAAAGCCATGCTGATATGAGAAATGTGTGTAGTTGAAGTTTCATTTATTAAGGACAATGTGCAGTTGGATTCGAAAGATGCACCAGATTTAGCTCCTGCTTTTTTCCATATGTGTGTGTTTGGAGAAATTAGGACACGCCCTCATTTTTTATCATTGTGATGAAGCAGTCCCTCTGCATTTGTTTCATTTTTTTGTTTTGGTCTCTTTCTGGTCCATCTCTCTGGTATCTCTCTCTGGTCTATCTCTGGTCTCTCTCAGGTCTCTCTCTGGTCTCTCTCTGGTCCTCTCTGGTCTCTCTCTGGTCCTCTCTGGTCTCTCTCTGGTCTCTTTCTAGTCTCTCTCTGGTCTCTCTCTGGTCTCTCTCTCTGGTCTCTCTCAGGTCTCTCTCTGGTCCTCTCTGGTCTCTCTCTGGTCTCTCTCTAGTCTCTCTCTGGTCTCTCTCTCTGGTCTCTCTCTGGTCTCTCTCTAGTCTCTCTCTGGTCTCTCTCTCTGGTCTCTCTCTGGTCCTCTCTGGTCTCTCTCTAGTCTCTCTCTGGTCTCTCTCTCTGGTCTCTCTCTGGTCTCTCTCTGGTCTCTCTCTCTGGTCTCTCTCAGGTCTCTCTCTAGTCTCTCTCTGGTCTCTCTCTGGTCTCTCTCTGGTCCTCTCTGGTCTCTCTCTAGTCTCTCTCTGGTCTCTCTCTCTGGTCTCTCTCAGGTCTCTCTCTGGTCCTCTCTGGTCTCTCTCTGGTCCCACTACAGAGATCCCCATTATTCACAATCATCGATCTCTTGTTTATCATTTCCATCTTTTTCTGTTTTATTAATCCCCATTCAAGACTGGGAGAGACAGTGGACGCCTCTAGGTATTAACCAAGACTAAACCAAGTCCAAACCAGGACTAAATTAGGTCTAAACTAAGACTAAACCAGGTCTAAACTTGGAATAAATTAGGTCCAAACCAATTCTAACCTCGGCCAGTTTTAAATCAGCTTTGAACCAGAGATGCACTAGCCTGGTCGTACCACACCATAGTACAAATTACATTTCGTACTAAGGTCTGGAGGTGCTCCAATGACTTGGTGAACAGGTGGGAGGGGTTAACTCCTTTTGCAGATTGAAACAATTGGATCTGAGTTTACTGTGACGTATGTAATGAGCCCGAGTTAGTCGTTAGCATTTAGCATTTAGCCTAGCCATCTCCTTTGCCGCTAACGGAGCCCGTGGGGAGTAGCGCCACAATTTTTGCCAGCGATTACATTTGCTAAACATTCCTCTTGCTCCTGCTTCAATTTATTGATAGAACCAGACCGAATTACTTTACTATTGCATTCTTCGCCATTGCCAAACTACAATATTCCCGTTCGACCCAAACTCTTGACGTCGCCCACATCTAACTAGAACAGCCGCCTCCCGCGCTCTCTGATTGGTCGGTCAAAATTCAAGCGATTGTAATCGCTAACACAGGGACCAGACCCAGACGTTACATTCAGTGAAATGATGATTGAGCGGAGTGTTCGGATGGTTAAGGCCAGGCTAGAGATGCACCATTGCAGAGTTAGATTTAGACTTACTGTAGAGAAAACTCCACATTACACTTTAAAGTGTCGCTGTATAACACTTTTTAAAATTCCTACAATGTGACCAGTAGGTCTAAACCTGGTCTAAAGTAAGTCTAAACCAAACCTGGTCTAAAGTAAGTCTAAACCTGGTCTAAACCTGGTCTAAAGTAAGTCTAAAGCAGGTCTAAAGTACGTCTAAACCTGGTCTAAAGTAAGTCTAAACCTGGTCTAAAGTAAGTCTAAAGCAGGTCTAAAGTAAGTCTAAACCTGGTCTAGAGCAGGACTAAAGCAGGTCTAAAGCAGGCGGTCTGCCCATGGCTCTGCTGTCTCCTCACTCCTGATTATCATTTTCTGTTCCAGGGGACATCACTCAAAAAGGTTATGAGAAGAAGAGGTCCAAGCTGATCAGGGCTTATTTCCCCCATGTGGCAGGTAACAGCAGGCTGCACCGCGTTACCAGAGTCCAGGCCAGTTCAAACCAGGCCATACTAAAGCAGGCTCTGACCGCTGCACATCTTAAACCAGGTCCAAACTGAACCAGGCCAGACTGGCAGGGTCTCAACAGTACATCACTTAACCCAGGCTAGGCTGTTATTTCTAAAGTAAGGAAAGCTTTTGTCAGATAAATATAGATACAGTGATGGAGTCGTCTGATGGCTTTGTGGGAACAGTTGAGTCCGGTTGTGTAACGTTGTGTTCTGTCCATATAAACGTGCGTTGTGTGTTTTCAAGTACAGTCTTTGGTGCGAGCCGTTTTTGAGTCTGTTGTTTGAACATGACCACATTTATGTTCACACATCAAGCTCACTTAAACTACACACATCCCCGCAATCTACCCCACAATCTGCCCCACGATCTGCCCCAGGATCTGCCCCACAATCTGCCCCAGGATCTGCCCCACAATCTGCCGCACAATCTGCCCCCAGAGCTCAGCTTGGGCTTGCTCCTTTGTCTCTTCCTCTCTCCACTTGGGACCAGGAACCACACACCCAAACCTTCACCTGTGAGAAGAATGAACCATGAGAAAACTGCCATAATCCTCCTCTGAGGCGTTTCATTGGTCCATCATGCCTCCTCTCTCCTCCTCTGAGGCGTTTCATTGGTCCATCATGCCCCCTCTCTCCTCTCCTCTGAGGCGTTTCATTGGTCCATCATGCCTCCTCTTTCTTCTGAGGCGTTTCATTGGTCCATCATGCCTCCTCTCTCCCCTGAGGCGTTTCATTGGTCCATCATGCCTCCTCTCTCCTCCTCTGAGGCGTTTCATTGGTCCATCATGCCTCCCCTCCTCGGAGGCGTTTCATTGGTCCATCATGCCTCCTCTCTCCTCCTCTGAGGCGTTTCATTGGTCCATCATGCCTCCTCTCTCCTCCTCTGAGACGTTTCATTGGTCCATCATGCCTCTCCTCCTCGGAGGCGTTTCATTGGTCCATCATGCCGCCTCTCTCCTTCTCTGAGGCGTTTCATTGGTCCATCATGCCCCCTCTCTCCTCTGAGGCGTTTCATTGGTCCATCATGCCCTCCTCTCTCCTCCTCTGAGACGTTTCATTGGTCCATCATGCCTCCCCTCCTCTGAGGCGTTTCATTGGTCCATCATGCCTCCTCTCTCCTCCTCTGAGACGTTTCATTGGTCCATCATGCCTCCTCTCTCCTCCTCTGAGACGTTTCATTGGTCCATCATGCCTCTCCTCCTCTGAGGCGTTTCATTGGTCCATCATGCCTTCTCTCCTCTGAGGCGTTTCATTGGTCCATCATGCCTCCTCTCTCCTCCTCTGAGGCGTTTCATTGGTCCATCATGCCGCCTCTCTCCTTCTCTGAGGCGTTTCATTGGTCCATCATGCCTCCTCTCTCCTCTGAGGCGTTTCATTGGTCCATCATGCCCTCCTCTCTCCTCCTCTGAGACGTTTCATTGGTCCATCATGCCTCCCCTCCTCTGAGGCGTTTCATTGGTCCATCATGCCTCCTCTCTCCTCCTCTGAGACGTTTCATTGGTCCATCATGCCTCCTCTCTCCTCCTCTGAGACGTTTCATTGGTCCATCATGCCTCTCCTCCTCTGAGGCGTTTCATTGGTCCATCATGCCTTCTCTCCTCTGAGGCGTTTCATTGGTCCATCATGCCTCCTCTCTCCTCCTCTGAGGCGTTTCATTGGTCCATCATGCCTCCTCTCTCCTCCTCTGAGGCGTTTCATTGGTCCATCATGCCTCTCCTCCTCTGAGGGCGTTTCATTGGTCCATCATGCCTCCTCTCTCCTCCTCTGAGACGTTTCATTGGTCCATCATGCCTCCTCTCTCCTGCTCTGAGACGTTTCATTGGTTCATCATGCCTCTCCTCCTCTGAGGCGTTTCATTGGTCCATCATGCCTCCTCTCTCCTCTGAGGCGTTTCATTGGTCCATCATGCCTCCTCTCTCCTCCTCTGAGGCGTTTCATTGGTCCACTTTCCGCACACGTGTCCCACTCTTTACCTGGAGGAGTTCCTGCTCCATGGCTGTGTCTCGTCCTGTGCTACTTTTCTCCTTGTTCATATCTCTGTATATGTATGTTGGATCTGTGCCCATCTTTTGTTCCAGGGATGGAGGGGCCCCTGTCTCATCGCCCCCCACTTGGCCCCCCCTCTGCAGCGCGTTTTCACCGGCGACGCACTTCCGGAACGAGAGACGAGCGCTACAGATCAGGTAGAGCTTATGGCGACGACCAGGACTAATGTTATAACCTCAAAACCATTGTCAAAATGTTAGTCTGACATAAACTTGTCCAAATCCCTTTCAACAGATATCATATGTGTCGATTCTACTTCTATATTTTCTAATCCCTTTCTGAACGATGGTTTCAACAGATATCATATGTGTCTATTCCACTTCTATATTTTCTAAGGCTCATTATTATTGTGTGACCTGTATAACCCTCTCCCTGCTGTTCCTCAGATGTCCACACGGAGGCGGTGCAGGCTGTGTTAGCCCGACACGTGGAGAGGAAGGTGGCTGTGCCGATGCCATCCAAGCGGCGCTCTCTAGTGGTGCAGACGAGTATGGATGCGTACACACCCCCAGGTGAGGCTCCTCCCCCAGGTGAGGCTCCGCCCCCAGGTGAGGCTGCTATCGCACAATCAGCCTCCAAATACACTTTCTCCAGTCATATTGGGATCCTTGCAATTATGCTAAATGTTCAGTAAAATAACAGAATCTACTGTTAATTCATATATTTCTACATAATAATGAAATTATTACATATAAAACATTATTACACACAATACTCCCAACCACGGGGCACGGACTCCTGGTGGTACTCCAGGATTTACAATTATTCCAAAATGAGGTAGTTAGTGTGGGTTACTTTGTATTGTATAGTGGGTTTACTTTGTTATGAATATTAAACCCAAGGACAAAAGTTATTTCAAAACAGAAACAGTCAACAATAAAAATCCTTCCGTACGGTTTTGGTTCAGTCCAAACTGAACTATTTTGCTGAATTCCTCATCTTTCCTTTTTGTAATAAGTATGTGACCTGTCGTTACCTCATATAAACATGGCCGACCTTTGGGACCCGAGCGGAGGCCCCCAGTGAATGATAATGAGGCCCACCGAAAGTCCAGGGTCAGACTGGGACTGGTCTACAGATCTATGGGTGTCCAGGGTCACACTGGGACTGGTCTACAGATCTAGGGGAATCCAGGGTCAGACTGGGACTGGTCTACAGATCTAGGGGAGTCCAGGGTCACACTGGTACTGGTCTACAGATCTAGGGGAGTCCAGGGTCAGACTGGGTCCGGTCTACAGATCTATAGGTGTCCAGCGTCAGACTGGGACTGGTCCTCAGGTACTGTAATTGTCCTTGTGTCTGCAGGTTTGTCACCGCTGTGCTCTGATTCGTCCTCGGGCTCAGAGGAGGAGGCGGGGCCTCGAGACGACCTGTCAGGATTGGAACACTGGAGCCGGCCATCACAGCTTGGCCCCGCCCACCTGGGGTCCACTTCCTCGTCGTCCTCCTCCACTCAGAGCGGAGGCAGTGGGAACGCCAGCCGCCTCGCTGACTCCCTGGCTCATGCACACCTGTCCCACCTGGGCCACTCCCACCTAAGTCAGTCCCACCACGGTACGTGACCACACCCCCCAGAGCCTTCTAGGCCACTCCCACCTAAGTCAGTCCCACCACGGTACGTGACCACACCCCCCAGAGCCTTCTAGGCCACTCCCACCTAAGTCAGTCCCACCACGGTACGTGACCACACCCCCAGAGCCTTCTAGGCCACTCCCACCTAAGTCAGTCCCACCATGGTACGTGACCACACCCCCAGACCCTTCTAGGCCTGTACACAGATGGACAGTTCTAGGGAACCCTCATAATGAAGGTCTCATGCTGAAGTGTTGCTCCTTTGGCGACTTTTACCTTCCAGCCTGGAGCAGCTCCTGCTTGGCTCATGGTTGGCTCCTGATTGGCTCATGGTTGGCTCATGGTTGGCTCATGGTTGCTAGTTTGTTGCTACTAGAGAATTAGTCTGTTTGAGTTACCCTGACTTCCGGACTATAAGCCATGCATATTATCCCGCACTTTGAATGCTGCGGTTTATACTAAAGTGCAGGCTCATTTTGTTTGCTGTGGAGCCAAATATAATCAGGTGTCATTTAAAGTCTGGAGAGTAGGGCAGTTGTAATGATCCTGCTCTACTCTACTCTGCTTTACTCTACTCTACAGTTGTAATGATCATGCTCTACTCTACTCTGCTTTACTCTACTCTACAGTTGTAATGATCCTGCTCTACTCTAATCTGCTTTACTCTACTCTACAGTTGTAATGATCATGCTCTACTCTACTCTGCTTTACTCTACTCTACAGTTGTAATGATCATGCTCTACTCTACTCTACAGTTGTAATGATCATGGAGCCTGTGAGTTAGCGCTAACCCTCTGTGCTCCTCAGGGATCGGGCACCTGTCCCTGAAGAGGAAAGCCGCCCTCAGTGTGGCAGAGAACGGCGGCTCTCTGCGGCGCTCCTGTGAGTTCGGCTCCGACATGTTGTGGCCACCGCCACTGGAGTCCGACGGTACGTTACTCTACGGTTATTTATCTTACTCTACTCTACTCTACTCTGCTCTGCTCTGCTCTGCTCTGCTCTACTCTACTCTGCTTTACTCTACTTTACTCTACTCTACTCTGCTCTGCTTTACTCTACTCTACTCTACTCTACTCTCCTTTCCTCTACTCTACTCTGCTCTGCTTTACTCTACTCTACTCTACTCTCCTTTCCTCTACTCTACTCTGCTCTGCTTTACTCTACTCTACTCTACTCTACTATACTCTGCTCTGCTCTACTCTACTCTCCACTCTTCTGTACTCTGCTCTTCTATACTCTACTCTACTCTTTGTTCTACTCTGCTTTACTCTATTTTACTCTACCCCGAATGGGAGTGTTTCCACCGACCCTATTTAACCGATTCCAGATCCTTTTTTAGCCCCGATTGGTCCTGGTTCTATCCAGGCTGAGCTGGAACTAAAGTGTTCTAACTGACGGTGAGTGGCCAGAGTGCTGCTGCTGAGTAAAGTAGAGTTGAGCAGAGTAGGGCTTGTGGAAATGGATAGATACAAGCTTGGGACAAGCTCACCACCCATTTTTGGGTCCTGGCCCACTAGTTGAGAACCCCTGTGCTCGTGTCTCTTCTGTGTGGAGCAGAAGGCCTCTGATGGCTGATTGACTGATTGTGCTGACGATGACCACATTCATGACCTTCTGATCTGACCCTTTCTCTTTGTGCCGCCGTCCTGTAGAGAAGCGCTTGGGCCCCGACGTCACCGGTTACTCTTCCGACTCCCCGCACTCCCACACAGAGCGCCACCACATGTCCAACATGGGAACTATCGCCCGCAACACGCAGAAGTACGGCAACGCGGAGAGGATGGAGACTGGGGACGGTAAGTTCTCCGCCGCAGGGACACTGGCATGAGGTCAGACTGACCAGACATATGAGTCACGTGTGTGATGTCACATTTTTGTGTCTCCTGCTGCAGGCGTCCCGGTGAGCAGTCGTGTCTCTGCAAAGATCCAGCAGCTGGTGAACACGCTGAAGCAGCCGCGCAGACCGCCGCTCAGGGAGTTCTTTGTGGACGACTTCGACGAGCTCTTAGAAGGTCAGTGTTGGACTCAAGCTCTGATGTGGTTATTGCAGTCAATAACCACTGTGACAGTTCGCCTGTCCAAGGGGCCATGTCCACTGTGACAGTCCGCCTTTCCGAGGAGGCGTGTCCACTGCGGCAGTCCGCCTGTCCGAGGAGGCGTGTCCACTGCGACAGTCCGCCTGTCCGAGGAGGCGTGTTCACTGCGGCAGTCCGCCTGTCCGAGGAGGCGTGTCCACTGCGGCAGTCCGCCTGTCCGAGGAGGCGTGTCCACTGCGACAGTCCGCCTGTCCGAGGAGGCGTGTCTACTGCGACAGTCCTCCTGTCCGAGGAGGCGTGTCCACTGTGACAGTCCTCCTGTCCGAGGAGGTGTGTCCACTGTGACAGTCCGCCTGTCCGAGGGAGCGTTTCCACTGTGACAGTCCGCCTGTCCGAGGAGGCATGTCCACTGCGACAGTCCGCCTGCTCAAGGAGGCGTGTCTACTGCGACAGTCCGCCTGTCCAAGGAGGCGTGTCCACTGCGACAGTCCTCCTGTCCGAGGAGGCGTGTCCACTGTGACAGTCCGCCTGTCCGAGGGGGCATGTCCACTGTGACAGTCCGCCTGTCTGAGGAGGCGTGACAACTGTGACAGTCCGCCTGTCCGAGGAGGTGTGTCCACTGTGACAGTCCGCCTGTCCGAAGAAGGCGTGTCCACTGTGACAGTCCGCCTGTCCGAGGAGGCGTGACAACTGTGACAGTCCGCCTGTCCGAGGAGGCGTGTCCACTGTGACAGTCCGCCTGTCTGAGGGGGCGTGTCCACTGTGACAGTCCGCCTGTCCGAGGGGGCGTGTCCACAGTGACAATCCGCCTGTCCGAGGAGGCGTGTCCACTGTAACAGTCCGCCTGTCCGAGGAGGCGTGACAACTGTGACAGTCCGCCTGTCCGAGGGGGCGTGTCCACTGTGAAGTCCGCCTGTCCGAAGAGGCGTGTCCACTGTGACAGTCCGCCTGTCCGAAGAGGCGTGTCCACTGTGACAGTCCGCCTGTCCGAGGAGGCGTGTCCACTGTGACAGTCCGCCTGTCCGAGGAGGCGTGTCCACTGTGACAGTCCGCCTGTCCGAGGAGGCGTGTCCACTGGGACAGTCCGCCTGTCCGAGGAGGCGTGTCCACTGTGACAGTCCGCCTGTCCGAGGAGGCGTGTCCACTGTGACCTTCCAGTTCTAGTGTGTTTGAACAGAAACACCTTCAATGCCATGAGTCTCATTCTGTCCCTGTCCCACCCACAGTCCAGCAGCCTGACCCCAACCAGCCCCGCCCTGAGGGGGCCGAGATGCTGCCTGTGCGTGGAGAGGCTCTGGGGGTGGTCACCAACTGGCCCCCGTCACTGGAGGCCGCATTGCAGCGATGGGGCACCATCTCCCCTAAAGCCCCCTGTCTGACTAGCCTGGACACGGCCGGGAAGGCTCTCTACGTCCTCACATACGGTAAACACACCAAGCTCAAGGTTTTTTGTATAGCACGTTCATATTTATGTTTGTTACAGAGGAGAGGACAGGAGAGATGAGAGAGAGGAGCGAGTGATGTGAGAGAGAGGAGAGGAGAGAGAGAGGAGAGGAGCGTGTGATGTGAGAGTGGAGAGGAGAGAGTGATGTGAGAGAGAGGAGAGAGAGAGAAGAGGAGAGAGTGATGTGAGAGAGAGAAGAGGAGCGAGTGATGTGTGAGAGAGGAGAGAGTGATGTGAGAGAGGAGAGACGTGAGAGAGGGGAGAGGAGAAGGGTGATGTGAGGAGAGAGGAGAGGAGAGAGAGTGGAGAGGAGAGAGTGATGTGAGAGAGGAGAGATGTGAGAGAGGAGTGATGTGAGAGAGGGGAGAGGGGAGGAGTGATGTGAGAGAGGATAGAGGAGAAGGGTGATGTGAGAGAGGAGAAGGGTGATGTGAGGAGAGAGGAGGAGAGGCCCTCCTTCTTGCCCCTTCCTCTTCTTCATTATACAGTCCTCTGTTGGCCTCAGACTGTGTGTATGTTGACCAGCCCTAAACAGCTCATCTGACCTGTGTCCGTGTGACTGCAGGGAAACTGTGGTCGCGCAGCATCAAACTGGCCTACAACATCCTCCACAAACTGGGCAGCAAACTGGAGCCCATGGTGCGACCGGGGGACCGGGTGAGTTTGCTGAGTCGCGATACTTATGTTACTACTACTTTAATACACTATGCTCATAGAACAAGCAAGTGAAGTGGTTTTCCTGCACAAGTCTGTATGAAAGGTCCGTATCTATGGTTACAGCAGCATGTCTGACCTGCAGGTGGCGCTGGTGTTCCCCAATAATGACCCTGTGGCCTTCATGGTGGCCTTCTACGGCTGTCTACTGGCAGAGGTGGTACCCGTGCCAATAGAGGTGCCCCTCAGCCGGAAGGTAAACTGAGTCCTTAAACCTGCTTTAGACCTGCTTTAGTCCTGCTTTAGTCCTGCTTTAGACCTGCTTTAGTCCGGCTTTAGTCCGGCTTTAGTCCTGCTTTAGACCTGGTTTAGACCTGCTTTAGTCCTGCTTTAGTCCTGCTTTAGTCCTGCTTTAGTCCTGCTTTAGACGTGCTTTAGTCCTGATTTAGACCTGGTTTAGACCTGCTTTAGTCCTGCTTTAGTCCTGCTTTAGACGTGCTTTAGTCCTGATTTAGTCCTGCTTTAGACCTGGTTTAGTCCTGCTTTAGACCTGGTTTAGTCCTGCTTTAGTCCTGCTTTAGACGTGCTTTAGTCCTGATTTAGTCCTGCTTTAGTCCTGCTTTAGACCTGCTTTAGTCCTGCTTTAGACCTGCTTTAGTCCTGGTTTAGACCTGCTTTAGTCCTGGTTTAGACCTGCTTTACTCAAACTAACTGAAAGGGATGTGTGTCCTCAGGATGCAGGCAGTCAGCAGATCGGCTTCCTTCTGGGCAGCTGCGGCGTCACGGTGGCTCTGACCAGTGACGCCTGCCACAAAGGACTCCCCAAGAGCGCCACGGGGGAGATCCCTCAGTTCAAAGGTCAGCAGGCATCACTCACACAGACAGAGGAGACAGAGACAGAGGAAACAGAGGGGACAGAGGAGACAGAGGAGACAGACGGGACAGAGGAGACAGAGGGGACAGAGGAGACAGAGGAGACAGACGGGACAGAGGAGACAGAGGAGACAGAGGGGACAGAGGAGACAGAGGAGACAGAGGGAACAGAGGAGACAGAGGAGACAGAGGGGACAGAGGAGACAGAGGGGACAGAGGGGACAGAGGAGACAGAGGAGACAGAGGAGACAGAGGGGACAGAGGAGACAGAGGGGACAGAGACAGAGGAGACAGAGGAGACAGAGGAGACAGAGGGGACAGAGGAGACAGAGGGGACAGAGGGGACAGAGACAGAGGAGACAGAGGGGACAGAGACAGAGGAGACAGAGGGGACAGAGGAGACAGAGGAGACAAAGGGGACAGAGGAGACAGAGGGGACAGAGGATATATGTATATATATAGCTCGTAGTGTGAAAAAAATATGTATTTAAGTATCTCACTTTGAACTAGTTCAGAATTAAAAATGTGAACTTTGAACGTGAACTGTTCACTTTGAGCATGTATGAACTGAACTTGAACTAGTTCAGAAAAGCTGTGAACTGGCACAACACTGGACAGAGGACACGGAGACAGAGGAGACAGAGGAGACAGAGACAGAGGAGACAGAGGAGACAGAGGGGACAGAGGAGACAGAGGGGACAGAGACAAAGGGGACAGAGACAGAGGGGACAGAGACAGAGGAGACAGAGGGGACAGAGGGGACAGAGGAGACAGAGGAGACAGAGGGGACAGAGGGGACAGAGGAGACACGTATCCCTTTTATTTCATTTATAACAAACACTGGAAGAACTAGGAACATCTGAATGTTCAGGAATTGTGGGTCGTCTCCAGAATCTATATTCTCTCTTTTGTCCCAAAACTTTGTTTTTAGTTTCACAGCTTGGACTTTCCCTCTGGGACAGATTCACCGTAGAATCCTCTGAGCTGTTACGTCATTGACAAAGTTGTGGAGATCTTTTCTGCATCATGTCATGTTTTTGAGTCAATGCAATTGAGTCTACTCCGAGCTCCCCAGGACATAATCACACTTCTCCTGTGAGCAGGATGGCCCAAGCTGCTGTGGTTCGTGACAGAGTCAAAACATTTGTCCAAACCTCCCAGAGACTGGTTTCCTCACATCAAAGATGCCAACAACGACACGGCCTACATCGAGGTGTGTGTGTCTGTCTGTGTCTGTGTGTGTGTGTGTGTGTATGTGTGTGTGTGTTGTAATTGTATCACTCACATGTAAACCCCTGTGTCTCAGTACAAGTCGTGTAAGGACGGCAGTGTGCTCGGCGTCACGGTGACGAGGATCGCACTGCTCACTCACTGTCAGGCACTGACTCAGGCCTGCAGCTACACAGAAGGTGAGACACGTCTGCACACGTGACACAGAGGGTGAGACACATCTGCACACGTGACACAGAGGGTGAGACACATCTGCACACGTGACACAGAGGGTGAGACACATCTGTGAATGGTTCAGATTGCTCTAAAACTTGTGTCTGTGCTTTTTCTTTCACAGCGGAGACGATCGTGAACGTGCTGGACTTCAAGAAGGACGTGGGATTGTGGCACGGCATCCTCACGGTACGAACCACATGACCCACGACCCCCCCTCACATGACTGTAAAAGCTGTCTTATCTTAAAGCTGTACATGTCGCCTTTTAACGTAGTTGAGATACAACATGGATGATTGTGAGGGAACATCATGTGAAAAGAACTACAATAAGTGAAGGACCTCAGAGGATGGATCCAGTGAAGAGGCAGATTCCATGGCTCCTCATGATCAGAGGCTCCTGGACCAGTGCAATAATTAATTTACTCACTTTAAACAGTGCTGCTTTGACTCGTTCTGTGATTTAGTATAATTTTATGATAACTGTTGGTTTTCATCTTTTGATAATGTATTTTAGTTTGTTTTTATGAAGAAGGGCAGGAGGAGATGGTGCTAGATTTAATGTATTTGTGTATCGCCATTAATCACAACAGCAGTCATCTTGGAGGACTTTACAAAGTTGTGGATTTGCCAATAACAGATCAAACAGTTCGAACACAGGAAATAAAATAATTACATAGGAGCCATTTGTACATAAGTGGGATCACCACAGTCCAAAAATGTTATTAAAATTCCATAAATGTCCTTTAATATCCCGGCTCATCACTGTCCTTAGGCCCTTCTGCATCTCTAAGGAACGACTCACATTGGACTGTCTCAATTTCATGTGGGAGATTGTCCTGTTTTAACAAAATACGCTGGTTTCGAGCGCCCTCCGGTGGTTGGAGGCAGTAGTCATTCTGATAAAAAAGCCACGCATCCCCATCGTGCTGTTTATTTTTATTTTTCCCCTACGCATTTGTGCCACACTTTATCACGTTGCTGTGGCTGTGTTTAACAGGTATTTATTGTGTTATTTCAGTTTGGTTATGGTTAGGGACGAGGGGAGGAGGACCCTGTGTGATGACCAGTTTTGATTATAGCGTTGTTAAAATAATCTAACTGCGTGAGGGTAAAAACATGTGCACGTGTTTAAAGTAAAGTCCAAGATGGCTGACCAGAGGTGACCACGGGTGACCAGGAGCTCCCATTTCACTAACATGTGATTAAAACTTCTTTCCCCGGTACTTTGTATGGTTGTAAGTATTGCGGATGTAGAAACAAATACATTTTCCTCCCGTTGAAGAATATTATGTTCATTCGAGAAAGCCACGCGTTAGCCTCTTGTTAGCCTCGTGTTAGCCTCTCGTTAGCCTCGTGTTAGCCTCGTGTTAGCCTCGTGTTAGCCTCGTGTTAGCCTCTCGTTAGCCTCGTGTTAGCCTCGTGTTAGCCTCGTGTTAGCCTCTCGTTAGCCTCGTGTTAGCCTCTCGTTAGCCTCGTTTTAGCCTCGTGTTAGCCTCTCGTTAGCCTCGTGTTAGCCTCGTGTTAGCCTCTCGTTAGCCTCGTGTTAGCCTCTCGTTAGCCTCGTGTTAGCCTCTCGTTAGCCTCGTTTTAGCCTCGTGTTAGCCTATCGTTAGCATTTCATTAGCATTACCAGCCAGAGGTCCCATTTAATCTAGTTCTGTAGAAAGAGGTTTGCAACTGTGTTAGTTGCTTTGGAAATTAATGTCTAGAAAGGAAATGAAAATTTGCATCTTAATCACGCTAAAGGTAAGTATATTTAAAGCTTCAAACGCTGAGGTCTGAAACTTTTAACCATTTAACTGGAACTATGGTGTATTAGTGACTTTAAAGCCCATTCTGTATATATTAATACTTTAAAATGAAAAAAGCATTATATGTAACGGTTTTATAATCTGTAATTGTATGTAACTTTTGTCCAGGACTCCCTTGAAAAAGAGGTTCTTAATCTCAATGGGACTTTCCTGTTTAAATAAAGGTGAAATAAATTAAGATCATATCAAATTAAAATACACAGGACTTTATGGCTAAACAAGTGAGGTACCTCAGCTTTAATAGCTTTTGAATGTGTTGTTGTGTTTGATATATGCTGCTGTGTCTTTCAGAGTGTGATGAACATGATGCATGTGATCTCCGTCCCCTACTCCCTGATGAAGGTCAACCCTCTGAGCTGGATCCAGAAAGTCTGTCAGTATAAAGGTAAGAGCCACATATGGAAAACAGTTTTACTAATAATCATTTCTATTTGTATGTGATGAATCATGGAGTCCTGTTGTATACTACACTTCCCTAAAGTCTAAACGTGTGTGTGCAGCTAAAGTGTCGTGTGTGAAGTCGCGGGACATGCACTGGGCTCTGGTGGCCCACAAAGACCAGAAGGACATCAACCTGAGCTCTTTGAGGATGCTGCTGGTGGCGGACGGCTCCAACCCCTGTACGTGACATTTTACTGTTTCATAGAACTGGGTTTAGGTGGACACAGGAGCTTCTGAGGGGAATGCCTTTACTTCCAAATACTGCTTTACAGTTTGGTTAAAAACAATGCCGCCCATGACCCTCCCCCCTCCCGATCACCCCAAAACACATTTATTATGAAGAATGCATGCAAGCGTAGACGAACACAAACGCACAGACATACTCTCTCACACACACACACACACACACACACACACACACACCCCAGTAAAACCATGAAAAGAGAGACTTCTTTAGCTGGTTGTTGATGCAACCAGCTGAAGAAGCGCCATCCATGGCCTGGTCTGCACCAGGAGCAGAGAGCCGCCTGCAGCCACAGGGGACGACACAGGACCCAGAGGAGGCATGAAGCCGACGCTCCAGACCCCCGCCAGGTCCAAGAGCCAGACCCCCACAGACACAGCCGGCCTCAGCTCCCAGTGCAGAGGGCTCCTTCAGAGGAAACCCTGGGTATACAATATAAAAGTAAAACACTAAAATATGAACCTAAAAGGAACTATCATAATACATGAGTAATAGCAATAACAATAATAAAAAATAATAAAGCTAAAATAAAATGTGTCTAAGAGATAAATAGAATATATTAAATGGAATAATAAATACTAAAAGCTAATCTAAATAGCCTGAGTCTGCTTTTAAAAATATGAACGTTCTCTACGGCCCTGAGCTCCTCCTCAGACTGTTCCAGAGACGAGGGCCGTAGTGCGGGAAAGATGCCTCACCGTGAGTGTGTGTCCTGACTTTGGGAATGTTTAGGAGTCTGCTGCCGGAGGAGTGCAGGGGCCGGGAAGGCTCATAGGGTAAAATCAGTTCTGAAAGATAAGAAGGCCCAAGACCATTAAGACTTTTAAAAACCATTAAAAGAACCTTAAAATCGATCCTGAAACACACGGGGAGCCAATGCTCCTCAGGGTCCACCTCCTTAACTCCTCTCTCTCTTCAGGGTCCATCTCCTCCTGTGATGCCTTCCTGAACGTGTTCCAGACCAAAGGGCTCAGAGCTGATGTCATCTGTCCCTGTGCCAGCTCCCCTGAGGCGCTCACTGTCGCCATCCGCAGGTAACAACAGAAATTTAATTTGTAAAACAAACAATACAAATCTCCCTCTGCTCTTTCCTTGATACAACTTGTTTCACTTTTTGTACTGAAGATATTATTTCAAAACATGAGATGACAAAGTAAACTGTCTCCTTTTCAATGTAATGGGTCACAAAGATGACAAAACAAAATATTATTATCTTTATCATATTTTTATTGAATGGACCCAGGAAGACTCACTGATTGCAAAGCTTTCAGCTTTAACCAGATTCTTTTTAGCAGCCCTCTGAAGAACACACGTACACGCTGCCTGGGGGACCCTGGGCTCCATATGAACACACATATGCAGCAACAGCTCCCTCTTGTGTGTGCGTGTGGTATTACACCACTTTATGCTGCAGAAGCATTCCTCACACATTCCTCCAGTGAACTCTCCACTGCCCCCTCCTCTCTCTCCCACACGCTCAAAGAGCCTTCGTCATCTTGGCTCCTCAGCACCTCCTCGTTAGTATAGTGGTGAGTATCCCCGCCTGTCACGCGGGAGACCGGGGTTCAATTCCCCGACGGGGAGTGATAAGCTCTTTTTTACATTTTTCTAGTGCATCTCAAGCTACTGACATAAAGTAAATACCATACGAAGTCCCTCAAGTCGCACCAGGGCTAAACCCGGGCTAAACCCGGCCTTATTGTGTTTAAACCAGGGCTACGGGTAAAGGTGCAGTTTGTTTTCCTGCTGCTATTTGTCCTGATTGTTCCTGTGAATCATGGCTCTACTCATCTGTACATGAGCTGGTCTTCATCTGACCACAGCTTTAGAGCTTACTCATAAACACGTTGTGTTGGTGAAACACTCCCATCCCTGTCTCCCTCAGGCCTGTGGAGGACAGCAGTCAGCCCCCCGGTCGTGGGGTCCTCTCCATGGGGGGTCTTAGCTATGGTGTGGTGCGTGTGGACACGGAGGAGCGGCTGTCTGTGCTCACAGTGCAGGACGTGGGGACAGTGGCCCCCGGAGGTAAGGGACACAAACACATGATGGAAATGATACTGTTCATACACACATACAAGATTAAACTGATATTTCTCACCAACATTGGGAAGTCTTTGTTCAGAGTAAAATGATAAACTTGAAGTGTTCCATTTGAAAAAGTTACACACAAAACGATAACTTATATATTTCAAAGCATTATCAAGAAATGAAGACAAGGGAGCGGCAATAGCGAACTATCTAAATGACGTCACTAAGACACGCCCCCGCCGCCTGTCAACTCCCGCCCACATGTTTCGGACAAACACTGCCGAAATGAATCAAATACCTCTTGTCACTTTAGACAAAAATGATATACCAGGAGCAAAATTCCACCATCAAACCATCAGGGATCATAGTGTAGACCAATTAAAATGTTGGCTTGAATGTCGTGGTCTTCCAGTAACTGGTAGAAAGTTTGAGTTGATAAAAAGGTAATGGTGAGGATTATGCTAACATTATCTAGTCATTTAAATTGATTAAAGGAGCTATACCCGTTTCTGCAATGTTTGAATGTTTAGCACCGCCCCCCAACTCGCTCACAGGCTTCTCATTTCCCCTACACTCTCATAACACGGAGCCACCTAGTTTTATTTGCGATCTGATACGTATGCTAACATTAGCATTAGCGCAACTTGTAAACTGTGCAACAATCACTGATGAAATGGTACTAAAGCAATGCACTGCTAACACAATATATAAGTAAAAGAATACCATTAGTTTCGCGTCCGGATGTATTAATTTAAACATTAGAATATATTCTAATATTTAATTATAATTTATTATACAGCTCCTCCCAGCAGCAGCACTCCATTGACTTGAATGCAATTCTTCCGATCATTTTTTCTTTAACAGAACTCTCAAACCAATAATGACCGCAGCCCCAATGCAATCTCTGTTTGTAATTCAGGTGTGAAAAATACTGCCATTACTTTGCAAGTACAACAAGCCATCAGCGCCTGTCACAACATTGTGCAGTTTTTCTGCACACTTGTCTGTGTAGAGAAGCTAGCGGAGCTAGCCACGCTCAATAAACAAATACATATCAATCAATCAACACCATTAAACGTCAATCGGACAATACAGTATACATATACATCCTTAACACACATGCACGGACGCTTTCAGAATTAGCTGTCAACGTTTTCATGACAAAAATACTGTTTTAAAGTGACAAAAAGCGATCGCGAAAAACCCGGAAGTTAGCATGAAACAGCTAGCTAGCTTAGCTGTTACCTGCCTAGCACGTCCCGGTGAAACCTTTGGGAGCTAACTATTTTATTTGCAGTCATTAAATACATTTCTAATTATAAGGGTTGTCTAATATTTGTTCAAATATGTATATATTTTTTATCTTAGAATTATATTCGAATTTTGAAGTCGAAGCCCTGTTGTTAAGCAGCGCTGTAGAGGCTAGAGGACGCAGGCTGGTCGCTTCTTGTTCTGTGAGTGGAGGAGAACGAGCGTCCCGCTCAGACTCTACTCAGCACTTTTCACTGCCTGAATTTCATACACCGTGGAATCAATGACCTCAAGTTTTCAATTAAATGATGTATTGTGATACAACTTGTATGTAGTAAAAAGCATTTTTATGAACTACTCGGGTATAGCTTCTTTAACTATCTTGCATCAGTTTGAATAAAATGTAAACAAAGAACTGTAAGTGTGGTTCATGGTTTGTTATTCAGATCTATTACTGGCAGACAGAGGCTCAAAGGCACAGAGCAGAGGCTTACGTCCTCCTCATGGGTTGGGCTGAAGTGGTGTTGGGAAACTCATGCCTGGGGAGGGGGAGGGGCCGACACAGCTGAAAGATAAGACATTCAAATACTGTCAATCAGGAGTATTTTTACTTTGTTCTTTCTTCTATGACGTCAAAGTAACAGGTTGGATGACGCCTGTTGTGTCTCTGGGGTAGGCCTGGTGTGTGTGGTGAAGCCAGAGGGAGTGCCACAGCTCTGTCAGACAGATGAGATCGGTGAAATGTGTGTTTGCTCCGTCGCCACTGGAACCTCGTACTATGGCCTCACCGGGATGACCAAGAACACCTTTGAGGTAAGTCACACTGATCCATTTGACTCCTGCAGATCCACAGCTATGTAATGTCTAATGGGTGTAGTGTGACATCACTTCCTCGTTAGTATAGTGGTGAGTATCCCCGCCTGTCACGCGGGAGACCGGGGTTCAATTCCCCGACGGGGAGGATGTGTTTTTGTCTCTGTGCCTTTCCCCTGCAGCAGCTACAGCTTGTTACACGTTTGTTAAGTTACATTTTACTGTGGAAAATCAACACATACGGTGGGGCAAAAAAGTATTTAGTCAGCCACCGATTGTGCAAGTTCTCCCACTTAAAATAATGACAAAAGTCTGTAATTTTCATCATAGGTACACTTCAACTGAGAGACAGAATGTGAAAAAAAATCCAGGAATTCACATTGTAGGACTTTAAAATAATTTATTTGTAAATGATGGTGGAAAATAAGTATTTGGTCACTTCAAACAAGGAAGATCTCTGCCTCTCACAGACCTGTAACTTCTTTAAGAAGCTCTTCTGTCCTCCACTTGTTACCTGTATTAATGGCACCTGTTTGAACTTGTTATCTGTATAAAAGACACCTGTCCACAGCCTCAAACAGTCAGACTCCAAACTCCACTATGGCCAAGACCAAAGAGCTGTCGAAGGACACCAGGAAAAGAATTGTAGACCTGCACCAGACTGGGAAGAGTGAATCTACAATGGGCAAGTAGCTTGGTGTGAACAAATCAACTGTGGGAGCAATTATCAGAAAATGGAAGACATATAAGACCACTGATAATCTCCCTCGATCTGGGGCTCCACGTAAGATCTCATCCCGTTGGGTCAAAATGATCATGAGAACGGTGATAAAAATCCCAGAACCACCCAGGACCTGGTGAATGACCTGCAGAGAGCTGGGACCAAAGTAACAAAGGTTGCCATCAGTAACACACTACGACGACAGGGAATCAAATCCTGCAGTGCCAGACGTGTCCCCCTGCTGAAGCCAGTGCATGTCCAGGCCTTTCTGAAGTTTGCCAGAGAGCACATGGATGATACAGAAGAGGATTGGGAGAATGTCATGTGGTCAGATGAAACCAAAGTAGAACTGTTTGGTATAAACTCAACTCGTCGTGTTTGGAGGAAGAAGAATACTGAGTTGCATCCCAAGAACACCATACCTACTGTGAAGCATGGGGGTGGAAACGTCATGCTTTGGGGCTGTGTTTCTGCTGAGGGGACAGGACGACTGATCCGTGTTAAGAATGAATGGGGCCATGTATAGTGAGATTTTGAGCCAAAACCTCCTTCCATCAGTGAGAGCTTTGAAGATGAAACGTGGCTGGGTCTTCCAGCATGACAATGGGCCTCATTCACGAACCGTACTTAAGAGTCTCTGCACTGGTCTCTCCCATGGATCTATACGGGTCTGCGCTGGTCTCTCCCATGGATCTATACGGGTCTGCACTGGTCTCTCCCATGGATCTAGACTGGTCTGCACTGGTCTCTCCATACGGGTCCGTGCTGCATGCTCCTGGATCCATACGGGTCCGCGCTGGTCCCTCCAGTCCGGTCTATGCGGTCTCTCTTCGGTCCACGCTGGTCTCTGCGCACCGGTCTCTCCAGTCTATATGCGGTCTTTAATGTCCGCGCTGGTTTCTGTGTGCTGGTCACTCCAGTCTCTCCTCGGGTCTGCATTGGTCTCTCCTCCCAGGGTCCAAAATATTTTTATAGATTAATTTAAAAAAAATTGAGATTCATTTTTAAATTAATACATAATATATTTTTAAATTAAGCTCATAACATTTTGAGATTAATCTCATCATATTTTCAGATTAATCTAATAATTTTGCTAGTTCGACTTTATTCTCATAATATTTTGACTTTTAAATCAACATTTTATAACTTTAACCTTAGTCTGGCAAAAGATGAAAAACGGGTGACTCTTTTGCTCCGTGTAACTCTTTGCTGCATATTGCTGTTTCCTCTGACGTCTGCACACGACCTAGCAGTCCCTTATATGGACATTAATGGGCGGTTACCTATGCTAATGAAGCACCGGGCACGCGCGCTCTACTTACGAGGAGTTGGCATTCATCAATCTGAGAGAACAGCTGCAAACAATTCAGCGCCTTACGAGCACGTTGATGAATCCCATGTAGGCTCTTCTTAGAAATCTACGACTTGAGAAGAAATTTAAGAAGTTTCTTACGAAGTTATTCGTGAATGAGGCCCATTGATCCCAAACACAGGCAGCGGGCAACGAAGGAGTGGCTTCGTAAGAAGCATTTGAAAGTCCTGGAGTGGCCTAGCCGGTCTCCAGACCTCAACCCCATTGAAAATCTGTGGAGGGAGTTGAAAGTCTGTGTTGCTCGGCAACAGCCGCGAAACATCACTGCTCTCGAGAAGATCTGCATGGGTGTGTGCAAACCTGGTAAAGACCTATAGTAATCGTTTGACCTCTGTAATATAACCTTTGTTGGCAATAACAAAGTATTGAGTTGAATTTTTGTTATAGACCAAATACTTATTTTCCACCATAATTTACAAATAAATTCATTTAAAAATCCTACAATGTGAATTCCTGACTTTTTTTTTTTTCCACATTCTGTCTCTCACAGTTGAAAAGAGAGACAGAATGATGAAAATTACAGACCATTATTTTAAGTGGGAGAACTTTGGTGGCTGACTAAATACTTTTTTGCCCCACTCTATATAGTGCTATTTGCCCCGAGTCTTTTAAAAGTAGTCGTCGCATCCATGCTTCAGTATGGGCCGCTCTGCCTTCTTGCCACACAGCGAGGGGCGCATGCGTACGCGGGTGTAATCAAAGATCCTCCTATTCCATGTTTGTAAGAAGCGCCTCACCATTGGCTGCCTGTGCACCAGTGGTTTGTACACAGGCCTGTGATGAATGATGTGGTCAGCTCTGCCTTGCGGGGGGAGGGCCACCGATGCGTATGCATCTTTGGCATTGCTGAAGACCAGATCCAGTATTTTGTCTCCTGGTGTGAACAGTGAACAGTGTTCCTTATAAGGAGCAATGAGGAACATGTGAATGTATTATTACTAAAGTCAGTAAACTAGTGCTGTCAAATTATTAGATTTTTTACAACAAGGGTCAATACAGTGCTTTGCGAAAGTATTCGGCCCCCTTGAACCTTTCAACATTTCGCCACATATCAGTCTTCAAACATAAAGATATACAATTTTAATTTTTTGTCATGAATCAACAACAAGTGGGACACAATTGTGAAGTGGAACGAAATTTATTGGATCATTTAAACTTTTTTAACAAATAAACTGAAAAGTGGGGCGTGCAATATTATTCGGCCCCCTTGCGCTAATACTTTGTAGCGCCACCTTTTGCTGCAATTACAGCTGCAAGTCGCTTGGGGTATGTCTCTATCAGTTTTGCACATCAAGAGACTGGAATTCTTTCCCATTCTTCCTTGCAAAACAGCTCGAGCTCAGTGAGGTTGGATGGAGTGCGTTTGTGAACAGCAGTCTTCAGCTCTTTCCACAGATTCTCGATTGGATTCAGGTCTGGACTTTGACTTGGCCATTCTAACATCTGGATACGTCTATTTGTGAACCATTCCATTGTAGATTTGGCTTTATGTTTTGGATCATTGTCATGTTGGAAGATAAATCTCCGTCCCAGTCTCAGGTCTTTTGCAGACTCCAACAGGTTTTCTTCCAGAATGGTCCTGTATTTGGCTCCATCCATCTTCCCATCAATTTAATCCATCTTCCCTGTCCCTGCTGAAGAAAAGCAGGCCCAAACCATGATGCTGCCACCACCATGTTTGACGGTGGGGATGGTGTGTTCAGGGTGAGGAGCTGCGTTGCTTTTACGGCAAACATATCGTTTTGCATTGTGGCCAAAAAGTTCGATTTTGGTTTCATCTGACCAGAGCACCTTCTTCCACATGTTTGGTGTGTCTCCCAGGTGGCTTGTGGCAGACCCCTTAAAGCTAAGGACTCAAGGAACACGTGGCTATGTTTGTGGGGCTAAACAAAGCTCAAACTTGGTGAAATGTGAAAGAGAAGCTTGAATATTTTTCGGAGCGGTTTTTTTTTGCAACAGAAAAATGCACATTTTTGTATTATTTCTGAAGAATGGATTATACTTTGGGAAATACAAGTGGATATTCTTTTTCACTGAAAACTTACGGAGAGAAAGAGACTAAGCAAGGATGGGGAAAGTCTAATTTGTTGGAGCAGTAGAAGACAAAAGGTAAGACACTTATACAAACACGATTTATTTTGTGCCCATATTATGCGTTATATCTTTTTAATGCAAAGTCTGATATCGTTTACATATCTACATATATAGCTGAGAAAATAAGCTTTAAAATGATATATAGCTTGTGGCTTATGAAGTTCAAAATACATCTGCTATTGCCAGCAGAAGTATTTTTTTTCACCGGCGCTCCGTTTTTATGTTTTTAAATGTTTTGCTGGCAATAGCAGATGTATTTTGAACACCAAACCCCAAAAGCTGTATATCATTTTAAAGCTTATTTTCTTATCTACATTTATATACAAGTGTAAACTACATCAGACTTTGCATTCAAAAGAAGATATAACACATAATGTGGGCACAAAAGAAATCAATTCGGGCGTTCTGCTCTCCCAAAATTCCATCCGATGGGCGGGGGAGCGACTGAATTTTGCGTTGCATTATGGGTAACACTTGCCTTCGCAACTTCCGGTTCTCTCTGCCCGGCGCATTTTCTCTAAATGGTTGAGTGTTTTCGTCATTTTACATTATGCAAATACATTCCCGTCTCTAACTAGTGGCATATCGCGCAAATCATCCGTCCAATTCACATTCTTCCCTCTTAGCTGAACTTCATTCTCATTGTTACCATCTGTCACTCGCACACACAGCCGTTTTCGTTCACTCTGCTCGCTGTCATCTTCTTCTAAATCTTCATAAACACCATCCGCTCGTTGAACTAGCAACAACAATTCCTCCTTTCGTTTTCCCACACTGCAGATACCCTTTCGCTTCAACCTTTCACGCAATTCAGGAACTGTCAATCGTTTGTTGTTTTCGGGAGCCATATTCGCCATTGTATGAAATCAACCGGAAGTGAACTGGGCAACAAACGGTGTCATTTTTTGATCACAGCGCCGCTCAGTGGATGAAATTTTGGGAGAGCAGAACGCCCGAATTCCGAATAGTTTTTTACCTTTGGGCTTGTGCTGTACAAATAAATCAGCTCGCCTTCCAGCTTGCAATACATCATTCTCTCTGGAACAGTCCAAAGGAAAATTATATCCACTTGTATTATCCAAAGTAAAATCCATTCTGCAGAAATAATCCAAAAATGTGCACCCAAACATCTGGTATCCACGTGTTCTTTAGCTCCTTATCTTTCAAATGAGATTACTCCCGAAAAGCTAGACCCATTTTTGGGTCTGCAAGAGCTCCTGTGAGTACAGCTAGTGCTGCTGTTTGCGCATGGATCACTGATCTTTGTTGTTGTCCCTACTTGTTTGCATCTATTTCCTGGATTTTTGATTGACATGTCCGTGTAGCCAATGAGGAAAGCTTTCGAACAAGGGGTGGGACAATGGTGTTGAATCTTATTTTGAGCTTGTAGAATCGTGCGTAATGGCAGCCAAAAGACGTTCTCGAAGCTGCAATGAATTTACACTCATAATTTATATTAAAAAAAAAAAAAACACAGATTAGTAACTTACCAATGATAACAAATATTGTTTTTATGATGATTAAATGTCAGTAAAGAAATGTGCACTACTTGATGAAAAGGAGAAACTGCATAAAAACTATAAAACTTAGAAGTCTGAAACTTTAGACAGTTGTTGTCAACAACACAATGACCACAGGGTTTGAATATTGTGAACTTACAATGAAGTATGCCTTTTTTAGGGCCTTTAGAAATTGAAAATGTTAGGCAAGGCTAAAAAAATTGGGTTTTTTTCCCCAAAATTCAAAGGATGCAGAGGGGAATGGGAATGACAAACATTATTTTAGTGTATATTCACATAAACTAGAGCCAAAATGAGGCGGGTGAAAAGAGGTTAAAAAGAGAGGTTCCATGAAAAGATAGGAGCAGGTTTCAGTCCGCAGGACCCTTGGAAAAAGACGAACCGCATCCACTTGCAGAGGGTCCGTTTTTGCCTTGTTGTTGATTACAGGCTAACGCTATGAGCTAGCTCTGAATGATTGATGTGTCTAAGTAGCCAATAAAAAGAGCTTTCTTTAGACGCTGTTAGTACTGCTGCGCATATTTTATATGCATTTACACTACTAAAAAATAATTTTGAAAAAATTTAAAAGAAAAGTACCAAAACTAAAAAATATGCTTTTTATGATGGTGAAATGTTAGTAAAGCAGTTTGGCACAATTTGGCACACATTTTGCCAAATTGGTTCCGAACGGCACTACTTGATAAAAAAGAGAAACTGCATAAAAACTATAAAACTTAGAACTCTGAAACTTGACACAGTTGTTGTCAACAACACAATGAACAAATTAGCGTTGAAAATTTTCTTCTTCCAATGAAGTAGGCTTTTTAGGGCATTTATACATTGAATTATTTAGGCGAGGCTAAAAAAAAGTTTTTTTCCCCAAACTTCAAAGGATGCAGAGTGAAATAGGAATGACAGACATTATTTCAGTGTATATTCACATAAACTAGAAGGGCCTAGCTTTAAAATGATGCATCACACAAGCATGTGAGATGTAAGATGTGTTTTTAAATAAACAAAGACATTTGGGCATGCCAAACTTTTGTGCATGAGCCAAAACAGATGTAGGAGTTTAACCCTTTAAGCGCCAAAGTCGCAATATTGCGACAAGCAACATTGCTCACTTAAACAGGCTGTATCTAAAAATGTGGTGCAGAATCTTGTTAATACTTGTCACCAGGGGTTAGTGGACATGTGTGCCTGTAATATGAGCAACATTTGTGGGTGTGGTTATATTGAAAGTTTTTGAGTAAATTGAGTTTGTAAAACACCTGCGGCCAGCGGCGCGCATGCTCAGCCAGCCGCAGCAGAGGAATCTTTGAGCGAACTGAGAACATGCGCGCACGCGCATGTTCAGCCAGCCGCAGCAGAGGAATCTTTGAGCGAACTGAGAGCATGCGCGCACGCGCATGCTCAGCCAGCCGCAGCAGAGGAATCTTTGAGCGAACTGAGAACATGCGCGCACGCGCATGTTCAGCCAGCCGCAGCAGAGGAATCTTTGAGCGAACTGAGAGCATGCGCGCACGCGCATGCTCAGCCAGCCGCAGCAGAGGAATCTTTGAGCGAACTGAGAACATGCGCGCACGCGCATGTTCAGCCAGCCGCAGCAGAGGAATCTTTGAGCGAACTGAGAATATGAGCGCACGCTCATATTCAGCCAGACGCTGAAGCAAGGAATCTTTGAGCGTTTGAGGAAAGTGCGTGCCGCCACCAGAATCTTATTGCTTACTTGCTTTGCTGGGAGCTTACGAGGAAGCCGGTAGACGTTGTGCTGCCATGATAGCGGTCGCATCTGGCCTGATGTAGGTGGAGAAGCCGAAGAGGACCAGCGCCCCAGCCGTTGCAGAGGAAGAGTGGGGGAGCCCCAGCGAGGTCGCGCGCGTGGCAGCGCCTATCCTGAAGGAGTGGGCTGTATGGAGCTGGGGAGACAAATTGCAGAGGAGCAGTAGGGATCTTAGCTGAGCTCTGAACCAGGTTGCTGTTATGGGAAGGTTGACTGGAGTGAGAATTAGAGGTCCGTTAAAATCTCCTTTTTGCCGCGGAGGCGAGTGTAACGCATCATGGACCTGTAGGGGCAGAGAGATGTGTCGAAGCGAGCTATTATTGTGTTGCAGGCGCCTCTGATCTTTGAATGTTTGAGATGAAGGTTGAATGGTCAGGGGACATTATGTTGGGTGAGAAGAGCGACCTTTGTTTAATGCTTCCACTACGTCGAGATGATCACGCATGACAGAGATCCTCTTTCTCTGCCACGTGTGATTCCGCAGCGCGCAGGCCACGACCACTGGGAATGTCTCGTGTAGGGCAGAGGAAATGCTCCGGGGAAAGTAGCGGGCCACGGCCGGCGAACCACTGGTCCTGGAAGAATCCCCCAAAAACCCACGGAAGGGGCAGCGTCCGTGTAGAAGCGGAGACCTGTAGGGGCAGAGAGACACACCGGAGAGGGCCATTGATGTTGCAGGCGCCTTTACGCTTAGAATCTTGGGTTGGAGAGTAGATAATTAGGCCAGTAGGATAGGACGGGAAGCCGTGTCTCGGACCGCATTGAAGGTTGAGTGAGCAGTGGTGAAACGCTTATGCAGAGAAGCCACAGAAGGCGAGCAGAAGATGCTGCGAGGAGGGCAGACATGTACTTGGAAGATGAGCCGGAGTTCAGCGCCGCTGCAGGATGGGCAGCATGATGGGGAGCCTGTGATCAGAAGAGTGAAGAACCAGGTATGGATGCCTTTGATTAGGAGTCCGATTGACGGCTCAGCGCAGCTACTTGGCCAGCTGCATCTGATAGAATCAGAAGATTCAGTAGAGAGATGAAGCACGACCGCCGAAGCGACCCTGGGAGCATAGGTGCGAGTCCGGCGCAGCGCGGCATACTCAGCCGGGCTGCCCATTAGAAGCAGGATAAGCTTCTGAGAGAGTGGGTTGCAGTAGCAGTAGCAGCAGCGGCAGCAGCAGTAGCCTCAGATAATAACAGCAAAAGTCCTGTATCAAGCCGCGGCAGCAGCAGTAGCAGCAGCAGCGTCCTTAGAAAATAACAGTAATAATTCTGTATCAAAGCCACAGCAGTAGAATGTTGTTGTAGCTGTTCAGGGTTTCAGTAAAAGAGATGCGAAGTGAAGAGAGATGGCAAAGTAAATGAAGCAGCAGCAGCAGTAGTAGCAGCAGTAGCCGTATGAAGCAGCAGCAGTAGCAGTATGAAGCAGCAGCAGCAGTAGCAGTATGAAGCAGCAGCAGCTGCAGCATCCGTCGATAATAGCAGCAATAATCCTGTATCAAAGCCAGAGCAGTAGAATATTGTTGTAGCCGTTTAGTGTTTCAGTAAAAGAGATGCGAAGTGAAGAGGGATGTCAAAGTACATGAAGCAGCAGCAGCAGCGCAGCAGTAGCAGCAGCAGTAACGGTAGCAGTATGAAGCAGCAGAAGCAGCATTAGCAGTAGTAGCAGTATGAAGCAGCAGCGGTTGCAGCATCCGTAGACAATAACAGCCATAATCCTGTATCAAAGCCAGAGCAGTAGAATATTGTTGTAGCTGTTTAGTGTTTCAGTAAAAGAGATGCGAAGTGAAGAGAGATGTCAAGTACATGAAGCAGCAGCAGCACGGCAGCAGATGCAGTATGAAGCAGCAGCGGCAGCAGTAGCAGCAGTAACGGTAGCAGCATGAAGCAGCAGCAGCGGTTTGCAGCATCCGTAGATAATAACAGCAATAATCCTGTATCAAGCCACCGCAGTAGAATATAGTTGAACTGTTTAGTGTTTCAGTAAAAGAGATGCGCAGTGAAGAGAGGTGTCAAAGTAAAGAAGCAGCAGCAGCACGGCAGCAGATGCAGTATGAAGCAGCAGCGGCAGCAATAGCAGCAGTAGCGGCAGCAGAAGCAGCAAGCAGCAGCAGCACGATGCAATTCATACGAACAACAGACGTGTGACGCCAGCGTGCGCCGCTTGTCTCCGTGAGCCAGGTTACGTACGTGTCTGAAGAGCCGAGCCGTAGAGATAGGTGCAGCCTGGGAGCCTGCGGAGCGGCAGCGGCAGGAACAGCAGCAGCGGCACATGTAGTAGTAGGAGCAGCAGGAGCAGGCAGCAGGGACAGGCAGCAGCAGGAATAGGCAGCAGCGGGATCAGGCATCAGTAGGAACGGCAGCAGGGACCGCAGCAGCGGCGGTCAGAGAACCATGCCCACGGTTGTTTAAGAGCCTGAGGAAATAAATCAACCCGAATCCGAAACATTCCCATGCGAGAAACAGATGTCCCCTGGAGCCATCTTGCTGCTTTGGTTATGGCAGATACGCATGAACGATCACTGATCCATGCGTTCATTAGCTCCAGCTCCACTTCAAACCCATTGCATATTCACATTGGGCCCCTTTTCTTTCTGCTGCACTTTCGAAATGCAACAACTGCAGTTTAGTTACCCAGTTTAATACTAGTGACCTAGCTATTTAAATGCATGGCCCCTCCTTCCTCCTGCAGATAGACGAATTTAAATACATCATTTAACAATAGTGACTTGCGAGTAATGAGATTGATGCTGTAAAGATGGCGCCGTGCAAGAGCTCTGTGTGTGCCGTCTGGAGCACGATGGGGTAGTCTTTGCACATTTTTTTCCAACGTGGTTTTACTGCAAGTGGCAGAACATGAATCTGAATTAATGCACATTGCTCCTCTTATATCCCTCAGACATTAGAGATTGATGCCATTTAAGATGCATTGACCCTCAGTTAGCTCAACACGTGTAAAACGGAGCCTGCAGACCAAGCACGGGCGAAGACTGACGCCTGCAGTCAAGTGCGTAGGGCAAAAAACCAGCCGCCTGCAGCCTAGACTCCGGGATTAAACTGTCCGCGGTCGGCACACTCACTGTACTCACATGCCAGGAGACTTGGGAAGCAACGGGACAACGCGGCACCGCCAGTCGGAGGCAGGGACACGCACGGCACCGCCAGACCGTCTGCGCGCGGCAGCAGACCACGAGGAACGAGCAGCACAGAACCGCGGAGGGGCCCCGCGGAGCAGCCCGCAGAAGAGCCCGCAGAGGAGGAGAGCAGTGGGGATATGCGAACCACAGCAGGTGCAGGGACGCGGAGGAGGAGCAGACCACGAGCAGCCAGACTGAGGACAGCAGGGCCACGCGCACGAGCAACACGTGAGCAGAAGCGACCCCTCCAGAACAACGCATGCATTTGCGAACAGGTGCGTTAGCGACATGCACCTTGCAGGCTTCAGAAGTTTGCAGACTTCAGAAGATCGGGAAGTGGGCGTCTCCGGCTTTTAACTTGCTGTCCTGGTGGTTATTGGTTGACTGGGTGTGGGCGTTGCTGGTATTGATGAGTCGAGGAAGAGCAGCCTGTGGCCTGGCAGCAACAGCCGGGTCTACCACGGTGAACTTTCGCGAAAGCTCCATTTGCAGAGGGTCCGTTTTTGCCTTGTTGTTGATTACAGGCTAACGCTATGAGCTAGCTCTGAATGATTGATGTGTCTAAGTAGCCAATAAAAAGAGCTTTCTTTAGACGCTGTTAGTACTGCTGCGCATATTTTATATGCATTTACACTACTAAAAAATAATTTTGAAAAAATGTAAAAAAAAGTACCAAAACTAAAAAATATGCTTTTTATGATGGTGAAATGTTAGTAAAGCAGTTTGGCACAATTTGGCACACATTTTGCCAAATTGGTTCCGAACGGCACTACTTGATAAAAAAGAGAAACTGCATAAAAACTATAAAACTTAGAACTCTGAAACTTGACACAGTTGTTGTCAACAACACAATGAACAAATTAGCGTTGAAAATTTTCTTCTTCCAATGAAGTAGGCTTTTTAGGGCATTTATACATTGAATTATTTAGGCGAGGCTAAAAAAAAGTTTTTTTCCCCAAACTTCAAAGGATGCAGAGTGAAATAGGAATGACAGACATTATTTCAGTGTATATTCACATAAACTAGAAGGGCCTAGCTTTAAAATGATGCATCACACAAGCATGTGAGATGTAAGATGTGTTTTTAAATAAACAAAGACATTTGGGCATGCCAAACTTTTGTGCATGAGCCAAAACAGATGTAGGAGTTTAACCCTTTAAGCGCCAAAGTCGCAATATTGCGACAAGCAACATTGCTCACTTAAACAGGCTGTATCTAAAAATGTGGTGCAGAATCTTGTTAATACTTGTCACCAGGGGTTAGTGGACATGTGTGCCTGTAATATGAGCAACATTTGTGGGTGTGGTTATATTGAAAGTTTTTGAGTAAATTGAGTTCGTAAAACACCTGCGGCGCAGCGGCGCGGAGGCGAAGCAGCAGCGGTAGAGCTGAGAGGAGCGAGAGCAGAGCAGAAGGAAAGAGTGTTTTTTATTTTACTCATGAGGTCTTCAGTACCAGAGAAGTACTTGTTCTGGTACTGGCTCACTCAGATTCAGAGGAGGAAGACACACAGGTGTCCAGTGAAGCAGACACAGACATTATTGGTGACGGGGAGACCGCTCCATATAGTCCACAATCAGCCCCTGTACAGCGGCTGCTTGTCCTCCGTGTGGCCGCGGTAGAAGCATTCTGTGAACGCCAAGCAGGATCCGTGGTGGAGGGGACAGGGGGATCTTAACACCGGGCATGTGGGAGAAAGTAGTGGGGGTAGACATCCGCGGGGAACACGGGAGACGCGGGAAAAAAACACATCGCTAATCACGTTCACTGCCTTTACCAACAGCGATGATCAGGATGAAGACAGTTCTTGAGAGAAAATAATCCACAAAAGTGGATCAGAAGTGTTGAAGAGCCTGTTGTATGTTGTTGAGACGATCTGACAAGTTCTGAGCCCATTCATTTCATCTCTCTGTTTCTAAACGGTAAAACCTAGAGCCTCATTTCCACTGAGAAAAATAGTAAGCCCACTACTTCTCTGAAAGGGAAATATTGAAACCAATATTGGAACGGAGCAGCCGAGAGGTTGGTGGAGGTGGAGCTTCTCTAAAGCTAGCAGCACTCAAGCTAGCGGCTACAGAAGGAGAGATACGGAGGAACTGGTTGTTGTGGGGCAGCCGAGGCGCTGTTGCCACACTCCGGCTACAGGAGGAGAGACGCGGAGGGACTTCTAAATGCCACCAAAAAAGTCTCCAACCGCCGCGATGGAGGAAGAACTGGAGGGAATCAAATTTGCGCTGCAATCCTTGACTGCCCAAATGGACAAAGTGTCGAAACAACAACAGACTATTGTAAACCTTGTGGAGGAAGTCAAGGCCCTAAGAAAGCTAAACGATGAAAAGGACAGTAAGATCACAGCACTGGAAAGGCGAGTAGCAGACTTGGAGCAGTACTCGAGACTAAATGACATCATTGTCACTGGTTTGGACATTAAACCCAGGAGTTACGCCAGAGCTGTGTCCTTGGAAAACGTGGAGCACAACGAACAGGACTGGGAGTCAACGGAGCAGCAGGTGATTAAATACATGCAAAGCAAAGGAGTTACCATGGCAACACAGGACATAGAGGCTTGTCACCCGTTGCCCAGAAAGGATAAACAGTCTAAACCAGCGATAATAATCCGGTTCACCAACAGAAAACGTAAAGTAGAGGTTCTCAAACAAGGAAGAAAGCTTAGGGGGACATTTGTTTACATGAATGAGCATCTAACTAAAAAGAACGCAGACATTGCAAGACAAGCTCGTGCACTGAGGAAACAAGAAAAGATACAATCAACCTGGACGACAAACTGTAAAGTGTTTATCAAACTCAAAGGTACTCCCGAAGAGGGCAAGGTAATATGGATCAGGGAGGAAGGAGAACTGGACAACTATAAGTAACTGTAAGGTAATGCAAAGTAACTTTTTTTCACTCATGAACAACATGTCCAGTGATGTTTCTTCATCCGAAAATGAAGATGATGACACAAGTTTGGTACAAGAATTTGATACATTTACTTATGAAAACTATGAGTCGCTAACAGGTTTGCAGGACATTGATCCGGACATTCAGTTTTATAACAATCTGACTAAAAAATGTATGCATTTTCAAGATCAACAAATGTCTTTATTGGAAAATGTGGAAGATACTTTGTCAATTATACACTTTAATAGTCGGAGCCTACAGGCCAACTTTGATAATATAAAGGAATATCTTGATAACCTTAGCTTTACTTTTAATGTTATTGCTATTTCTGAAACATGGTTAAATAGTGATTCCAATTATAACTTAACACTTGAGGGTTATGAAATGTTTCATAAAAACAGAGATCACAAAAATGGTGGAGGCGTTGCACTTTATGTGGATAAAAAACTTCATATACAGGTCGTGGAGCATATGAGTGTAGCAATTGAGCAAGTAATGGAATGCATAACTGTGGAGATTGTTTTTGAGAAAAGAAAAAATATACTGTTATCTTGTGTATACAGAGCTCCTGGAACAGATTTACAAGTATTTACAGAGAGCATGGAAAATATATATGCTGATCAAACGAAGGACATCATTTTTTTGTGGTGATACTAATATTGATTTATTGAAACATACGCGTCATGGACCAACAGAACATTTTTTGAATGCAATGTACAGTAATACATTTTATCCATTGATTACACTACCTACAAGAATAACGGCTACGACTGCTTCCCTAATTGATAACATATTTACCAACATGTTGGAGAGTGTTCATCAAAGTGGGATTTTATTAAATGACATAAGTGATCACTTACCGATATTTACACTAGTCAAGGTAAAACAGGACCGTTCTTTGGAGACTAAACCCAACAAAGTGATAAAATATAGACCCAGGAGTGAAAGTTCAATGAATGCCTTTCAACAAAGCTTATCAAGACAAAGCTGGGATAAAGTTCTTGGTGAAAATGAGGTAGATGATGCATACAATGAATTCCTGCAAATATTTAAGTTTCTCTATGATTTGCACTGTCCAACAAAAACATACAAAATGAAAGCAAAAAAGGAGGAGAGGCCATGGATAACAAAAGGGATAAGGAACGCATGTAAAAAAAAAAATGCTCTGTACAAAACATTTCTTAGGAAAAGAACCTTAGAATCTGAAACAAAATATAAAAGGTATAAAAACAAATTAACCAATATAATGCGAATATCTAAGAAAGAATACTACACAAACCAGCTTGAGAAAAATAAAAATAGTATGAGAGGCCTATGGAGTACATTAAATAGTGTTATAAGAAGGAACACCGGGAAAAACCCTGTTCCAGATTATATCACACATAATGGAAAAAAAGAAGCCAAACTGGGCAACATTGTAAATATGTTTAATGACTATTTTGTTAACATTGGGCCCGAAATGGCAAATCAAATTAATAATTTGGACAATGCAAATGTTCTAGAGAATGTATTGGAAAGCAGAGATTCATTGTGTGTGACTCCTACAGATACAAAAGAAATTATAGATTTAGTTAACCAATGTAAGAGCAAAAAATCTAGGGACTATAATGACATTGATATGACTCTTATCAAAAGGGTCATACATGAAATTGTAGTGCCCATAACTCATATCTGTAACCTGTCTCTCCAGACTGGGAAATTCCCAAGTCAAATGAAAATTGCCAAAGTTGTGCCTATATTTAAAAATGGTGATAGTCATGAGGTGCTAAATTACAGACCTGTATCGATTCTACCTCAGTTCTCTAAGATCCTTGAAAAACTTTTCTCTAATCGTCTTGATAGGTTTATAGAACAATATAATTTACTCAATGAAAGTCAGTATGGCTTTAGAAAAAATAGAGGAACTGCCCTAGCACTAACAGAAGTATTTGAGGATATAACCAACAGTATTGACCAAAAGCTATACTCTGTAGGAATATTTATAGACCTTAAAAAAGCGTTTGACACAATGAACCATCAAATACTACTGCAAAAAATGGAAAAATATGGCATTCGTGGAGTTGCACTGAACTGGGTCAAATCATACCTCTCAGACCGGAAACAGTATGTTCAACTGGAGGAATGCATGTCTGAAATGCAGAATATTACTTGCGGGGTGCCACAAGGATCGATTTTGGGTCCTATGTTGTTTTTATTATATATAAATGATCTCTGTTATACCTCTTCTAAACTGAAATTCATACTATTTGCTGACGATACAACGATTCTGTGTTCAGGAAAGGATTTACAGCTTCTTATGACGGAAATCTCAACAGAAATAAACAAGTTAAAACAATGGTTCGATAATAACAAACTGTCAATGAATATTAGGAAAACAAAAATGATGATTTTTGGGAAACGAATCAAAGACACTGAAGTAAAACTTAAAATCAACAATATGGAAATAGAGAGAGTTCACGAATGTAAATTTCTGGGTGTGATTTTAAGTCATAATGTAAGCTGGAAACCCCATATAACAAGCATACAATCAAAAATGGCAAAGAGTATATCGGTAATGTACAGAGCTAGACATCTGCTAAAATATAGAGCCTTACATATTATATATAGTTCTTTAATTCTCCCATATATCAGCTACTGTGCGGAGGTGTGGGGTAACACTTATAAAACTCATTTAGATCCACTTTTAAAACTTCAGAAAAAAGCCATAAGAATCGTTCATAACGTTGGTTTTAGGGACCATACAAATGAGTTGTTCTTAGCATCTCGTATAATGAAAATTGAAGACTTAATTAAATTTAAAACTCTTGTTGTATTATACAAAGCAAGTCGTGACCTTCTCCCTAGGAACACTCAGAAATTGTTCAGCAGTAGAGAAGGAACTTATAATTTAAGAGGAGAATTTGTGATGAGGAAACATTGTGTTCACACCACCCTCAAAAGTATGTGTATCTCCCAAGCAGGAATAACATTGTGGAATGACCTAAATAAAGACACAAAACAGAGCAAAACACTAGTACACTTTAAAAAAACATGTAAAGACATTATCTTTAAAAATTATGCTAGTGAAGTATCATAATTACTATTATTTTCACAGACAGGCACACAGTCGCGCTTTTTGTTGTTGTTATGGGGTTTGCCCGTATATGAGGATTGAGGTATTGTAGAGAGGGATGGAAAAAAAGAATAAAAAAAAAAATAATAATTATTAAAAACCGAACGTTTACACATGCATAAGTTCAATGCATTGAGTTTGTAAAAAATGTGTCGATTTCAGTCAGATGAAGTGATGTTGCAATATAATTGCTATACATATTAAATACCATATGGTGTATTTATTTTTGTAAAACTGTAAATGATAAATCCTTTATTTATTTTGTACGACTGTAAATGAAAAATCCTTTGTGATTTTTGTGTTACTTTAATGAGAAATAAGGGGTAGGTTTATTATAAGTTCTTTGAACTTCTTCCTACTCCTTTTGAGCACAATAGTCTTGTTTTGTTTTCTTCTGTAAAATGTTTTAAATAAGTTTCTGCTCAAATAAATAAATGAAGAAGAAGAAGAATCTCAAGATTTCATGACTGTAAACTATAAAGAGTGCTGTCTTGATCACTGAAGGTCTTTGAAAATAATACAATTCCATATGGCCGCGAACCAGTGCTAAAACATTATCTATAATCTGGATCAGGGAATTTATTTCTATCCCAAATTCATTTCATACTAAAGATATTTCACATTGACTGTTTATAGTATTCCCTGATCTCAAATAACTCCCAAGCTACAGCTTTTTGAAGTCTTTATACAACAATTAACATTTTCCAAAATGGCCGCCACCTTGATGACGTCACAATATGCAAATTAGATGACGAATCAACTTCCATCCCAAAGTTTGGTTCAAACTGAAGATATTTCTAATTTACAGTATGCATTTATCTCAAACCATTTTAAAGTTATAGCCTTTTGAAATCTTGAAATCAAAATTGTGTATTTTCTTGAAAAAACTCTGGCGCCTAAAGGGTTAAGAGGTTAAACGAGACTTGTTATGGATATCTTTGAGAAATGGCTTTCTTCTTGCCACTCTTCCATAAAGGCCAGATTTGTGCAGTGCACGACTGATTGTTGTCTTATGGACAGACTCTCCCACCTCAGCTGTAGTTATCTGCAGTTCATTCAGAGTGATCATGGGCCTCTTGGCTGAATCTCTGATCAGTCTTCTCCTTATTTGAGATGAAAGTTTGGAGGGACGGCCGGGTCTTGGTAGATTTGCAGTGGTCTGATACTCCTTCCATTTCAATATAATTGCTTGCACAGTGCTCCTTGAGATGTTTGGGAAATCTTTTTGTATCCAAATCCGGCTTTAAACTTCTCCACAACAGTATCTCGGACCTGCCTGGTGTGTTCCTTTGTCTTCATGGTTCTCTCTGCGCTTTAAACAGAACCCTGAGACTATCAAAGAGCAGGTGCATTTATACGGAGACTTGATTACACACAGGTGCATTCTATTTATCATCATCAGTCATTTAGGACAACATTGGATCATTCAAAGATCCTCACTGAACTTCTGGAGTGAGTTTTCTGCACTGAAAGTAAAGGGGCCGAATAATATTGCACGCCCCACTTTTCAGTTTTTTATTTGTTAAAAAAGTTTAAATGATCCAATAAATTTCGTTCCACTTCACGATTGTGTTCCACTTGTTGATTCATGACAAAAAATTAAAATTTAATATCTTTATGTTTAAAGCCTGAAATGTGGCGAAATGTTGAAAGGTTCAAGGGGGCCGAATACTTTCGCAAAGGCACTGTACTAGCCCCCGCATTATGTAAAGCAGCCATTCCCAAACTCAGTAACACCGAGGCCCCCTTAAAAATCTGACGGGTCTGCGTGGCCCCCCAAAATAATAACCAAGAAGACAACATTAAGAATAGGCTCTTCTGGTTATTTTATTTTGGGGAAATAGCCTCTGCTACAAACATTGTAATACAAAAATGATTACAGTGGATTATTCAAGTCAAATAATGAACACAAATATTTTAATATTACAAACAAAACATTATAAATTTAACATTAAATAATTATATTATTTTTTTTATGACCTCCCGCGGCCCCCCTGCAGTACCCTCGCGGCCCACAAGGGGGCCGCGGACCCCACTTTGGGAGACACTGATGTAAAGAATAAACATAATATCTGATGACCCACACACTGCATTTTTCTGAATTGCAGAGATTCTTTTTTTCCTAGAGATTTAAATCCTCTCCATTGTAAGTTCATTCAGAGAGACTTCCAAAAAGGTTTGCAAGTATGTGCGTTCATGACGTGTAGATGTAGAACTGATCGGTCTGTGATATGCAGTACCACTTGTATGTCTTCTCCCTTTGACAGGGAAGAGGAAACAACAAGAGTCCCAGCAGGGAGTTACGGATACATTGGTGCGAGGCCATGAAGAGACTGGTACACAAGAGTCTGTCCTCTTGTTACATGGTCCTTTTAACATAACTCATTGAGTGCCAGCCTTGTTTCAACAGCTTGGGTTTAGAATGCCAGTCATTATGTCGATTTTTCCTGATATTTGCAGAGCCACAGCACATTCTGTGTTACTGACATAAACACATGCTATAACTTTGAAAGGTGAAGCTTTGAACTTTCAGATGGTGAAAACCTTCCGTTCCTACCAGCTTTTGCCCCTGAGATATCCTAAGCAAAAGATGGGAAACTTTCATGAAAATTGCTGTGAATTTCCTAGAAAAGGAGATAGAGACCCTTTTATGAAATATGATATTTTGGGGGTGTAGTTCTTCTGACACATACATTTTCTGGGTCGACGGACATTTATAAGATAGATACGTATATCTTATAGGCGTGGGGTAGGCTACAAAAAACGCATTTATAAAGGAATAATTCAATCTATATGAATATTTATACCTCCTTTACAATGAACACTGGAGAGGAAATTTGATTCATATGAAGATTTATGGCAACAGCAACAACCACAATACGAACTTACAGTTAGAATATAAATTTTTATCTGTAGGAATATAATAAAAACATAAAAGGATCCTCCTTCGCTTCTTCGCAGACAGCGGCAGGAATACGCGACGGCTTACACGCGTCACTCTGTTGGTCCTGATTGGTCCCTATCCCTTACTATTCCGCTCAGGCCAGCCCATGGTGATCTTTCAGCCTGATCACCTGCCTTCTGAGCGCCTCCCTCCTGAGCACATTCCTCCTGTGCACGAGTTGACTCACTTCTTCGATGTAAAAAGCGCTCATCAAGCGTGTCTGGCGGATGCACAGACTTTTTTTGATACATTTTCTTCATCTCCGTCAGCAGCTAGCAAAACACTGCATCAGTGTGAGGTTTCCGCTTAAGGATGAATCAAGACCAGTGACAAACTCACGTAAATATATTTTTGACTTTGATCAGGATCACTATATGAAGCAAACCAGTAACCACTCAAAGCTGCGTTATGAACAATAAACGCATGTTAAAGTGTTTAATGAGTTTTAGATCGTCATATAAGCAGTTAAATTTATCATAGCATTCCCAAATTTACACACAATGTGTGTCAGGGTGTCTACTTTTAAAATGTAGAAAAAAAAGCCTTTCCGTAAAATTACGTTTGTGGCACTCAACGCATGGGGGCACTGTACGTAAAATTACGTTTGTGGTACTCAATGAGTTGATTAGTCAGCCAATCACATAGTGCTTATAATGAACGTGACACATTTTTAAAGCATTTGTGCAAAAACAACATAGAAAACAATGATCATTGTGTATTCAGTAGCTTCTTCTGTTCCTGCTGTTATTGTTGCCGTGTCTGAGCAATCTTCCATTTGCAGGTGTACCCGGTGAGCACCACAGGGGGTCTGGTCAGTGAGTATGCCTTCATCCGGACTGGACTGCTGGGCTTCATTGGGCCTGGAGGTCTCGTCTTCATCACAGGGAAGATGGACGGCCTCATCATGGTCAGTGGCAGAAGGCACAACGCAGACGACATCGTGGCTACAGCGCTCGCTGTGGAGCCCATGAAGTTTGTCTACAGAGGGAGGTGAGCGGAAGAGCCTGGGGTAGAGGAAGGAGGTGAGCGGAAGAGCCTGGGGTAGAGGAGGGAGGGTGCAGAGCTAGGACTGTGTGGGATAGACCCATCTCAGTCCCCGATAACAAGAGTTCCTGATCATAAGAGTTGATGTGAGAATTATAACGCTGGCACACACCAAAATATAACAACACAAAATATCACAGAACATTAAAAGGAAAGAAAAATATAAAATCCCTCAATTGTATGCACAGCTAAACAGCACTGTTTTAACCTGGTTTTAACCATTGTCAGAGAGGAGGCCTGTCTCACATCTTCAGGAAGATTGTTCCAGATTTTAGCAGCAGTCAGGACTCGAGCTGCTGCATTTTGAATGTACTGCAGCTGTTTTACAGCCTGTTTGGACAGACCTGTGAGCAGGCCATTGCAGTAGTCTAACCTACTGGAGACAAATGCATGAATAAGAATCTCCAAGTCTGCTTTAGACACTATGTTTTTGATCAATTTTTTTTGCAATGTTTTTTAGATGGTAAAAAGCTGCTGATGTTACTGATTTGAAGTGGCTATTAAAATTTAAGTCTGAGTCCATTATTACCCCTAGATTTCTGACCTTGTTTGAAGGTTTTAGGGAGAGAGACTGGAGGTGACAGATGACGCTCTCTCTTTGTTTCTGGGGACCAAAAACAATCATTTCAGTTTTGTTTGCGTTTATCTGAAGGAAGTTATTTTGCATCCACTCACTGATCTGTTGGATACAGTGAAGGAGTGAGTCCACTGGTCCATGTTCTCCTGCAGTCAGTGAGACATAGATCTGAGTGTCGTCTGCATAGTTGTGATAGGACACTTAGTTTCTGCGTATTAACTGACCTAACGGCAGCATGTAGAGATTGAACAGAAGAGGTCCCAGGATCGACCCCTGTGGTACTCCACAGGTCAGGGCCATATGATCTGAGACACAGTTTCCAATCTCCACAAAGTACTTCCTGTCCTCAAGGTAAGACCTAAACCAACTTAAACAACGTTTATAAATAAAGCTTACTTACTTACTTACTTAGAGCGATACCAGCGACGCCAACCCAGTCCTCTAGTCTCTGTAAGAGGATCTCATGGTCGACAGTGTCAAAGGCAGCACTCAGATCTAACAGGATTAGGATTGAGACTTTGCCTGCGTCAGTGTTCAACCGGATATCGATTGTTACCTTGACGAGAGCAGTCTCAGTGCTGTGGTGGGGTCTAAAGCCGGACTGAAACATATCAAATGGGTTGTTGAAGAAATCTATTTAGCTGTTGGTAGACAACTTTTTCAAGGACTTTCCCCATAAATGGCAGATTTGAGATGGGACGATAGTTGTTAAGTACCGTGGCATCCAGGCTGCTCTTTTTTAGCAGGGGCCTGATGACTGCAGTTTTCAGGGCCTTTGGGAATATTCCAGAATGAAGGGACATGTTTACTATCTGTGCGAGTGAAGGTAACAGACTGCTCAGAACAGACTTTAGAAATCTAGTGGGTAGTACATCCAGGCTGCATGTGGAGGAGCTCAGACTGGAGATTATCTCTCGGACAGTTTGAACATTTACAGGTGCAAAGTAAGTTAGCTCAAAGAGCCTTTCTGGCTGTTGGATGGTTATCTGTGGATTGGAGACAATAGCGTTTTTGATGCCTTGAACCTTGTGCAAACTCATTACATTTACGTTTGGAAGTAGGCTCTAATGTCAGCTGAACAGGGGGGTTCGTTAATCTATTAACTGTCCAATCATTGTAAAACCTGCTGCTCCTCCTGCTGATGTTTAGACACAAGTGCTGTGTGTGTGCAGATGTGATCTAAAGCCAAGGACCGCTAGAAAAATCATGTTTTACATGAGATTTCAATGGGAGACGCGTTGGTGCGCGCACAAAGTTAGAAATCCATCCTAAATTAGAGCGCAGCTTCGCGTCAGACGTCCGTCATACACGCGTATAACGCTAGAAGTGTAAATATCATCATAGGTTAACATGAAAAAAAGTTACGCGCGTCTGCTGTGCGTATAACGCGTACGTGCTGTAAAGCGTGATGTGTAAATTAGCAGTTAGAAAACATATGGGATACATGGGTATTTCTGGGATTATAATCGGCCGATCACGGCTTAATTTGCCTGATCGGTGATCGGTGAAATGTGCCAATCAGATGATATGAGGATTCATGCGCACAAGTTACTTTCTCTCGTCAAAATTGCTTAAACAAGCAACTCATGCAACTATCAGTAACAGAGATTCTACAGCGGCAACAACCACACAGTAATGACGTAAGAAACAACATGAAATATGCATGAAAGTTATGGAATTTATTTCCCTCTGCCACCAGCCCTTGTCTTTTGCGGAAAGCGCTGGGTTGAAATGCCATCGCGGAACTATTTGACTGATGTCTGCCTGCCGCAGCTTTACCAAACTGTATATTCTCACATTGACACTCCAAGCTCAGCCAGAGCATGGAGCTATTATAATAACGAGCCAGAGTCACACCGCGCAGACACCAAACACGCTCAGCAGCGAGATGCTGAACTCATCCCGTGTCGGGACTTTGCATGTTATGTTCACAGACATGTTGGATTAAGATGAGTGTAGTGGTAGTACAGACAGTCCAGTGTCGCAGATGCAGCGTTACTGGAAAACTACGTAGTTACGCCTCGGAGCTGTCAGCAGCTTATTGAAAGGAAAATAAAAAGCGCTTCCCTGCATTGGCCAAAGCAGCGCTTGCTTTCCTCTGCGCTCCATGCACAAGTGTAGACAGTGAGCGGCTGTGTAGCGCAGCGGGACTATTCAGGATGATAAACGTAATAAACTAACCCCTGCAAATGCTGAGATGCTAATATTACTGAAGAAAAAACATTGCCTTAACTCTCTTTTTAATCAGTTTAGAAATGCAACCTATACAGTATTGCAGTATTTCATAGCATTTTTTTTTCACGTATCTCAATGCTCTGTAACGTATACTTGTGGTTCCCAACCTTTTTGTCTTGAGTACCCCTAGGGCATTTTATTTATACTATCTAATACCTTGATGGTTTTGAAAGATTAGTTATAAAGTGAATAACTAGTCCTATTCATTTATCAATAATATTATCAATATTTGATCGGATAAGCAATGATCGGTATCGGCAGATCAACATTTTAATGATCGGTGATCGGCCAAAAAATTCCTGATCGGTGCACCTCTATTTTATAAGCCACACTCAAACAGGGTACTGGTTTAAGGACCAGGGTATTGTTACATTGTTGGACTTGGTGTGTGTGTGTGTGTGTGTGTGTGTCTGTGAGATACACGATTATTTTTTTAAACGATTAATTTTTTCAGTTTGATTACCGATGATCCCCCCATTAATTGACTAATATCAATGTATACATTGTGTGTTGATTTACATATCTGAATGAAAAAACATGAATTCCTTAACAAAATTATATATTGCTTTTAAAATTCAAATTCAAAAAAGTAATGAAAATAAACATTTATAATTCAACAGTTATGTTGAACATAGGCCTAGCTTACTTAAAAAAAAATCTTCATTCACAAATAACATCTTACGCTGACACTTTCCTTTTGCCTTAAAGAACGTCTCACCCCCGCTGCCTTCAAGGCCTACGTCACTCACATTCTCTCTTAGATGTATTGTGCTGTGGTGTTGGTTTCCCAAAAACCCCGGTTAGCTTACCGTGTATTTTGCTATTAAGTTCGTGGATTATACTCCGTAAACCGCAAACAGCTGGAGAGATGCAGCTATCACCGTAATCGCAGTAATAAGTGATTCTGTTTACCGGTAAATATCAACCTCCGCGGCGAACGTCATTACCCGCCGACTGCGAGGATATCCCGCTCATTTTTTTTCAGGAAGAGTCCAGACTATCGGTGGCCCCACTCTGCTCAATATTCGTCAACTTTATTAATTCATATCTAGGAAATAAAGGAATCTTCAGAACATTCCACACATTTATGGGATTCTATGAATAAAATATGTCTTATTGATTCGTTGGTTGGTTAGCTTATATTCATGATATTTGCTGCTCAGTAAATCAAATGAACTAAGTGAGTAAGACCGCCGACCTCTTTTTCACCACACGCGTTGCCTCAGGCGCAGCGTTTCCCTGTGGTCTTGCCTTGCTAATTTAAAAGTAATGAGGCCCTGCTTCCTGGCCTCTGGCTGTGAGGCCCACCACCGTCATCAGTCTCGGTGCTGCCTCTGTGTAGATCACACGTCTGTCTCGGACTGGGTGTTCCTCGAGGCTTTAAGGGGGTGTAGGAAGGAGCGATCCTGTTTGTCCCGCATGTTTTTTTGTTTAACGCATCCTGCGCCGAATTGCAAATTGTTACTCAGGGGACTTCCCATGCATACCGTAGGCGCACATATATAATAATATATAGGGATCAGGAGCTTTCTGTCGACGACCCACACGCACCATGACATGGATCATATTTCTTGAGCATCCCAACCCGCCCGAAACCAGCGGGACCCGAGGGTGGACTGCGGGTTTCGGGCCGGACACCCGCGCACCTCGCATGTCCTGTTAGGGCTGCAGGAGCATTTGTTCCTCCATTATTTTAATGGGACTTTGGTCCATGCACACTGTAAAAAAGATAAAGTTAGTTCACTCAAAATTTCCAAAGCAACCAGGCTGCGCAAGGTTTTTGAGTTGAAGGCATTAATTAATTCTTCATAGTTTTGAAAGAAACACACTTATTATGTTGTGACAGTTATGTTTCCAAGTTTGCCACTAAGTGTTTTAAATTCATTACTGGAAATTTCAAGTCTGTAAAACTTATTTTTTTAAGTTCAGATTACTGTCCCTACAATAACTTACCTAATTTGTGTTTAAATTTAGCCCCACCATTTAAAGATCCTGATGTTTATTTTATTATTGCGTTTCAAGGACCAGGTCCCTTGGGTAGGGGAAAACCGGAGCACCCGGAGGAAACCTATGCAGACACGAGAACATGCCAATTCCCACACAGAAAGGCCTGTCCGACCGGGATTCGAACCCAGGACTTGTGTCAGAAGCGACGAGGCTATCCACTCAGCACCGTGCCGCACACCACTGTGACCAGGCGGGGACCTTCTGTTTCTAAGACTGAGCCAGAAATTATTACGGGCTACTTTGGCTTGGCCCAGTCGTTTAGGTTGGTAAACAATAAATACAGTGATTTTTGTGGTCAAATTAGTTTGTTCCAAAATGTTGAATTGAGCTGGTTGCCATAACACCTATTTAAATAGCGCAAACGCAGATAAGTGACCTCACTATAGCTCGCGTGAACTGTAAAACACGACAACTCAAAAATTGTTCACCTTACTCAGATTTTTGCATTCACTGACAATAAAATTTCCAGTTGGAATGGAACTATCTGTGAGCCACTTGAACTTTCAGAAGTTCATACAACTTCAAAAGTCAAATCACTTAATATATCAAATAAGATGAACTTTTCATCAGAAACTTCAGGAAAGTGAGTTGACGAAAATTAGACGCATAGGCAGGGATCTTTGCACACCAGAGGCAACTTGGCAAGTTTTTATTCACAACAGGTGGTGATTCAGGCAGAAACAATAAAACAGGGGGAAACAGATATCTGGTTATATTGGCTCGTCAGTCAGCCTAAAACAACGGATACACAAACGTGCAGATATACAATCAAAGACCTTGTGTGTTTGTACTTCATATTTTCTCTTGTTTTTGTTACTACTATACAGGCCCATGGCTCTTCTTTGTTCAAAAGTTCCAAACTGGCAATTGTATTGTCAGTGAATGCAAAAATTCTTAGTAAGGTGAACCAATTTTGAGTTGTATTTTTTACAGTCCAGCACCAGAAGTGCATTAATGTGAGTTTATAACCACATTATTTAAAAGATATAAATGCAGAGCTTAATATATATATGATTCGCAGTTTGCTCTCCCTCTGGTCTCCCTCTGGTCTCTCCTCTCTGGTCTCTCTGCTCTCTCTCTGGTCTCTCTCTAGTCTCTGTCATAGAAGCAATAGTTTTAGAGCCAGGAACCAGAGATATGTGTTTTTTCATAGTTCTTCATAGTTGTTGTGGTGTGAAAGTTACGACCCCGAGCTTTAATCAAAGCCCGAACAGTCTTTGGACGTGTCTGTGTAGAACATCTGTAAGTGGATCATGGATAAGTTGCTTTCATTGCTGATTAGATTAACTCTCACAGAGCTGTCTTCTGTGAGAGAGTGATGAAGAGGAGAGAGTGATGAAGAGGAGAGAGTGATGAAGAGGAGAGCCCCAGTCACATGAGGCCGACTACTCAGTTAGAAACATGTTGTTGTCTGAGTCACTTTTTGACTCTTTGGGCTGCGCTCTTCTTTTCATGTTTATGTCTGAAAAAAGTCATAAGATGAGGCCAGAAATACATGTATTTGAAAACTGCGTTAGTCCTGGTTTAGTCTCTTCTTTAGTCCTGCTTTAGTCCTGCTTTAGTCCTGCTTTAGTCCTGCTTTAGTCCTGATTTGGTCTGGCTAGTCCTGCTTTAGATCTGCATTAGTCCTGCATTAGTCCTGCTTTAGTCCTGCTTTAGACCTGCTTTAGTCCTGCTTTAGTCCTGCTTTGGTCTGGCTTTACGCTTTAGACCTGCTTTGGTCTGGCTAGTCCTGCTTTAGATCTGCATTAGTCGTGCATTAGTCCTGCTTTAGTCCTGCTTTAGACCTGCTTTAGTCCTGCTTTAGTCCTGCTTTAGTCCTGCTTTAGTCCTGCTTTAGTCCTGCTTTAGTCCTGCTTTAGACCTGCTTTAGTCCTGCATTGGTCCTGCTTTAGTCCTGCATTAGTCCTGCTTTAGTCCTGCTTTAGACCTGCTTTAGTCCTGCTTTAGTCCTGCTTTAGTCCTGCTTTAGACCTGCTTTAGTCCTGCTTTAGTCCTGCATTAGTCCTGCTTTAGTCCTGCTTTAGTCCTGCTTTAGTCCTGCTTTAGACCTGCTTTAGTCCTGCTTTAGCCCTGCTTTAGTCCTGCTTTAGTCCTGCTTTAGACCTGTTGTAGACCTCCTTAAGTCCTAGTTTTCTCTGGTTGTACTACTACTATATTGTGTTGTCGGTGTGAAAAACCACAGAAAGCGGATTCTCCTGAGACCAGAGCACAGATGCATTTAGGAGCACAGGGAAAAGCCTCATGTCAGAGCTGTGTGTTTTTGTAGCATTGAGGCCACGCCCTTTTTCTGATCTTTGTGGTGAGGCACTCTGCTGTTGTTTCATTGTTTCGCATAACGAGCCGTGGAGCTGTGTTGGGGTGAATGAAGCTCTCATCGTTACAGTTTGGCCTAAGGAAAAGGAAAAAGTTTATTGCTCCATTTGGATGAGAAACGTAGAAGTTCATAAGGATGTCATTCTCTCTGATCTCTCTCTCTCTGGTCTTTCTCTCTCTGGTCTCTCTCTCTCTGGTCTTTCTCTCTCTGGTCTCTCTCTCTCTGGTCTTTCTCTCTCTGGTCTCTCTCTCTCTCTGGTCTCTCTTTCTCTAGTCTCTCTCTCTCTGGTCTCTCTCTCTCGGGTCTCTCTCTCTCTGGTTTCTCTCTCTCTAGTCTCTCTCTCTCTGGTCTCTCTCTCTCTCTCTAGTTTCTCTCTCTGGTCTCTCTCTCTCTGGTTTCTCTCTCTCTAGTCTCTCTCTCTCTGGTCTCTCTCTCTCTGGTCTCTCTCTCTCTAGTTTCTCTCTCTGGTCTCTCTCTCTCTAGTTTCTCTCTCTGGTCTCTCTCTCTCTAGTCTCTCTCTCTCTGGTCTCTCTCTCTCTGGTCTCTCTCTCTCTGGTCTCTCTCTCTCTAGTTTTTCTCTCTGGTCTCTCTCTCTCTGGTTTCTCTCTCTCTAGTCTCTCTCTCTCTGGTCTCTCTCTCTCTGGTCTCTCTCTCTCTAGTTTCTCTATCTGGTCTCTCTCTCTCTAGTTTCTCTCTCTGGTCTCTCTCTCTCTAGTCTCTCTCTCTCTGGTCTCTCTCTCTCTGGTCTCTCTCTCTCTGGTCTCTCTCTCTCTAGTTTCTCTCTCTGGTCTCTCTCTCTCTGGTCTCTCTCTCTCTAGTTTCTCTCTCTGGTCTCTCTCTCTAGTCTCTCTCTCTCTGGTCTCTCTCTCTCTCTAGTTTCTCTCTCTGGTCTCTCTCTCTCTCTGGTCTCTCTCTCTCTAGTCTCTCTCTCTGGTCTCTCTCTCTCTAGTTTCTCTCTCTGGTCTCTCTCTCTCTGGTCTCTCTCTCTTGTCACATCATAAGCATCAACAGAGACTAAGTAGAGCTGCTCCAGTCTCTACATTCTCCATGTGGGCATCTTTAGACCCTCACCTTCCAGAGCTGTGGCCTCGTGTTGGACTGGAGGAGTGGGGAGAGAGTGGGGGAGAGTGGGGGGGGGGGGGGGGGGGGGGAGAGTGGGGGGGGAGGGGGGGGGGGGGGGGGGGGGGGTGGGGGTTGAGGGTCTGGGGGGTAGGTTGTGTCCCATTTCTGGATGAGAGACCCCCTGTGGTGCTCTCTGCAGCTGGATCACACCACGGCCAGACACCTGCTCCAGCAACACTCTGAACCACACACACTGACAAATTTCTCTCTCTGGTCTCTCTCTGGTCTCTCTCTGGTCTCTCTCTAGTCTCTCTCTAGTCTCTCGTCTGCCTCAGGTCTCTCTCTGGTCCCTCTCTGGTCTCTCTCTGGTCTCTTTCTGGTCTCCAGGGCGTGGCACATGTGAGAGTAGAGATTAGAATGGCACAGGAAGCTTGACCGTATATGGACGTGTGTTCTGTTTATGAAAGTCATGCTCTGTCTGTGTCTGTCCTCAGAGAATACTGTCATTTTGAACAAAGCAACAGTCAATAATCAGTAATATATTTTATATAATATTATAATAATTTCTGGACCTGGTTTTAGTTCCTGCTCATATTTCAGTTGCATTCACACATCGATGAAAGAGGGACTAAGTTCTTGGTCTTGGTCTGGTCTTTGTCTGGGTCTGGGTCTGGTCTGGTCTTGGTCCAGATCTCGACTTGGTCTGGTCTGGTCCTGTCTTGTTTTGGTCTTTTCCAGACCCGTTCTGTTCTTGGTCCAGAGTCCGGTCTTGTGTCCTGACATCTGGTTTTGATCTTGGTCTTGGTCATGGACTGGTCTTGGTCCGGGTCCGGGTCTGGTCTCCCATCGATCATTACCCCAATCTCTTAAATGGGTACAGTGTTCTGCAGTGTTCCACACAGTCTGTGTGCAGCGCCCTCTGGTGGCAGCACAAGGACTTACAGACGGAAGCAATACTTCCCTTCACACTTGTTTCTCTAAACATTTAAAAGTTTGTGTCTGAGACCTCGATAGTCTCATTATGAAACGCACTCACAAATAAACAATGTGCCTTTTTCCCCTTTAGAGATAAGTCTTTGTTTTTACAGCGAGCTTTAATGATCGCAGGTTTCAGGTCATTCTAATCATCTGTAAATATTCACAGGACCCAAAATCAATGGTCTCCCTCTGGACTCTTTCTGGTCTTTCTCTGGTCTCTCTCTGGTCTCTCTCTGGTCTCTCAGGTGAACCGGAGGAGTGACCTAAAAGAGACCAGAGAGAGACCCTGTAAGCAGGGACCAGGACCGAGGAGAATTATAGCATCAATATCTTGCAATGTCTCCTCCGAGGGTCACGTTCTCCTCCACGCACATGTCTTTTGTATGTTTTATAACCTGAATAATCCTGGAGCTTGTGACCTCTGACCTCTGTGAGCCTAACCCTGTCTGGATCTAATGAAAGAGAGAGTCTTCTGCCACAGAGTGAGAGTCCATGACAACGCGGCTCAGTCTCAATGTGGATCTGAAACTGGTTCAAACAGTCTCACTCTCTCTCTACTCTCTCGCTAGCTCTCTCTCTCTCCTCTCTCGCTCTCTCTCTCTCTCTCTCTCTCTCTCTCTCTCTATCATCTCTCTCTCTCTCTCTCTCTCTCTCTCTCCGTCTCTCTTTCTCTCTCTGGCCTCTCTCTCTGGCCTCTCTCTCTCTCTCTCTCTCTCTCTCTCTCTCTCTCTCTCTCTCTCTCTCTCATCTGCTCTCTCCTCTCTCTCTCTCTCTCCTCTCTCTCTCTCTCTCTCTCGTCTCTCTCTCTCTCCTCTCTCTCTCTCTCTCTCTCTCTCTCTCTCTCTCTCTCTCTCTCTCTCTCTCTCTCTCTCTCTCTCTCTCTCTCTCTCTCTCTCTCTCTCTCTCTCTCTCTCTCTTCTCTCTCCGGTCTCTCTTCTCTTCTCTGGCCTCTCTCTCTGGCCTCTCTCTCTGGCCTCTCTCTCTGGTCTCTCTCTGGTTTCTCTTTCTGGTCTCTCTCTTTCTTGTCTCTCACTGGTCTCACTCTCTGGACTCTCTTTGGTCTCTCTCTCTCTAGTCTCTCACTCTCTGGCCTCCTCCTAGTCCTCCTCCTCCTCACCTGGGACCTTCGCACACAGCTCGTCTGTGACCTACAGCTGTGTACAGAGCTGCGGCAGCTCAAAGCCTCTGTGTTTACTCTGTGTTTACTCTGTGATAAAAGCTGAGGATTCTGGGAACGAGCGTCCGCCGATACATATGGATCTGAGGCCCCTGTTTGCGTTGATCATTCAGAGCCGGTCGCTGTGTCCTTGAACGACCACGAGGCGAAGACCCAGACCACAAACACATTCTGATAAACCAAATCTCATCCCAGCCACAGAGAGAGAAAGAGAGAGAGAAGAGAGAGAGAGAGAGAGAGAGAGAGAGAGACCAGAGACCAGAGACAGAGAGCGAGAAAGAGAGAACAGAGAGAGAGAGACCAGAGACCAGAGAGAACAGTGAGAGAGAGAGACCAGAGATCAGAGAGACAGAGACCAGAGACCAGAGAGAGAGAGAACAGTGAGAGAGACTAGAGAGAGACCATTTCTTCCTGTAAACACAAGCTCTGGCCACGTTTCCACCATCATATATTTGATGTTGATGCATTTACCTCTTGTCGACGTGTTTTCACTCCAACATGAACCGCCATAAAAACCAACAGAGGAAATCAAATCCGGAAACATAAATGCAAAGTACCTGATCGAAGATGGCGCCAGTGTGTGCGGCTCGCTGTCTCTCTCTCAGGGCGTTAGCTGTATTTTTATTGTTTATATGGATTGTCACATCCAAAGTCAACTCTCTGATCGTGTATGATCGCCAAACGCTTTTGAATCTCCGTCCTCCACTTGATAATGTGGTAAAGTTTGAGCACAATGGCCAGAAGACTTTCTCTGCCCCACTCCTTTCTGGCATACCGGCTTACCTGCGCCACGGGCCAGCTCTTCCTCCGCGCAGAGCACGCAGACGCCGGGGGAAACGGAGCGGTCGTCTGGTGAAACTGAGAGCGATGTCCCGCACCCCGTTGCGTCTTTTGGAGAATATTGAACCGGATTATCATCGTTTCATCCCGTGGCGCACTCTGGATCCCCCTTCTCCTTGCCTGATTCAGCTGAGTTCGGGTGCGTTCTCCTCGACTCGCCCTCTGCCCTTTCGTGTTCCTGAGCGGCGTGGAGTAAACGCCCGTAACCTGCGTTCGTTGTGCCTGGCTCCTCCTGCGGCTACTGCCCCAGCCCGGGCTACAGCCAAAATAGCATTGGTGAATGCTAGGTCGTTGGCCAACAAAACGTTCATTCTGAAGGATTTCTTCTTAAACCTCAAGCTGGATTTCTTGTGCGTCACAGAGACTTGGATGGCTGTCGGTGAGTCCGCTGCTTTTGCTGAACTTATTCCCCCCGAGTGCGCTTATTTCAATTCCCCGAGGATAACTGGTCGGGGTGGTGGTGTAGCGACACTGTACAAAAACAGCTTTACATGTAAGCAACTCACGCTAACGGCGTTATATTCGAGCTTTGAAATAAATGTATTTGAACTGGGTTCGTCTCCGCGGATGTTGTGCGCTGTTGTGTACAGACCGCCTAAATATAATAAGAACTTTATCACGGACTTTGCTGACTTTCTTTCCGAAATAATGCCCAAATATGATCAAGTTTTAATTGTGGGGGATTTTAATATACATGTGTGTTGTCCTGATAAGCCACTGGCAAAAGACTTCCTCAATCTTATTGACTCTTTTAATCTCGCTCAGTGTGTTTCTGGGCCGACTCAGGAACGTGGACACACGCTAGACCTGGTTTTAACACACGGCTTTAGTGCCTCCAATGTGACTGTTCATGAGGCCTTCTTTTCTGATCATATGCCAGTTGTTTTTGATATTCCTGTCTTGTGCAAGGTGGTTGAACCATGCGCCGCAGCGCGGCAGTGTCGTGTAATTAACCCTGTTACTGCTGCGCAGTTCTCCACCGTCTTCCTCCAAAACCAGGTTATGGCTTATTTGGGGTCTAGGCACAGTGATGTAGATCTAGAGACACTTTGTTCTCACTTTAATTCACTATGTCAAAGCTCTCTGGATGTAGTTGCCCCACTCAAGACAAAGCTCCCCAAGCTCAAAAGTGAACCTTGGCTAAATGAGGCAACACGCACTGCCAGGCGTGATTGTAGGAGAGCTGAGCGAAAGTGGAAGAAGGACAAGCTACAAGTTTCTTTTCAGATCCTTCAAGAAAGCTGGTGCACTTATCAAAAAACTGTGAAGCATGCAAAAACTAAGCATTTTTCCAATATTATTCTATCAAACAGTCATAATCCTCGTTTTCTGTTTAAGACTATTGACTGTGTGCTTAATGCTCCCAGACCATCTTGTATGGAAACCTCAGTGGAATTATGTGAAAGGTTCTCAAGCTTCTTCACTAATAAGGTAGAAAATACCAGGGCTTCCATTGTACTGCCCACTTCTGACCCATCCATCCCTTTTTCTTGTACTGCTGTCTTTAATAATTTTGCGCGTGTTAGTCTGCCCTTCTTGAGTGACTTAGTTGGTCGAATGAAACCCTCTGGTTCACCATTCGATGCACTTCCACCCAGACTTCTTAAGGAAGTTTTTCCCACTATAGCGCCATTTGCTGTTGACATTATCAATGGTAGTTTAACTACTGGGACAGTCCCCACTTGTTTTAAACATGCTGCTGTTCAACCACTGATTAAGAAGCCTGGCCTTGATTCATCCATTTCAACAAATTTTAGGCCCATTTCAAAACTCCCCTTTCTCTCCAAGGTATTGGAGAAAGTGGTCTACGGCCAAATAAAAACATTTTTGGAGGAGTCCAACATTCTTGAGACGTTCCAGTCAGGGTTCAAGAATCGTCACAGCACCGAGACAGCCCTGCTAAGAGTACTTAATGATGTGCTTTTAGCCACAGACTCTGGCCACTGTGTTGCACTTGTCCTGCTTGATCTAACCGCAGCCTTCGACACAATAGATCATCAGATACTTCTGTCTCGCTTGGAGAGCTGGGTGGGAATTCGTGGTAGTGCCCTTAAGTGGTTTAGGTCCTACCTTACGCACAGGAGTTTTTGTGTTCGAATCGGAGATGTAGAGTCCGCCACTGCTCCCATAAAATATGGTGTGCCCCAGGGCTCTATACTTGGCCCTCTTCTGTTCTCACTATACCTCCTGCCACTCGGGTCCATCTTGCGTAAGCACAATGTTGCTTTCCATCTCTACGCTGATGACAGCCAGATTTATTTACCGTTGGAACATGGCAATGGATATTGTACAAAGCAACTTTTGAAGTGTATTGAGGAAGTTCATGAATGGCTGTCACTAAATTTTCTACATTTAAATGACAAAAAGACTGAGGTCTTGCTGCTCGGCCCAAAAGATGCCCCCTCCTCTTTTGTGGATTTGGGTCCTTTAGAAGAATACTTAAAACCAACTGTGACAAACCTCGGTGTGACGCTGGACAGTGCTCTGAAGCTTGACGTTCAGATCAGATCTGTTGTAAAGTCCAGCTTTTATCAGCTCAGGCAACTGTCCAAAGCAAAACCATTTGTTCCTCAGCATTTATTTGAGATCTTAATTCATGCTTTTATCACAAATCGTTTAGACTATTGTAATGCACTTTATTTTGGACTCAATCAGTCGTCTCTCGCTCGACTTCAACTTGTACAAAATGCTGCTGCTCGCCTTTTAACTGGCACCAAAAGGCGAGAGCACATTACACCTGTTTTGAGGTCACTGCACTGGCTCCCTATTTCATATCGTGTTGAGTTTAAGATAATTTTATTTGTTTTTAAATGTCTTCATGGTCTTGCTCCTCAGTATCTGTCTGACCTGTTGCAGCCCTATACCCCTGCACGCTCCCTGAGGTCAGCAGATCTGTCTTTGCTGGTTGTTCCCAAAACAAAAAGAAAAACCAGAGGCGACCGTTCTTTCGCTGTTGCTGGTCCTAAACTGTGGAACGCACTGCCCCTGCACCTCAGACAGACAGAGTCTCTTGTTCCTTTTAAATCCTCTCTTAAAACACACCTTTTTTCCTTGGCTTTTAACACAACCTGAGAAGTTCGACTTTGGAATGTTTTGTACTTTTGTTTTTACTGTTTTATTAATGTAATCCTCATAGTTGTGTTCAGCACTTTGGTCGACGCTGTTTTTTTTAAAGTGCTTTATAAATAAAGTTGGATTGGATTGGAACATGTGCCTCCAGCCAAAGTTACATTCTCCAGTGACTAAACTAGTGCAGCTAGCATGTTCGCCGATTCGGAAGTACCGTCTAATAATATAATAAACGTATGCCGCACCTCCGTGAACACATACTGCTGTTATATAAAGTCACCTCCGTGAACACATACTGCTGTTATATAAAGTCTGAAGGTCTCTGGATACAGAGACGCTGCAGAGCTGCATTATTGGAGAAGTACTTTACACAAAGAGCCGCTAGCTTAACTCCGCTAGCCCAGGACTTTTAGTCTGAACACCCCAAGCCTCTGTAATTTAGAGAATGTGCGTCTACTGCGCATGGAATTTGCGTTCCAGCGTTGGCGGTCTGAACGCCCCATAAGACGGCACTCGTGACGTCATAGATTACGTCGATGCGTTGTCCCAGCCCTACTATGTATGTATGCATATGTATATGTTCTTTACCCGTTTCAGGATAGCAGTGTTTTCAGTGACGGTTCTCAGAGACGAGAGGATCGTGGTGGTGGCTGAACAAAGACCTGACTCCACAGAAGAAGACAGTTTCCAGTGGATGAGCCGAGTGCTGCAGGTGACTTTAACATCACAACTAATGCATGGAACTAGGAACTGTGCCGGTCACTGTGGCTGTGTATGGTTCTATGGAATGTTTTTGTGAGATCACTTTTTCCTCCTTTTCTTCTCTTGAGTTGAATCCATTTGAGATTCAGGTGAAAACAGAACAAAATCCAACATTAATTCACTTTTACATTTATTTTTTATATAATATACATTGAGTTTAAGAACATCCTCAGTACAATTTATTTTTAGAGTTGATTATCAGCCCCGTTGTGTGTGTAAAATCATGAACTGGTGAAAGACAATTAACTGATTTGAATAATTTCTTGGTTGTGGACATTTGTGACAGGACTGGCCTTGTCTTTCCCTCTACATTCATTGTGTTCTTTAAATGTCATAACTACTTAAAGTTGGTGTCAGTAAACGCCTCCTGTGACTCTGTGCAGGCCATCGACAGTATCCACGGTGTGGGAGTCTTCTGTTTGGCTCTGGTTCCGGCTAACACTCTGCCCAAGACCCCCCTGGGGGGCATCCACCTGTCGGAGATCAAACAGCTGTATTTAGAGGGAGGACTGCACCCGTGTAACGTGCTCATGTGTCCGCACACGTGTGTCACCAACCTGCCCAAGCCCAGACAAAAGCAGCCAGGTAACAGGCTACATGTTCTCCTGTGGGTTCAGGGCCTGGTCAGAATGCGGATGCATAACGCAAAGTTTTGCAATATTTAATTAAATATCTTTTTAATTTTTGTGTTTAGTCCATAATTTACATCTGTGGTGTATGTTTCCCTTGTAATTCCCCCGAGTATAGGTTGTTTTCTTCTACTGATAAATGTATTAGCTGCATTTTGTTAAACTAGTTGATAATGTAGTGTCCCTTGGCTTTGACGATGGTAAGAAAGTGTTGTTTGTTCAGTTTAAAAGCGATGCCATTTTAATTCATTATTGGTTAAAAACAGTCCATTGAATTCATGCATGTTAGCGTTAAAATCTTCAGTGCCCGAAGAACCATCCCAAACGGCATCAGTGCTCATGCACTACCCTGCACTACAGTCATCCCATACTCCCCTCTAGTGGCAAACCCTGAGCACACATTTTGGCTCCAACTGATTGTATTATAATGATAATGCTGTAGACTCTATGGCATTGCATGTGTTGCAGATAACTCTGAAGGGCTATTAGAGAATAATTATGTATAAGGTCCTGTGTGTTCAAGGATAACGTTTTAATTGTTTGCACTTCAGTTAATGTGCAGACCATAATAAATGTGACTTTTGAGAGTTATTTTCAATTCTCAATTTTGTATTACAATTGAATACTATGAGGGACATGAATTAGCCTGACTCTGGCCAGACCCTTGTAGTTCTCTTCACATTGTCTGGGTCTGAGCTAGCCTGACCATAGCCATCCGTACACTCCGCTCAATCCTCATTTCACTGCATGTAACGTCTGGGTCTGGTCCCTGTGTTTGCGAATACAATCGGTCGTATTTCGACCGGCTACTCAGAGAGCGCGGAAGGCGGGTGTTTTAGGTCGGTGCTGGTGACGTCAAGAGTTTGCGCCGAACGGGCAGGTTGTAGTTTGGCAATGGCGAAGAATGCGATAGTAAAGTAATCCGGTCTGGTTCTGTCAAAAAATTGAAGCAGGAGCAAGAAGAATGTTTAGCAAATGTAATCGCTGGTCAAGATTGTGGCGCTACTCCCCGCGGGCTCCGTTAGTGGCAGAGGAGATGGCTAGGCTAAATGCTAACAACACACTCGGGCGCATTACATACGTCACGGTAAACTCGGATCCAATCGGTTCTGCAAATGGAGTTAACCCCTCCCACCTGTTCACAGAGCTCAATGGAGCAAATCCAGACCTTAGTATGAAATGTAATTTGTACTAAGGTGTGGTACGACCAGGCTAGGTCTGAGCCATAGCGGATGGATTTCAGAAGCAGGGCCTTGTAAAAAAAAATCCTTGTATGTGATTGGGTAAACCACTTGTCTGTTATCTTGAATGACGTGTTCCTTCAACCACTCATATTGAAGCACACAACTCCCATGGGTTGCCAAATGCCGGCAAGATTTTCCAGCCCAAAACCCGTGAGAATGCCCAAAAAAAAAACACCCAGAAAAGTTTTTTTGGCTAAAAACGTAAAGTAATCAACATAGACTATCATGTTTCTGTCTTTCTATTTATTACCTACAAGTCTCTTGGAACAAAAGTATGCGGGAAACCACCCAACCTGGCAACCCTGCTGCATAGTGTGGTAAACAGGAACACTTAAACTAGTACTTCAACCAAACTTTACTCCAACATCTGACTCTTATGCCGCGTTTAGACCGGATCATGCGTTGCGTCGGCTTTCAATGCAAAGTCAATGCAAAGTCAATGGTGACGCGTTCGAGCATCAAAATGCTTGTGCGTCTCGGAATGCACGCACGGACTGCTCATTAGAGACGCGCAGGAAAGTCGCGGGGGAGGTGCAGGAGCGGAATATTGACGCACGCAGGAGATAAATATTGCTGAACATTTCCTCGGACGTTCGTGCATCGACCAATCAGAGCTGCAAAGTGATCACGGGGACAGAAGCGGTCTGAGCGAGCAGACTGAACATACGGTAAACAGCCAAAACAGGAGCTACAGTGCCTTGCAAAAGTATTCAAAGTATTCATTGGCATTTTGTGTGTTTTGTTGCCTCACAACCTGGAATTAACATGGATTGTTTGAGGATTTGCATCAGTTAATTTACAGAACATGCCCACAACTTTGAAGATGTTGTCTTTTTATATTGTGAAGCAAACAACAAATAGGACAAAATAACAAAAGGTCAATGTGCATAACAATTCACCCCCCTAAAGTCAATACTTTGTAGAGCCACCTTTTGCGGCAATCAAAGTTCCAAGTTGCTTTGGATAAGTCTCTATGAGCTTGCCACATCATTTGAAGAATCAGCCAAAGTCTGGGATCACGTCTTTAATTCAGACAGAAGACATGTTTTATTGTCAATGGTAGAGACAGCACGAACAAAGCACACGAACACAGATACAACAGAATGCAAGTGTATTATACAGAGCGGAGGCATGGAGACCTCCAATCAGCAGCTGCCATAGTGCCAGCAGAGATAGTCAAAACAAGTAGTGGAAAAGTACAGGCTTCTGCACATGTAAGAATGATGAGTTTAACTTTAACAAAAGTTGCTTAAAAGTGTTATCAAATCTCAAATCTTATCAAAGTTTCTTTGTAGAGCGCCTTTCATACACAGTGCAACACAAAGCGCTTAACAGTCCACATCAGCCAAAGCATAAATCATCACATAAAACAAACATCCATCCATCCATCCATTTTCTTCCCTTTAATCCATTTCTGGGTCAGGGGGGTGACAGTCAGAGATGCCACCCAAGTCTCATAGCACCAGCCCCTCACTGACCCTCTGCAGGTGGTGAGTCCACAGGAGGACGGCTGCTCTCTGACTGTGAGCATAGCCTTGATCTTTCAGTGGGGGCTTTGGGCAAAGTGGGGTTAAGTGTCTTGCCCAAGGACACAACGACAGCAGTCATCAGTGGGAGTCGGTGGAGAAGGTGCAGAGGTGGGAAGGGAGGTTTGTTTTCTGATAAAACAAACATCAGAATCATAATTAAAACATTAAAATCACACAAGAATTTTAAACCATTAGAGCTTTACAATTACACAAGGTGTTAAAAAATAAATAAATAACCACAGTGCATTAAAAATTGAGATAAAATCCTTCAGTTGTATGCACAGGCAAACAGAACAGTCTTTAACCTGGATTTGAACATTGTCAGAGTAGACGCCTCTCACATTTTCAGGGAGACTGTTCCAGATTTTAGCTGCATAAATCTGAAATGCGCCTCCCCATGTTTGATTCTCACTCTGGACACCAGCAAAACGCCAGTCCCTGTGCTCCTCAGAGTCCGAGCCGGTTCATATGGCACCAACATATCACCAATATATTTTGGTACAAGGCCATGGAGAGACTTGTACACAAGCAGTGCTGTTTTAAAGTCTATTCTCTGAGCCACAGGAAGCCAGTTCAGAGACCTGAGGACTGGACTAATGTGGTCGTACTCCCTGGTTCTAGTCAGGACTCGAGTTTCTGCATTTTGAATGTACTGCAGCTGTTTGACAGCCTCTTTGGACAGACCTGTTGGCAGGCCATTGCAGTAGTCTAACCCAGTGGTTCTCAAACTTTTCACACCAAGTACCCCCTCAGAAAATACTTGCCTCTCCAAGTACCACCACAAATGACCAACACTACACAGTAGCGTAATAAGCCTAAGTATTCATCAAAAACAAGGCAGAGGTTTCATTCCTAAAGAAGTATATTTAATGTAATATTTTACAGTTTCAACAGTAAGACTGCGCTTAAATATAGGAAAAAAGAAAAAAAATTGATTGATTGATTAAATAATGATTCAATTAAAATGTTTCATTCATTGCGAACTGCAAAGCCTCACTGTGAGTGATATTCTGGAGTGGGATCTTTGTCTTGGACTCTGGTGCACTTTAGTTTCTAAGGCTTGTTCTGCTGCCCTCTGACATCTGTCGTTTACTCACAGAGACATGTTCATGTTTGGATCAAATGATCTTTTGTTGCTCTGTTCCTTTTGCACAGAACTGGGAAAAAAAAACGTTTGTTTTTGCTGCTCCTTCTACATGGAACGTGTTACAAAAAGACTAGAAAGGATCTGATCTTATTTCCTTGAATGCTTTTAGATCCAGATTGAGACATCTTCAGTGAAATCCTGTAACTGTTTTTATAATCCGTAATTTTAAGAAATTGTGTGTTAGTGTTGTATAATCTGTATGTGGCTGTTTTATAATTTGTATGTGACTGCTTTATAATCTGTAATTTTACATAATATTTGTACACAAAAAAGAGGTTCTCATTGACTGCCAGCCATTTTTGATGACTTCACTGATTTTTAAGACTCACGGAATATTGTGTGCTATGAAAAATATGAAACCAGAGTCTGAAAGACTGGACTGTCTACGTTCAGCAGCAAAAAGAAGTTTGTTCTTAGTTTGTTTCGTTCTCCTGTGATCTCCAGTCGAAAAAAGGAGAGTGTAACAAGAAGCACCAGTCTTTGAAAAAAGCTGAGAAAATGAGGTGTTTGTGAAAACAGACGAACTGCCGAAAAGTGATTGTAAAACTATTTAGTTTGACTTTAGCATCTCCTCAAACATGTTCAGGATCTTACATGTTAGAAAACAGCAACAAGTTATGAGAAAGTGTTTTTGATGTAAAATAATAAGTTTTATGGCACACACATCCACAAAGTGTTGCTCGAATGTTTCAAAATGTACTCATCCAAAAAATGTCAAAATGTACATATTAAAAGTAGAGCCCATGAAAAACTATGGCAGAAAGAATGTCCAGTATTCATCCATTAGGTGGCGCTGTATTTATGTCAATAACAGTAAATCAAAGAATAACAAAATTACAATGATAAACACTATACATGACCATATATCAAAGTGAATACTTATACTTATAGTATAAGTGTAAGAGAATACTTTTGTGTGTTTGGGCACGCATGTATGTGCGTTTGGGCACGCATGTATGTGCGTTTATGCACGCGTTTGTGTGTGTCTGTGTGGTTACATCTACAGAGCGTCTGTTTAGTCCAGCGAGCGCTGTGACCATAACTGGACTTTGACGCTGGCTCCTGGTGCGGACTCAGTGATAGTTTTAGCAATAGTCCACTTTTCTGTGGCTTTTTTTGGGGTGCACCGCTGGTCTGCTGCCCTGATCCTCCACATGGTCTGCTGCCCTGACCCTCCACATGGTCTGCTGCTCTGACCCTCCACATGGTCTGCTGCCCTGACCCTCCACATGGTCTGCTGCTATGACCCTCCACATGGTCTGCTGCTCTGACCCTCCACATGGTCTCTGTCAGCTCTGGAGACACATTTACTGCTCAAACTGCCTCCAAATGTAGCCTCACCCTGACTATTTTACTCCATGTCTGCTTCACCTTTGTCTCTCCTGCTCAGAGTGCTCAGACAGTGATCTTTGACCAAACCAGGGAGTTCTGCTGCCACCTGCTGGCTTAATAAAATACTGTCTACAGCCAAACCCCAGACTGTATGATACAGGGGACACAGACTGACAGGAAAATATTGAAAAACAATGTTGTCCTCAAATGACATCCATGGCTCTCAATGAGTTAATTCCTGGTAAAAAAAAAAAAATTCACAGATTCTTTGGCGTACCCCTAGAGGGCGCCCGCGTACCACTAGGGGTACCCCAGTTTGAGAAACACTGGTCTAACCTACTGGAGACAAATGCATGATTAAGAATCTCCAGGTCTGCTTTGGACACTATATTTCTAAAGGCGCGTTCAGACCAAAAGCTTCAAAAAGCTTTTGACGCGCTTCAACTAACGCCGGGTTATTTTTGTCACTTTGGTGCTCGAAGCTTTTGACGCGCCTGACGCAGATGGGAGGAGCTTCACTGTTGCAGGACAACGGTGGATTTTCCAGAGAGGAGCAAGCCTTTATTTGTTATATAAAGCAAAATAACGTTGTTTTGGGGTTTCTACAAAACATGTTCTGGGTTCAACACAGACTTGAGTGGCTGCAGTGTTTGCAGAGTTTTGTCATTTACTCCAAAAGAAGCGTACGGAGGAGTTTCGCTTTCAGCTGTACTTCCGCATGTCACTCTCCCAGTCTGAATTCCCAAACCCCGGAGTTCGCCTCCGATTCATGCTGCTAAAATCTGGAACAGTCTTCCTGAAGATGTGAGACAGGCCTCCTCTCTGACAATGTTTAAAACATACATACATCTCAAAGAACAACCGACGACGAGAAGAGGGATTTTGTCCACTGTAGCATCACTATATGATCCCCTGGGCTTTGTGGCACCAGTTCTCCTCAACGCAAAAACCATCCTGCAGGAAATGTGTCGACATGGAGTAAAATGGGATGATGAAATATCTGCAGTGCTCATGCCCCATTGGGTAAAGTGGAAGGAAGAACTTGCTCATCTGTCTAAAATTTCAATACCTCGCATGTATGTCCCTGCTGGGTTTGGGAAATTTGTCATGGTGGAGCTCCATCATTTCTCAGATGCCAGCACAAGAGGATACGGACAGTGTTCGTATCTTCGTTTCCAGAACGAGAGTGAAAATGTTCACTGTGCCTTAGTCATGGGAAAATCCAGAGTGTCTCCGATAAAGGTTACAACAATCCCTCGTTTAGAGTTAACTGCTGCAGTTGTTTCGGTTCAAGCAAGTCGGCTAATAAAACAAGAATTGACTTTATCAAAGATAAGAGTACTTTTGGACCGACTCCCGTGCAGCTCTGGGATACATTAAGAAGGAGGCTCGTCGATTTCATACATTTGTGGCTAATCGCATTCAACAGATCCATCTTGCCTCTTCACCAGACCAATGGAGATACATTCCAACCGAGGAGAACCCTGCAGACCATGCCTCCAGAGGTTTGTCTCCCAAAGAACTTTCAATGTCAAACTGGTTTAACGGGCCCAAGATCTTGTGGGATAACAATCTTTTCATGCGAGCCACAGAAGAGATTCCAGAAATATCTCCTAACGATCCAGAGGTGCGAAAGGCTGCGGCACTTCATACGGAAGGTACCTCCTGCAGCAGTCTGATTAATCGCCTCTGTAAGTTCCCTTCATGGGCAGCTGCCATCCGAGCCATTGCAAGACTATTACGACAAGTCAAGGGAAATAAGGCCAACTGCATCTCTTCTGTAACTGAGAGACAGGAAGCTGAATGCTGGATTATAAGGAACATGCAAGAAGGCGCTTTCACGGAAGAATTGAAATGGATGCAAAATGGAGATCAACTCCCTGCGCGGAGCAAGCTCTACCCTCTGGACCCTGTCCTTGACGAAAGGGGGCTCCTCCGTCTTGGAGGACGACTCGAGCATTCTCAGCTTGATTATTCTGTCAAACACCCAGTTATATTTCCACGAGAGCATCCTCTCACACGGTTGCTGATCTCTCATTCATAAATGTGTCACTTGTAGACGCCATAGAAGACCAACCGAGAGTCAAAGGATGTCAGATCTCCCTCCTGAGCGCGTTGCACCATCGCCCCCCTTTACTTACACGGGTATGGATTGCTTTGGCCCATTCATCACGAGACAAGCAAGGAAGGAACATAAAAGATATGGCCTGCTCTTTACATGTTTTAGCTCACGTGCTATACACATTGAAATGCTAGAAGATCTCTCAACCGATGCATTTATAAATGGATTGCGGTGTTTTATTGCCATCAGGGGTTCAGTACGGCAAATCATGTGACCAGGGTACCAACTTTGTCGGAGCAAGGAATGAGTTTGTTAATGCTCTGAAGGACCTTGATGAGGAGAAGTTATCGGCTTATCTGGCAGACAGTGTGATTTTGTAATGAATTCTCCTCAAGCAAGTCACACTGGCGGTGTATGGGAGAGGCAAATACGAACTGTGCGAAATATCCTTCGTGTCACTGTTGACCTTTCCAAAGGCTTAAAAGATTGTGCCTTAAGAACCTTCTTTTATGAGGCCATGGCAATCGTAAATAGCCGCCCCTTAACAACTACTACATTACATCATCCGCATGGCCCTCTGCCACTGACACCTAACCATCTACTTACTACAAAGACGACGAGGGCCCTGCCTCCCCCAGGTCATTTTGTACGTGAAGACCTGTACAGTAGAAAACAGTGGCGACAAGTTCAATATTTGTCAGAGCAGTTTTGGAGTCGGTGGCGGAAGGAATATCTTGCCAACATATCTGTAAGGCAACGGTGGCATAAACCACAAAGAAATATCCAGGTTGGAGATATTGTCATTTTGAAGGATGATGAGGTGCTACGAAATGAATGGAAGTTAGGAAGAGTTTTGGAAACTATAACGAGTAAGGACGGCTTAGTTAGAAAGGTAAAGCTGATGCTTGGAGATCGAAGACCTACTCGCGGTGGAGAACGCCACACAAGGACATCAGAGATTGTGCGGCCTGTACAGAAACTGGTGGTGCTTGTGGAAGCAAATGTGAACTAAAATAATGATTGATAAAACCAACATACGCTTATCCAGATTATTATAATCCCTCATTGAATTACTCGTGATTGGTGGGGAGTGTAGGGAACGCCCCTTTTTGGTTTTATTTTGAAATTCGTCGGGGCAACTTGGGTGCTTCCGTATTGTACTAAAGGTTGACATGGTGTGTGGACTCGGGATGGTCCTGTCTGAACTGTCTGTTTAGCGCATTGCTGAAAGGGGGATAAAAGGTGTGTATTTAAATGAGATTTTTTAGTGATTTTTGTATGCCTTACTGATTTGATGTATTCATGGTTTTAGCTCTTACGGTGATCTTGTGCGAAGGAAATTAAAGGAAAATATGGCACATGCATCAGTACGAGCATTCATTCCGCTAAATGCGCCACAAAGACAGTTCTGTTTAGCTGTGCATACAACTGAGGGATTTTATACTTTTAGCTTTCTTTTTAATGTTCTGTGATTATTTATGATTTTAATGCTTGTTTTGTTCAGCACTTTGAATTGCCTTGTGTATGAATTGTGCTATATAAATAAACTTGCCTTACCTTGCCTCTCCCCGCCTCTGCTCTCCTCTGCCCGCCTGGAGCTGCCTCGCTCTCGCTCCCCTCTCCCCGGCTCTCGCACAATCTTAACTCATTGTGTGCCATTGACGCACAAATACTTCAAAGCAAATAGTAACGTTGTGACGCATTAATACGTTAATTGCGTTTCCCGCTATTTTCACGTTCCCAGATGTCTATTGTATCTACTATGTACGGGGAGTAGCTTTAGACCATATTTTATCTAGCCAGCAGGTGGCAGCATTGCTCTCTGAATGGTTTGAAAACAGCTAGATGCACTTATTGTGCCTCTTTTTTCTCAGCTTTTTGGTGTTTCATTAAAACTTCCCTCTACTCAACTGAGGATTACAGGGGAATGAAACATTCCATTCTTTCAGAATCCGGTTTTGGATTTCAGATAGTCATAGTACACAAAATTCTGTGGGTCTTGAGAAATCAGTAAGAATACATCAGAAACGGCTGGCAATATGGGAGTACCTGTTCTGAAATGGGCTGGCAGTCAATGAGTTAATCTTACCACTGGAATGTTTGCCCATTCCTCCTTGCAAAACTGCTCCAGCTCCTTCAAGTTGGATGGTTTGCGCTTGTGAACAGCAATCTTTAAGTTTGACCACAGATTTTCTATTAGATTGAGGTCTGGGGTTTGACTAGGCCATTCCAACACATTTACATGTTTCCCCTTAAACCACTGAAGTGCTGCTTTAGCAGTGTGTTTGGGGTCATTGCCCTGCTGGAAGGTGAACCTCCGTCCTAGCCTCAAATCACGCACAGAGTGGTACAGGTTTTGCTCAAGAATATCCCTGTATTTAGCACCATCCATCTTTCCCTCAACTCTGACCAGTTTCTCAGTCCTGGCTGCTGAAAAACATCCCCACAGCATGATGCTGCCTCCACCATGTTTCACTGTGGGGATGGTGTTCTTTGGGTGATGTGATATGTTGGGTTTGCGCCAGACATAGCGTTTTCCTTGATGGCCAAAAAGTTCCATTTTAGTCTCATCAGACCAGAGCACATTCCTCCATACATTTTGGGAGTCTCCCACATGCCTTTTCGCAAACTCAAAACGTGCCATTTTGTTTTTTGCTGAAAGTAATGGCTTTCTTCTGGCCACTCTGCCATAAAGCCCAACTCTATAGAGCGTTCGGCTTATTGTCGTCCAATGTACAGATACTCCAGTCTCTGCTGTGGAACTCTGCAGCTCCTCCAAGGTTACCTTAGGTCTCTGTGCTGCCTCTCTGATTATGCCCTCCTTGCCCGGTCCGTGAGTTTTGGTGGGCGGCAGTCTCTTGGCAGGTTTGCTGTTGTGCCATGTTCTTTCCATTTGGTTATGATAGATTTGATGGTGCTCCTGGGGATCATCAAAGATTTGGATATTTTTTCATAACCTAACCCTGACTTGTAACCTGGCAAGAGCCAGATTGATGATTGTGTAGAACTCTAACGCGTTCTCCGCGATATCAATCTGGGATTTCTCACGGAGAATCCTTTCGGGGAAAGGAGGGATAAGCAGCAGAATACTTGAAGCTGATTGGGCGAAGTGACGCTGTGTGCCCGCCTACCAAGGTTTGACTTACGTAGGTAAAAATGCACAAACATCTTTGCCGTCCAGAAATGCACAAAGCGCCTCTCGCTGTTCATCTTTCAAAAAAGAAATTGGAGATTCTGCTAAAACTGACTTGATAGCCTCAGCTACGCGTCCGTCCTCCTGCGTAGCCATGTTTGTTTTGCTTCGGCCCGGCACTTCTTGCTTTCGTCAAACCCGGATATCCCGCCCTAAACCCCCAGACTGGCGCGTGATTGGCTCGCACACCCAGTGGTTCGACTCGAAAAGTGTAAGCGGGAACGGTACAAGATGTATTCTCGAGTGTTTGTGAACTCACAAATACCGCGAGAATTCAGCTTGCAGGCAAGGTTACCTGACTTGTACTTGTCAACAACACTGTCCCTTACTTGTTTGGAGAGTTCCCTGGTCTTCATGGCAGTGTTTTGTTAGTGGAGCCTCTTGCTTAATACATATAAATATATAATATTAATACATATGCACATGCCAATTTCCAGTTTTTTATTTCTGAAAAATTGTTTTATGTATTCATTTTTCTCAATTCACTTTCTCCAACTTAGGCTATTTTCTGTTCCATCACATGAAATTCAGATTTTAAAAAAATGAACTAAAGGCTGTAATGTAACAAAATAGGTAAAAAGCCAAGGGGGTGAAGACTTTTGCAAGGCAGTGTAACAACATGAAACCATCAACATGGAACTAGCAACATGGAATCATCAACATGGAAACATCAACATGGAATTAGCAACATGGAACCATCAATATGGAACTAGCAACAAGGAATCATCAACACGGAACCATCAACATGGAAACATCAATATGGAACTAGCAACATGGAACCATCAACACGGAAACATCAACACGGAAACATCCACACGGAAACATCCACACGGAAACATCAAAACGGAACCATCAACACGGAAACATCAACACGGAACCATCAACATGGAACCATCCACACGGAAACATCCACGCGGAAACATCCACACGGAAACATCAACACGGAACCATCAACACGGAACCATCAACACGGAACCATCAACACGGAACCATCCACACGGAACCATCAACATGGAAATTTCCACAAGGAACTACAAGGGTCTGGCGAGAGTCAGGCTAGACATGAATTGCAATACATCAGAGTCTAATTGCAGTACTTGCTATATCGCAATATGTTAAGAATCACAATGGGACTTGAGGTTAACCCGGTGCTGATTGGCTAAAGCTCTGGCGAAATTAAAAGATATATTAAGTAGGGCTGTCAAAATTATTGCAATAACGCACGTAATTTTTTTTTTTTTTCATTAATCGTGTTAAAAAAAAAAGCCCATGCATTCCATAATAACACTCAGAATGCCACGGACACGTGTGTGTGAGAGCAGGTAGGCTCTCTGGGAATTCAAGTTTTAAAAGAATACACGCGTTTCCTGTATGAACTCTGCGAGCTGAGCTGCGGGCGCTCTGGACAGCAGTTCCCACCTCCAGCAGCTGTGGTCATGGCGAACGGCGCCGCGTAACATGATCATATCCAAGGCCACGCACAGAACTATTCTCTGATTGTAATGTGCGTGTCTTTGCGTAACTGGTGCACACAAAAAATACAGCGCAGAAGCTGGACTATGGAGTTTCATTTCTCCTCCGCACTTGCTAAATTAAAGCTGGGGTACCTAATTTTCCCTTCCACTACCAGTTCATGACAGATTTAATGACATTATGCATTTCAGACTGTTTTGATATGTCTCTCATCTGTAACAAACAATAGTTTTGGTCTGAGTCTAAACAGAAAGACAGAATGTTAATAATGTTAATGCTATTTCATATGGATTTATTGTTATAATAAACTAATACTGTACATATGTACACTATGTTGTCATTTATCTTTCCATTCAAACAACCATTTACAGAAAACCCTAACCCTTTTTAAGCTGTAATTAACTTGATTAAAAATGTTAATCGTTTGACAACCCTAATATTAAGACATATCAGCTTCACCTCGAAGGGGATTCGTCACACTCCAAAACAAGCCGTGAAAAGTGTCACGACTGTAAAATAAATTTTGCCGCATGGATCTTTAATAATAATGGGTTTAGCGTAATGAGTTTCGCTTATGCGGCAATCGAAACTCATGGCGTCACCAAGTGGTCCACAGATGGGCCACAGAACCCCTGATCTCTATAACTTACAGGACAGAGAACAAAAGCATTGCTTCATAATTACATCATTCAAATCACTTTCTTTACTGCTGCCTTCAGGTGGATTTGTCATTACTTTACCAGATTATAATTTCCCATTTCTACCACTAGACTGTGCTGTTGTTGTTGTTTCTTTTGTGTTGTATTGTGATGTGCGCACATGCCTTCTCTACTTGATTTCACTTTCTGAATCATGAAATGCTCAAGAAAGGACTCCGAAGATGGTGACGTGTGGTAATCCATGGTTCTGCTGTGGTTCCAGAGATCGGGCCGGCCTCTGTGATGGTGGGGAACCTGGTGTCTGGGAAGAGAATTGCTCAGGCCAGTGGGCGGGACTTAGGCTCCAGCGACGACAACGACCAGGTGAACACAAACCTACATTTACATTAAAATAGGACGTCCCCTCTGACCTCTCGCCTGTGTTTTTCAGTTCTTGTTCCTGTCTGAGGTCTTACAGTGGCGAGCACAGACCACCCCAGACCACGTCCTCTACACACTGCTCAGCTCCAGGGTAAGTGTGCTTTGTCAGTCGTGGAAGCGGGACATGACAAAAGAAATCACCAAAGTAACAACATTACAGAGACCAGCTGATTTCATGACGTCATAGTCTCAAGATTTGTCATAGTTTATTAAGCCGATAAAAGGTCCAGCCAAAACTACTTTACACTCTCAAACACTTTAGTAGCAGCTGGGCCTGTATAGAACGAGGGCCAGTGAGAACACTCCCGATCAGGGGAGAGTAGGGCTCGTGGAAACGGGACTATAGTATAGATGGCCAAACTGAGAACATGTAAGACTGTTGACACACTGTGACTGTTGCAGGGAGCGGTGTCCAACTCACTCAGCTGTCTGCAGCTCCACAAACGTGCAGAGCGAGTGGCGGCGCTTCTCATGGAGCGAGGCGGTCTGCAGGAGGGCGACCACGTGGCCCTGGTCTACCCCCCTGGTGAGAGAACCTGAACTACAAAACAATTTTTATCTTAATGTAAGACAGAGCCCTGTGAGTGACTTCTGCTTTAGAGCCAGGAACTGTTATAGAGGTTTTATTACTGGTTTAGAAGTTTTAGACAGGGGTGCACATAAGTGGTAGGCATGCGCGACAAATATCAGAAATGCATACTATCACTTGAGTTAGTAAGCGCCTTTGCGTACTTCACATAGACCATAGACCAGTCCTTCTAAAATACCGGGGCGTGGTGCTATGCCAGTGTGATGGAGCGGTCCGTCTCTAGCTATACGTGCACGAAGATAGTATTATACTAAAGGCTGACTTTCATGCCGCGCGCGCCACAGACACACCGGCACGCACACACAAATTCCACACTCGCGCACCCTTTTTTTCCCCCGTTCCATTCATACGTAATATCCACACGCATCATGCATTCCCTCGTCCGTCTCTCCCCTCCGTTACTAGTTTGCCAAAGGTGCACACTTGTGCGGGTCAGAAATACATTCAAGCATACATTTACACACACATTTACCGTTCTGTCGCGCTCCGCTGGGTCTGTGCGCGAGGATCGAACCAGGACACTATTTCCTGGTGGGTTAAATGGGAATTATGCCCATGTGATGTGCGTAATTAACTCATTGAGTGCCACAAACGTAATTTTACGTACAGCGCCCCCATGCGCTGAGTGCCAAAACGGAATTTAAGGAAAAAAAATTCTTTTTGTTTTTTTTTAAAGTAGACACCCCAACACACATTGTGTGTAAATTTGGCAATGCTATGATATATCTAACTGCTTATAGGACGATCTAAAACTCATTAAACACTTCAACATGTGTTATTTATTGTTCATAACGCAGCTTTGAGTGGTTTGCCTTTGAGGCAAAGCGGCATCACTGGTCCTAAGCGGAAACCTTAGATTAGACCTGGAGATTAGAAAAAAGTATCAAAACAAGTCTGTGCGCACCCACCAGACACGCGTGATGAGCGCTTTTAACATCCAAGAGGTGAGTAAACTTCAAGGACTAGTGCAGAGGAGGAAGGTGCTCAGAGGGAGTTTCTCTGTTGGAAGGTGAAGGGAGGTGCTCAGAAGGAGGTGCTTAGGCTGAATGATCAGCATGGGCTGGTCTGAGCAGAATAGTACGAGATAAGGCCCAATCAGGACCAACAGAGTCACACGTGTAAGCAGTCGCGTATTGCCGCTGTCTGCGAAGAAGCGGAGGAGGATCTTTTTATGTTTTTATTTTATTTGTTATTATATTCCCCCACACAAACATGTGTATTCTAATTGTACATTCGTATTGTTGTTGTTGCTGTTGCCATAAATCTTCATATGGATCAAATTTCATCTCCAGAGTTCATTGTAAAGGAGGTATAAATATTCATATATATTGAATTATTCCTTTTTAACTCATTCACTGCCAGCCATTTAAAAAGCAGCATCCCTCATACTGCCAGAAATGTTGGACATTTTTAGTGTTTTTCCGAACCGCATAGAAATGTGAGCCCTTGGTTGACACAAGTATGAAACATATCAAATGAAAGCTCTATCCCTTGGCTTTCATTAAAAAAAAAGGTAAGTTCTCTAACCCTTTTAGTTTTTTAGCAATTGGGAGTGCAACATAGGTAACTTTCACACAAAATGCTGTTTTCTGACCAAGATTTGGAGAAAACAGCCTTTTTGTGAAACGCGCATTTTCAAGCAGAAAAGTGTTTTTTTTTGTCTTTACTGATATTTTACAATGTATGACAGTTTCTTACTATGACACAAAACGGAAACAATACTTTGAATTGTATTTTTAATGTATAATTATTTTTAAACAAATTAAACGTGTACACACAATACACTCAAAGGATTGTCTTATGTACACATAAAATATTCAACTTGTATACAATAAAAACACTTTGTACACAAATATACAGTGAAAATAACACTTTCTGAACACTTTGTGAAACAATTTTACTTTAGTTTATAAAGAATAGTAATTAGGTGACCCCACACTCTGCTGAAGTGTGGGGTGGAATCTACTTCATCTGCACTCCCAATACATTTCCAGATTCGTTTTTTTTTTACAAACCCAGTGAGAAATGTCAAACCAAAAAAGGTTTTTAGCTGCTAGACTGTCACTGGCTTCCATGCGTTTTCTCTGCTGAATGGGAGACGCTGTGTGTGTGCACTGAAATATTGTGCTGCATACAGCTTTGTCTGTTCGACAACAAGATCCAGGATCCATAAGTTCATCAGTTATGAAGAGCTGCAGAAGTCAGCTGCTGATCCAAATCAAGCTCTGCTGCAGCATTTTGGGGTCCTGGGGTCAACAATCTACAACACAAAGGAAATTATAAAATCACCATACATTTTCACATTATAACAATTGTTTTGGCTTCAGCAGCTATGACATTGAGAAAAAAAAAAAACTCTTCAATACTCGCTAAAAACACTACTTTGTTTATTTTTACTATAGTATAAGCCAGTGATTGCTATAGTCATTCCCTCCAGAATCTCTCAATGTTTGAACGCAAAATCACGCAGACTCCGGGATCAGAGCAACAGGGAGAGAGTCTCTCTCCCCCTGTTCCAAAGCAGCAGCGGGTGCGCTCCTGACGCACCCTCCACAGTGAGACGCACCACAGCAGAATGCACAACATGTTGCGGTAAATCTAACACTTGTTGCTCATCATGGGTCACGCTCACCGGTCTGCCATGGATCACCTTCCCCTGTCCCTTCTATAAACCACACAGTAACATCATCCATAGCTCCCTGGCAGCTAATGCTGCATGCCAAATTCACACGCCTCCAAACTCAAGAGAGAAACTTTTGGAAAAATGTCCCGCGTAATCAAGCATTTTACCCCGCAATAATGATTCATCAATCAACAATTGCGCGCAAAATCCTGGAAGGGCTGATAGTACATTAGACAAAGAGGAGAAATAAACTCGTAAATGCAACAGGTTGAAGTGAGAAGCAACTTACCACATGACGACGGGGGGAGGAGCCGCTGCTGCGGCTGCTGCTGCTGCTGGACGAGGAGGGAGGGAGAAGGCTCCGAGGATCCTGGAGTCTCTGAGGTTAACTAAAACCTGAAGAACTAGCATCGTTGCATCTAGCTGCTTCATATTTATCCGTTTGATGACTGAACAGGCTCTCAAACAGCGTTAGTTGCGTGAGCTTCTCAGATCCGCAGTCCTTTGTGTAAGCTCACAGCCCCACATGCCCCCCTTCTCCCTCCCTGGATCTGGCCACAGTGTCACCTCCGCCCCCTACAGGATCGGTTCCAAAGTGTTTACAGGTCTGAAATGTTGACACAGGATGCACACGAGCCTTGATGAGCCATAGACAGAAAAAAACTAAGAAAAAGCGATTGACGTCTATAGACGTCAATGGCAGTGAATTAGTTAAACGCGTTTTTTGTAGCCTACCCCATGCCTATAAGATATATCTATCTTATAAATGTCCGTGGACCCAGAAATGTATGTGTCAGAACAACAAAACCCTCAAAAAATCATATTTCATAAAACGGTCTCTATCTCCCTTTCTAGGAAATTCACAGTGATTTTCATGAAAGTTTCCGATCTTTTGCTTAGGATATCTCAGGGGAAAAAGCTGGTAGAAACGGAAGGTTTTCCCCATCTGAAAGTTCAAAGCCTCACCTTTCCAACGCGTCATAGCATGTGTTTATGACAGTAACACAGAATATGCTGTGGCTTTGCAAATATCAAGAAAAATTGACATAATGGCTGGCATTCTAGATCCAAGCTGTGGAAACAAGGCTGGCACTCAATGAGTTAAATGTACATGTTTAATTTTTTATTTGCTCAATGGGAGGGGCCAGGGGAGCCGTGTTTGGCACAGTCTGTTGCTGGTTACAGAGGTGACCTATTTGTTTTTTTTGTTTGTTGCTAATTTCACTGTAAATACGCTCTGCACTGCCTTCACCATTTTTTTGCCCTCCTGGAGTATAGAAAATAAACCCACCTAAGCACTGGACTCCAAGCTCGCCTGTTATATTTTTAAGAAACCCACGACAGCCAGAGAGGGTGTTCGTGATCGCGGGGCGCTTGCTGCTGTTTGCTGTACGTACTCGAACGGGATTCAAAATCCTCCGTGGCCCCTTGACAACAACGTGGCGAGCATGTAGCTGAACATGGTCATAATGTACCCAGGACCATTCTCTGCTTGTTGCAATTGTGTGTCTTTGCGTAACGCAAAATAAATACATATTGCGATACTGCAAGAAACAGAGCTAGACTATGGAGCCTTAAGGGAGTGTCCATGTCCTCCCTGTGTCTCCAAATTAAAGCTGTGGTACCTACATTTTCTCGTGCATTAATAATGCACACCCCCCTGGACTGCCACCTTAACGTGGTGGGGGAGTTTGAGTACTCGGGTGATCCTGGGAGCTATGCTGTCTGGGGTTTCATGCCCCTGGTAGGGTCTCCCATGGCAGACAGGTCTCGGGTGACGAGTCAGACGAAGAGGAGTTCGAAGCCAACCATGGACAGCATTAAAATGAGAGCAGTGACGTTGCCCGGCATGGCGCAGCCGGGGCCCCACCCGGGAGCCAGGCCTAGGGTTGGGGCTCGTAATCGAGCGCCTGGTGGCCGGGCCTTAGCCCACGGAGCCCGGCCGGGCTCAGCCCGAAAGGACAACGTGGGCAGTCCTTCCTGTGGGCCCAGCACCTGCAGAGGGGTCCGTGGTGGCGAGGGGCAGAGGACTGGGCAGCGGTCGAAGGCTTAGACCTCGGCGACCCAGTCCGCTCACACAACATCTGGCTATGGGGACGTGGAATGTCACCTCACTGGGGGGATTGAGCCCGAGCTCGTGGGGGAGGTTTAGAGATAGTCGGCCTCACCTCCACACACAGCTTGGGCTCTGGAACCCAACTCCTTGAGAGGGGTTGGACGCTCCACTTTTCTGGTGTTTCTCAAGGGGAGAGGCGGCGAGCAGGGGTGGCCATACTCATTGCCCCCCATCTCAGCCGACACGTGTTGGAGTTCTCCCCGGTGAATGAGAGGGTTGCGTCCCTCCACCTTCGGGTGGGGGGCAAGTCTCTCACTGTTGTGAAGGCCTACGGGCCTAACAGCAGTGCAGAGTACCCGGCCTTCTTGGAGTCCTTGGGAGGCGTACTGGACAGGGGACTTCAACGCCCATGTGGGAAATGCCAGTGACACTTAGAGAGGGGTGATCGGGAAGAACGGCCCCCCTGAACTGAACCCGAGCGGTGTCCAGTTGTTGAACTTCTGTGCCACATCACAAACACCATGTTCGAGCACAAGGGTGTCCACCAGTGCACGTGGCAGCAGGACACCCTAGGCCGGAGGTCGATGATCGACTTTGTTGTCGTATCATCTGACCTTCGGCCGCGTGTCTCGGACACTCGGGTGAAGAGACGGGCGGAGCTGTCAACCGATCTCCACCTGGTTGTGAGGTCCGCTGGCACGGGAGGAAACCGGTCAGACCTGGCAGACCCAAGCGTGTAGTGCGGGTCTGCAGGGAACGTCTCGCTGAGCCCCCTGTCAGATGAACTTTCAACTCACTCCACCGGGAGAGCTTCTCCCAGGTCCCGGCGGAGGAGGGGGATATCGAGTCCGAGTGGACCATGTTCTCTTCCTTTATCGCCGATGCTGCGGCTCGTGGTCTCTGGTGCTGGTCCCTGCGGCAACCCCCAAACCCGGTGGTGGACACCGGCAGTAAGGGATGCCGTCAGGCTGAAGGAGTCCTATCGAGCCATGATGGTTCGGGGGACTCCTGAGGCAGCTGTCCAGTACCGGCAGGCCAAGCGTGCTGGTACTGGGCTGTTGCAGAGGCAAAAACCCGGGACTGGGAGGAGTTCGGAGAGTCCATGGAGCATGACTGTCGGTCGGCCTCAAAGAGATTCTGGCAAACCGTCCGGCGCCTCAGGAGGGGGAAGCAGTTCTTTGCCAACACTGTGTATGGTGCGGGTGGACAGCTGCTGACCTCGACTGGGGATATTGTCAAGCGGTGGAAGGAAAACTTTGAGGTTCTTCTCAATCCCCGTCACGTCCTCCATCCCGGAGGCAGAGGCTGAGGATGTTGGGACGGATACTTCCATCTCCCTGGCAGAGGTCACCAAGGTGGTTGGCAGCCTCCTTGGTGGCAAGGCGCCGGGAGTGGATGAGATCCGTCCTGACTATCTAAAGTCTCTGGTTGTTGTAGGACTGTCGTGGCCGACACGTCTCTGCAACATCGGGTGGCGATCGGGGGCGGTGCCAATGGAGTGGCAGACCGGGGTGGTGGTCCCTCTACAAGAACGGGGACCGGAGGGTGTGTTCCAATTATCGTGGGATCGCACTCCTCAGCCTCCCCGGTAAGGTTTACTCCAAGGTACTGGCGAGGAGGCTACGGCCGATGGTCGAATCTCGGATTCAGGAGGAGCAGTGTGATTTTTGTCCCGGCCACGGAACACTGGACCAGCTCTATACTCTCCATCGGCTACTCGAGGGTTCATGGGAGTTCGCCCAACCTGTCCACATGTGCTTTGTGGATTTGGAGAAGGCGTTCGACCATGTTCCCCGGGGTGCTCTTTGGGGGGTTCTCCGGGAGTACGGGGTCCGGGGTCCTCTGCTGAGGGCGATCCGGTCCCTGTATGACCAGAGCCAGAGCTGCGTTCGCATTGCCGGCAGTAAGTCAGACCTGTTCCCGGTGCATGTTGGCCTCCGCCAGGGCTGCCCTTTGTCACCGGTTCTGTTCACTGTCTTTATGGACAGAATTTCTAGGCGCAGCCTAGTATCAAGTATCTCGGGGTCTTGTTCACGAGTGAGGGAAGGATGGAGCGTGAGATTGACAGGCGGATCGGTGCAGCGTGCGCTGTGATGCGGTCGCTGTATCGGACCGTTGTGGTAAAGAGGGAGCTGAGCCGAAAGGCAAAGCTCCCTCCTCACCTGGTCATGAGCTTTGGGTAATGACCGAAAGAACGAGATCATGGATACAAGCGGTTGAAATTAGCTTCCGCCGCAGAGTGGCTGCTCCCTTAGAGATAGGGTGAGGAGCTCAGTCACACGGGAGGAGCTCGGAGTAGACCCGCTGCTTCTCCACGTTGAGAGGAACCAGTTGAGGTGGCTCGGGCATCTGTTCCGAATGCCTCCTGGACGCCTCCCTGGGGAGGTGTTCCGGGCACGTCCCACCGGGAGGAGGCCCCGGGGAAGACCCAGGACACGCTGGAAGGACTATGTGTCCCAGCTGGCCTGGGAACGCCTTGGGGTCCCCCCGGACGAGCTGGAGGAAGTGTGTGTGGATAGGGAAGTCTGGGTAGTAGTAGTAGTAGTAAGTAATCTTTATTTATATACCGCCTTTTCACTGCAGATCTGAGTCTCAAAGCGGTTTACAATTGTTAATTTTGGGCAATTGTCTTTCGCTCCACACAGAGATGGGAGCGGGGTCGCCAGTACAGGAAGCACATGCCAGAACTATTGGACATATTTTTAGTGGTAGGGGAAACCGGAGTACCCGGAGGAAACCTACGCAGACACGGGGAGAACATGCAAACTCCACTCAGAAAGGCCCTGGTCCGACCGGGATTCGAACCCAGGGCCTTCTTGCTGAGAAGCGAGAGTGCTATCCACTCAGCCACCGTGCCGAAGTGGAAGAAGATGGAATGGAATTAATAATGCATTATGATGTCGGCTGTGCCCAAAAGTTAAATTTTGTGATCAAATTAAACAGAACATTGTTTGATTTTTTTCTTTTTTCTTTTTTTTCTTTTTTTTTTTAAGAAGGAGACCTGTGAGTCATTATTTGACTTGGATTGAGTGGATTATCTGAGCTGGTCTAAACTGTAGCATTAAAAAGAAGCAAGTATAAAATCTTGATTAAGAACCACGCGACAAATGGAGTGAGTACCAAACACCATATCCTGGTACTCATCTGAGGAACCTCACTGAAAAAGTTATGTGCACCCCTGGTTATAGACTCAACACATATAAAGTCAAATCACCAGTGAAAATAGCTGCGTTGTGTGATTCGAGATCTTCAGGGGGCAACTGAACTGAATCATAGTTTGTTGGAGCAAATAATTGTTGAATAAGTACGATTACAATCTCACAAGAACTCGCACCAGCCGAACCTTCAGTGGTGCCCAAACCTGCACTTGTAATGTGAGAAACGGCTCCCTCTGCTGACTCCCTCACCTCACTGCATGGGTCACAGGACACGGATTAGATGGCATTCTAGTCTGTCAATATCTAAAATCTATACAGACTATATTCTAGTAAATAATCTATAATCACGTGAGTATAAGTGAGATCAGATACACGTGTGTCTGATGCCGCTGTAACTGGTCCTGTTTCAGGCATCGACCTGATCGCTGCCTTCTACGGCTGCCTGTACGCCGGCTGCGTGCCCATCACTGTGAGACCTCCTCATCCACAAAACATCTCCACCACTCTGCCCACAGTCAAGATGATCGTCGAGGTAACACACACACGCACATGTGTACCATGGATCTATAATAACTGGATAGGGTATTACTAGCTTATAGCTGTCCCACCCACGGGCACAGGGGGCGCCCGTGGTACTGCAGATTAGATTCACGAGGGCTACCCACATGTACACACAGATGTACACACACAAATAGGGATGCACCAGTCCGATACTGGTATCGATATCTGCGCCGATATCAGAAAAAATACTGGATCGGATATCGGCATAGAGAGCTGCGTCGTGCAGCCGATCCATTTTCTTTTTTTCTTTTATAGGGCACTGTCCGGTTTCCGAAATGTGCTAAAAATAGCTCAGATGACTGCGCATGCGCGCATGTTTCGGACAAACATTGTGTACGACTCGTTGAGTTCTACTGTGTTCTCCTCATACGCGTGTGTATTTATTTGGGCTAAATCATTGAATCATGGTGACAACAAAACACTGCAGTTATGGTGCTTGTCGGAGCGATTTCAGATACTCTGAAAAGGACTATATGAAAGTAACATTCAACCCGTTCTTTAAACCACAACATCGGACCAGACCAGGACCAGACCAGGACCAGATCAGACCAGGTGGGTGCTTGTGGTCGGCAGAATTTCTCTCATGAAAAGGTTAAAAAGGGCACATGTTTTTTCAAAACACTTCGCTGGACCAACTGTGGAGCATCCAGATCCAGTCCTAGCTACGTTTAGCTGGGACTGGATCTGGACCGCTGTATCAGGTCCGTCTGAGCTCTTCTGAATGTAGTTAGCCCCATCAATCCATATTAGTATTGTTTGTCCTAATCCAGAAAGTATACAATTCTCACACCTGAAGAAAGATGAGAGGGATTTTTTTCAACTTTGTGTCTGCTTATTATACGGCTTTGTACCAATTGAACACACAAAATAAACGTCATTCACTACTCATGCCGAAAGGTTTATTTAATGAGTGCAAAGAAAATAGTTCCCAAAGGTTTTCCCGTGGCAGGCGAGTAACAGTGAGGATAGTTAACCTAAAAGCGATCGCTTTAGTCGCATTAAAAAAGTATTTTTGTCATGAAAACCTGAACAGTTAATTCTGAAAACCTCCGTGCACTTGTGTTATGAATGTGTATAATGTATTCTCCCATTAACATTTAAATGTGTTGATTGATTGTCATTTGCGTTTACTGAGTGTGGCTAGCTCTGATAGTTTCTCTCAGAGACAGTGGCGTAACCCGTTGTGATCATGGATTTATTATAATATCAGCTGACTGTAGCTAACTAATGATCAAACTAATTACAAAGTGGATAGTGCAAAAACAACTTGATAAATGGAAGTTAATCACAGCAAAACAAACAAAGAAGGCGCTAGCATTGCAATTTAAATGACTAGATAATGTTAGCATAATCCTCACCATTATCTTTTTATCAATTCAAACCGTCTACCAGTTACTGGAAGACCACGACATTCAAGCCAACGTTATAATTGGTCTACACTATGATCCCTGATGGTTTGATGGTGGAATTTTGCCCCTGGTATATCATTTTCGTCTAAAGTGACAAGTGGTATTTGATTCATTTCGGCAGTGTTTGTCCGAAACATGTGGGCGGGAGTTGACAGGCGGCGGGGGCGTGTCTTAGTGACGTCATTTAGATAGTTCGCTATTTTATACAAACATATGAGGTGCAGCATAATTTCTTAAAATAAATTGTGCATAACATACGTAAAAAGTAAGTAATACGTAAAATAAAGTAATTTATCAGATCTCACGCGTACACGTCACTTCCTCGTGACACTCTGCAACAACGAACAAGCATGGAGCGCAGGAAAGAATCTATCCTGGTTGTACCACACCTTAGTACAAATTTCATTTCATACTAAGGTCTGGATTTGCTCCATTGAGCTCCGTTAACAGGTGGGAGGGGTTAACTCCTTTTGCAGATTGAAACAATTGGATCTGAGTTTACTGTGACGTATGTAATGCGCCCGAGTGTGTTATTAGCATTTAGCCTAGCCATCTCCTTTGCCGCTAACGGAGCACGTGGGGAGTAGCGCCTCAATTTCTTGATAGAACCAGACCGGATTACTTTACTATTGCAATCTTCGCCATTGCCAAACTACAACCTGCCTGTTCGGCGCAAACTCTTGACGTCACCGGCACCGACCTACAACACCCGCCTTCTGCGCTCTCTGAGTAGCCGGTCGAAATACGACCGATTGTATTCGCTAACACAGGGACCAGACCCAGACGTTACATGCAGTGAAATTATGATTGAGCAGAGTGTACAGATGGCTAAGGCCAGGCTAGAAAGAATCAGCTGTGCGGCGTCTTTTACACTACCTTCGAGTCAGACAACCTCATGCAATATATGCAAATGTGATGTTTCGAGAGGCGGCAAAATACAACACGACTATGCACCAGCGAAAGGAGATGACGCAAAAACGAGAGACAGAGGACACTGGGGGATGCAGTCTCACACAGACTCATGAGGATTAGAGCTGACTCACACAGACTCATGAGGATTAGAGCTGACTCACACACTCCATGAGGATTAAAGCTGACTCACACACTCCATGAGGATTAGAGCTGACTCACACACTGCATGAGGACTAGAGCTGACTCACACAGACTCCATGAGGATTAAAGCTGACTCACACAGACTCCATGAGGATTAGAGCTGACTCACACACTGCATGAGGATTAAAGCTGACTCACACAGACTCCATGAGGATTAGAGCTGACTCACACAGACTCCATGAGGATTAGAGCTGACTCACACAGACTCTTGAGGATTAGAGCTGACTCAGACTCAATGATGATGCATTAAAGTTGCCTGTATTGTGGCTGTTGGTCACAGTCCCACCTGTTGAGAACCGTAAGTGTTAAGTGGGTCATAAACATGATCCCGAGGGCATGAAACCGCAGTAAGCTGATCTTTCACCATAAGGTAGCGTGGCCGAGCGGTCTAAGGCGCTGGATTAAGGCTCCAGTCTCTTCGGGGGCGTGGGTTCGAATCCCACCGCTGCCAGAAACCTTTTGTTTTCAGACTGGGCAAAAAAGTGCTCCTTATTGTTTGCTGTCTTCATCAAAATTATTCACTGTCCTGTATTAAAAGTACTCTCCTGATTTGCAGGTGAGCCACTCTGCCTGTGTGATGACCACAGCGGTCATCTGTAAACTGCTGCGCTCCAAAGAGGCCATGGCCACCGTGGACATCCGGAACTGGCCTCCGGTGCTGGACACAGGTCAGATCTCACTCTGCGCTTCTCTCCTGAAGCCTTGAACATGTTGTAATGTGTGTGTTTGAACAGACGACCTCCCGAAGAAGAAGCCTCCAGTGCTGTACAAGCCCACCAACCCCGACGGCCTGGCCTACCTGGACTTTAGCGTGTCCACTACTGGGATGCTCGCTGGGGTCCAGGTACCTGTCTCTCTCAGAACAGTTATTACAAGTCAAAGTTAATTGTTTTCTTTAATAGATTCTATTGGTAATGCATGTGTCATTAAACAGGATACTGAAATATAATACATTGAAGATAACCGCCATGAAAGTCCTTAGCTCCAATAGTACACATGACTATAGTGTAAAAGACTAAACCCAGCTGCCCCTCCTCCCCCAGATGTCTCATAATGCAGTGGGGGCATTCTGCCGCTCGGTGAAGCTCCAGTGTGAGCTGTATCCGTCCAGAGAAGTGGCCATCTGCCTCGACCCATACTGTGGCCTGGGCTTTGTGCTCTGGTGCCTCTGCAGGTAACAGACGGAACTACACCCAGTTACGGTCAGATAAGATAGACTTTATTGATCTCACACAGAAGTTTACATTAGGGTCAGTGTGTTTTACATTATGGTTAGTTTCTTTTACATTAGGGTTAGTGTGTTTTACCTTAGGGTCAGTGTGTTTTACATTAGCAATGCAAGATTATATTGTTTAAATTACCAAATCAGATTTAATTTAGCACAGTATTTTCCAGCTCAGCAAGAGCAATAAAACAGTTTTTGAATTATGAAAAGTGGTTGTTATTTTATTACAATATTGATAAGCGCTTATAGCTGCTTATAGTGAAATTAATTTGACTTAAAACAAAGGGATACTATGGAACCTTCAATTCAGCCATTTCAAGCCTTTATTCATCTTCTAACTAATGCTGTAACTTCCCTATTTTACTAACTATCAACATTAAAATTCACAATAAAGAAGGAAACAATTCAGGGATGAATTCGATATTTATTTTACAATTTGGCCGACCCCGATTCCAATATGGCTGCCAGCTTATCCAAGATGGCTGCCAACAAGAAATCCGGAAAACATTTTTTTCAAACTACATATGTAATATATCAAAATGAAGGTAATTGATGGAGCAATCTAAATATGATGCTTAGAAATGTTTTTGGCATATGCACACACACACATGTGTTATTTATGAGACTAAAGTTACAGACCCGAGCTTTAAACATGTTATTTATGGGACTAAAGTTACAGACCCGAGCTTTAAACATGTTATTTATGAGACTAAAGTTACAGACCCCAGCTTTAAACATGTTAACTAACCCAAACCCTCTTGTTAACATGTAACATGGATTAGTCCAACCAATGGCATTGGTCCGTTTGGGCCACGTGACTCGCGTGTCTCCCCCCCTGAGTGTGTTATGAGCGCGGCGGTTTTTCAACTTTATTCACTGATCCGCGGGTCAAAACAACCGTGACATGATTTAAATAAACCATAATTCTAAAGCTTATAATCTTAGATGTATGTGTGTGGTGTTGGTTTTCCAAAATCCCGGCTACTTACCGTGTATTTTGCTTCTAAGTTCGTCGGATCATATCTCCGTAACCGCAACAGCTGGAGAGATGCCGTTTTCATCTTAATGCACTGTAATACGTGATCTGTTTACCCGGTCAATATCACCTCGCGGCGACGTCATTAACCCACACGGAATTCCGGGAATATCCCGACTAATTTGCCCACTCTGCCTCATATTCGTCAACTTTATTAATTCATATCTCAGGAAATAAACGGAATATCAGAACAATACACACATTTATGGATTCTATAAATAAAATTATTGATAGTGGTGGAAGCTATATATTCTGATTATTTAGCTGCTCAGAATCATATGAACTAAAGTGAGTAAGACAGCGACCTCTTTTCACCACAGCGTTTCCACTGAGTCTTGCATTGCTATTTACATTAGGGTTAGTGTGTTTTACATTAGGGTTAGTGTGTTTTACATTAGGGTCAGTGTGATTTACATTAGGGTTAGTGTGTTTTACATTCGGGTCAGTGTGATTTACATTAGGGTCAGTGTGATTTACATTAGGGTTAGTGTGTTTTACATTCGGGTCAGTGTGATTTACATTAGGGTCAGTGTGATTTACATTAGGGTCAGTGTGATTTACATTAGGGTCAGTGTGATTTACATTAGGGTTAGTGTGATTTACATTAGGGTTAGTGTGATTTACATTAGGGTCAGTGTGATTTACATTAGGGTCAGTGTGATTTACATTAGGGTCAGTGGGATTTACATTAGGGTCAGTGGGATTTACATTAGGGTCAGTGGGATTTACATTAGGGTCAGTGGGATTTACATTAGGGTCAGTGTGATTTACATTAGGGTTAGTGTGTTTTACATTAGGGTCAGTGTGATTTACATTTGGGTCAGAGTGATTTACATTAGGGTCAGAGTGATTTACATTAGGGTCAGAGTGATTTACATTAGGGTCAGTGTGATTTACATTTGGGTCAGTGATTTACATTAGGGTCAGAGTGATTTACATTAGGGTCAGAGTGATTTACATTAGGGTCAGAGTGATTTACATTAGGGTCAGTGTGATCATCTGTGACGTGTGCTTCATCTGTGATGTGTGCTTCAGTTTAAACCAGTGGGGTGGGTCCCGGCTCAAGAGTGGCCATAATGATGTGCGCTGACCATGGATCTATAATAATAACTGGATAGGGTATTACTAGATTACAGCTGTCCCACCTATGGGCACAGGGGGCGCCCGTGGTACTGCAGACTAAATACACGTGGGCTACCCAGAAAAAAGTCCCATAGAACTCAATGTAAATGAAAACAGCTCGACTTCAGCTGACAGAGAACCTACAGCTTTCATAAAGATCGGATTTTGTGGGGATATTAGTGTCCCTTGTCGTCCTGAACTTTTTTTCTTCTTAAATCCTTCGGTTTTCTTTAAATCCACACTTTACTGCCACAAACTCTGCTCCCTGCCTTCCTGCTCTGGCTCCGCTCTGCTGCTGATCTGATGATCAGCTCTGATTGGTCAGAAGAGAAGAGATTTAAGAAGAGAAAAAGTTCAGGATGACAAGGGACCCTAAAATCCGACTTTTATGAAAGCTGTAGGTTCTCTGTCAGCTGAGGTCGAGCTGTTGTGTTTTACATTGAGTTCTATGGGACTTTTTTCTGGGTAGCCCACATGAATTTAGCTTGCAGTACCACAGCGCCCCCTGTGCCCATGGGTGGGACAGCTATAAGCTAGTATTACTCTATCCAGTTATTATAGATCCATGGCGCTGACATGCTGCAATACCACCCCGTTCCGATGGGGGTGGACCCGGAATAAGAATTAGCCAATGCTAACATTTAACATCTTCTTACCTCTCAAACGTCTTTACAGGATGGTACAAAGTTGGCTCTTGGCTCAAAGTTCTGTTCCACATGTGTCAATGCTGAGGGGGGTGTTTTGGACCAGTCTAGTTTAATCGCTGTGGACTTTAGAAGGCACTTGTTAAATGAATGGGGCTCGTGCAGCTGATGCATGCACAGATGCGTTTTTCACATTTTCCAGCCCCCGCGGCCATTTTGAAACTGCCCATAGACTGCGGAAGTTGTGGCACATTAGAGATGGGTGTGACTACGTCCGTTAATATTTCCAGTCTATGGTTTAAATTGACTGATCCAAACACATGTGAAGCATGGTCTGTATTATATAGGTGCACTACTTTACCTGTGTGTGTGTGTTTCAGTGTGTACTCGGGCCACCAGTCCATCCTGATCCCTCCTGTTGAACTGGAGACAAACCCCGCTCTGTGGCTACTCGCGGTCAGTCAGCTCAGAGTCAGAGACACCTTTTGCTCCTACAGCGTCATGGAGCTATGCACCAAAGGCCTGGGACTGCAGACCGACTCACTCAAGGTAAAGTCCTGCAGACTCACTCAAGGTAAAGCCCTGCAGACTCACTCAAGGTAAAGTCCTGCAGACTCACTCAATGTAAAGTCCTGCAGACTCACTCAATGTAAAGTCCTGCAGACTCACTCAATGTAAAGTCCTGCAGACTCACTCAATGTAAAGTCCTGCAGACTCACTCAATGTAAAGTCCTGCAGACTCACTCAAGGTAAAGTCCTGCAGACTCACTCAAGGTAAAGTCCTGCAGACTCACTCAAGGTAAAGACCTTCTTTTCAGTTTGTGTTTATATCTTCAGTCTCAGACTGAAAGAACAGCTTTAACTCTGTTGTGTCCTGTTCTAACAGATGCTTCTTCCTCTTCTTCTCCTCCTTCTTCCTCTTCTTCTTCTCCTTTCTTTTCCTTCTCCTTCTTCCTCTTCTTCACCTTCTCCTTATTCTCCTTCTTCCTCTTCTTCTTCTTCTCTTTTCTCTTCCTTCTCCTTCTTTCTCTTCTCCTTCTGCCTCTTCTTCACCTTCTTCTACTTTTCCTTCTCCTCTTCTTTCTTCCTCATATTTTTCTTCTTCTTCCTCTTCTTCTTCTTCTCCTTCTTCTCCTTCCTCTTCTTTTCCTTCTTCTCCTTTCTTCCTCATCTTTTTATTCTTCTCCTTCCTCTTCTCCTTCTTCCTCTTCTTCTCCTTCCTCTTCTCCTTCCTCTTCTTCTTCTCCTTCTTCCAGGCCCGTGGTCTGGACCTGTCCCGTGTGCGTGCCTGTGTGGTGGTGGCTGAAGAGCGCCCCCGCATGGCGCTCACTCACTCTTTTTCCAAACTGTTCAAAGACCTGGGCCTTCACCCACGCTCCGTCAGCACCGCATTCGGCTGCAGAGTCAACCTGGCTATCTGCCTGCAGGTACACAATCACACACACTTGCATGCAGGTGCACACACACACCTGCCTGCAAGTACACACACACCTGCCTGCAGGTACAAACACACACATCTGTCTGCAGGTTCACACCTCACTATTTGTGGTGTCAGTGTATAGTGTGTAGCTGGTCACATGATGATGGTTGTGCTCTGATTGGCTGCAGGGCACTTCAGGACCTGATCCTACCACTGTGTATGTGGACATGAGAGCGCTGCGTCACGACAGGTTTAGTATATTTGTCATTGATGTGAGAATGTGTTTAAGAATGTTCTAATGGTCTTTGTGAGCGCAGAGTCCGCTTGGTGGAGAAGGGTTCCCCTCACAGTCTGCCGCTCATGGAGTCTGGGAAAGTGAGCAACAAATGCACTTTTTTTGTTTAGCACAGTCCACATTTCTGTTCAATAAATGACTTTAATGTAGAGACACACGCCCAAGAGTTTCTTGAATGTCTCCTGCCTTCAGTCACATCGCAGCTTGTTAAATGCACAATATAATCCTCAATATTCTCAACATCATGTTTAAAGCTGGGGTACGTAACTTTAGTATCATTAAGAATACATGTAGTTTGTCACCTCAAAATACATGAAAACTAGTGAAAGGCGCAAACTGTAATGAGCCAATAACGACATTGAAAGTTACATACCCCAGCTTTAAGTGACAAGATCAAAGTTAAACTTTCAGCCTCTTGTGTCATATTTATGGAAGCCTGTTTCCACCATGTAAAAAAACAACCTACAGAATGATAATAAAATTACGAGTTTAAAAGTCAAAATTATGACTTTCTGTAGGGTTTTTTTTTTTACATGGTGGAAACTGGCTTCCATACATATTTGAGCTGTGATTATTGAGCCGTCTTTCCTCTGTCCCAGATCCTTCCCGGGGTCAGAATCATCATCGCAAACCCAGAGACCAAAGGACCTCTGGGTGACTCTCATCTGGGAGAGGTATATTATTCCACACATTTACCCAGACTCAGCAAAAACTATTTTTATTGTATTTGCACCAGTTTTTCATGGTAATGCAACAAAACACCACAACAATCCAACAAGTACAACAATAATACATTCCATCAAAAAAGAACGAGTAGGATGAAGAAAAAACTCTACCCATCCTTCTTTCTTATATAAAGACATTTACAAATTAGACGGCCTAACCGGCACTAAAAATATAAAAAATAGCTCAAAGCATATTCATTTTAATAATTATGAATAATTATGATTTTTCTCATTCCCGTTATTAATTATCACTACAATTATATTATTTTTTATTAGGTCTACTTTTCTAAAAAAAAATGTTTTCAGTGAAAGACTAGTTTTGACACAGCTGTGTGATGAGACAGTGATGAGCGTTTCCTTTGGTTGCCAGATCTGGGTGCACAGCGCTCACAATGGCTCCGGTTACTACAGCGGCTACGGCGAAGAGCTGCTGCAGTCCGACCACTTCAACTCGAGGCTGAGCTTCGGAGACACGCAGACGCTCTGGGCCCGAACCGGGTATCTGGGCTTCCTGCGGAGGACTGAGCTCACGGACGCCAACGGAGGTGGTTGACATGAATGAGTGAAAGCAGATACAACTGGACATCAATCAATCTTTATTTATAGAGCGCTTTTCCTACTCAGGGCAACACAAAGCGCATCACAGTCCACACCACACAAGGCACAAATCATCACCATTAAAAATACAATTAAAAACACACATGTAATTAAAAACATTAAAATCACACATGTAATTAAAAACCATTAAAAACACACAAATAGTTACAATAATAAATAACAGGGTGCATTAAAAAGATAAAATTCTTCAGTTGTATGCACAGGCAAAAAGAAAAGTCTTTAACCTGGTTTTGAAAATTGACAGAGAGGCAGCCAGTCTCACTCAGGAAGACTGTTCCAGACTTAAGCAGCATGAATCTGAAAAGCAGCCTCCCCATGTTTAGTTCTGACTCTGGGCACTAACAGGAGTCCCGTCCCTGTGCTCCTCGGAGTCCGGGCCGGTTCATATGGCACTAGCATGTCATGGATGTGCTTTGGTGCGAGGCCATGGAGAGACTTGTACACAAGCAGAGCTGTTTTATAGTCTTTGAAAACAGTAGACGGGGCTGGAGTGCTCCTTGGATGAAAAAATTAAATAAGGAAAAAAGTAAACTTTTGGTGCTCTTCAGTGGAGGGACCAATGTTGAAAGTTCAGACAGAAGACTGAAGCACTCAAAAGTTACAAAAATCTTTAAAAGCCTTTATTTCACATGGCAAAAGAGGTTAAAATTACACCTACGTGTTTCAGCCTTCTGGCCTCTCTGGGCCACAGGAAGCCAGTGCAGAGACCTGAGGACTGGACTAATGTGGTCGTACTTGCTGTAGCATTTTGAATATACTGCAGCTGGTTTACAGCCTGTTTGGACAGACCAGGGAGCAGGCCATTGCAGTAATCTAGCCTACTGGAGACAAAAGAATGGATGAGAATCTCCAGATCTGCTTCGGACAAAATATTTTTTATTTTGGCAATATTTTTCAGATGGTAAAAAGCTGCTGATGTTACCGATCCAATGTGGCTATTGAAGTTTAAGTCAGAGTCCATTATTACTCCCAGATTTATGACCTTATTTAAAGATTTTAGGGAGAGAGACTGTAGGTGATAAATCTCTTTGTTTCTCGGGACCAAAGACAATTATTTCGGTTTTGTCTATGTTTAGCTGGAGAAAATTGTATTGCATCCACTCACTGATCTGTTGGATACAGTGAAGAAGTGAGTCCACTGGTCCATGTTCTCCTGCAGTCAGTGAGACATAGATCTGAGTGTCATCAGCGTAATTGTGGTAGGACACTTTCATACTTTGAAATAACTGAGCTAATGGCAGCATGTAGACATTGAACAGGAGAGGTCCCAGGATCGACCCCTGTGGCACTCAGGTCAGGGCCATATGATCTGAGACAGTCTCCAATCTCCTCACAGTACTTCCTTTCTTCTAGATAGGACCTAAACCAGCCTAGGGTGGTGCCAGCGTTGCCAACCCATTCCTCTAGTCTCTGTAAGAGGATCTCATGGTCGACGGTGTCGAAGGCGGCACTCAGATCTAACATGACTAAAACAGAGACTTTTCCTGCATCAGTGTTAAGCCAAATGTCATTCGTTACCTTGACTAGAGCAGTCTCAGTGCTGTGGTGGGGTCTAAAGCCGGACTGGAACATATCAAATGAGTCATTAGTTATTAAAAATTCGTTGGTAGGCAACTTTTTCAAGAATTTTTCCCATGAAAGGCAGATTTGAGATAGGCCGGTAATTTTCAAGTATCTAAACTCCTATTTTTTAAGAGGGGCCTAATAACTGCCGTTTTCAGGGCCATTGTAAATGTTCCTGATAAAAGAGACATGTTTGCCATTTTTGTCAGTGAGGGTAATAGACTACTTAGAACCGACTTCAGAAATCTAGGAGGTAGTACATCCAGGCAGAACTCAGACCTGTGATTATCTTTTGGACAATTTCATTATCAACAGGTGCAAATTGAGCTAGCTCATAAAGCCTCACTGGCTGTTGCATTGTTAAGCCTAGTGTATACTCGCGCTGCGCAGAGCTTACGGAGGTGACGTGACGTCACTTGCGCAACGCGTTGGTCACCGCAAGGCCCTTACGTCGCATGCCGCGCAGCATCGAAATTTTCTAACTACGTAAGGGTCGCCGCAATGCAGCTCCGCTGTGATTGGTCCCTGTGTGTGTATTGGAAGGAAGCACGGAGCGGCTGCAGGAGCATGGACGAGGCACTATGGAGCAGACTGCTTCACGCTTCGAAGAAACCAAAGGAAAAGTAGTTTGGGCTCATGGCAGAGCCTGATATACGCGGAGACTGTGGACTAGAGTTCTGTTGCATATCTAACATATATTTATAAACTGTGCAGTCGTTTCTTTTTCACTGTTCCTGTCTTTGTTTGAATCTGCACTCGTAGCTTATCGCGTCTGTTCCATTCCTCCTGCACAATTTTTCATGTTTGCCTCAGATATTTACCACTTTTTGTATGATGTTTGTGATTAATACAATTTAATAATAACTATGTTTCCAACAAGAACTGTGTCTTTATTCACAAAATCACAGTTAAATGAGTTAAGAAATAATGAGTCCATAGAACTATCACATAAACCTACAGTAGAAACACATGTAATGATCTCAAACAGCTTTGTTTTTGTTCTGAAGAGGAGAAAGTAGCAGCGTAAATGAGACCGCTTTGGTATCTCAAGCAGCTCCTGTGAGATCGCCATCATGTGGTTGGTTGTGCGACTACAACATTCTCCTCAAAACTCCGCAAGGAGTATAAATTAAATTGTGCTTGCGTAGGTCCACCGCAACCGCTAATGTAAGCAGCGCCGCGCAAGTATACACTAGGCTTTACTCGTGTTGTGGAAGTGATGGCGTTTCTGATACCCTGTACCTTGTCTCTAAAGAACTGTGCAAACTCATTACACTTGGATTTGGAGTAGTGTTCTAATGGCAACTTAACAGGGGGGTTTGTAAATCTATTGATTGTTGAAAATAGAACACCCAGATTGTTGCTGCAGCCTTCAATAGTTTTAGAAAAGTTTAATTATCTTGTTCTACGTAGTACACAGTTAAACTCACACAACTTCTCTTTAAAGAATTCATAATCACCCTGGAGTTTGGACTTTCTCCACTTTCGCTCTGCCCTCCGGCACTCTCGCTTCTGTGCCCTGACCGGGCCCGCTTTTGTCCATGGGGCCTTTTGTTTATTTGTGACCATTTTTACATTCACAGGGGCAATGGCGTCTAGGACATTTAACACACTAGAGGTGACAGAGTTAAACAGTTCATCTACAGTAGAACATGATGTGTTCTCAAAATGGATCATTCCCATAAATAGTTCACCTGGCGCGCCGGCGGCCGTTTTTATGTTTTTAAATGTTCTGCTGGCAATAGCAGATGTATTTTGAACACCAAACCCCAAAAGCTGTATATCATTTTAAAGCTTATTTTCTTATCTACATTTATATACAAGTGTAAACTACATCAGACTTTGCATTCAAAAGATATAACACATAATGTGGGCACAAAATAAATCAATTCCGAAATAGTTTTTTACCTTTGGGCTTGTGCTGTACAAATAAATCAGCTCTCCTCCCAGCTTGCAATACATCATTCTCTCTGGAACAGTCCAAAGGAAAATTATATCCACTTGTATTTCCCAAAGTAAAATCCATTCTGCAGAAATAATCCAAAAATGTGCATTTATCTTTAGCGAAAAAAAAACAAAAAAAAAGAGCACAGATGTTACTCTTTCACTTTTAACGGACTTTTAGCTTTGTTTTTCACCCAAACATCTGGTATCTACGTGTTCCTTAGCTCCTTATCTTTCAAATGAGACTACTCCCGAAAAGCTAGACCAATTTTTGGGTCTGCAATAGCTCCTGTAAGTACAGCTAGTGCTGCTGTTTGCGCATGGTTCTCTGATCTTTGTTGTGATCCCAACTTGTTTGCTTTTACTTCCGGGATTTACGATTGACATGTCCTTTTAGCCAATGAGGAAAGCTTTCGAACAAGGGGTGGGACAATGGTGTCCTGTCTTATGTTGTGCCTGTGGAATTGTGCGTAATGGAAGCCAAAAGACGCTCTCGAAGCTGCAATGAATTTACACTCATAAAAAAATAACTTTGACATTTAAAAAAGAAAAACACATAGATTAGTAACTTATAAGTACCAATAATAAAAAATATTGTTTTTATGATGATTAAATGTAAGTAAAGATATTTGGCACAATTTGGCACACTTGTGCCAAATTGTGCCAAATGTGCACTACTTGATGAAAAGGAGAAACTGCATAAAAACTATAAAACTTAGAAGTCTGAAACTTTAGACAGTTGTTGTCAACAACACAATGAACAGAGGGTTTGAATATTGTGAACTTGAAATGAAGTATGCCTTTTTTAGGGCCTTTAGAAATTGAAAATGTTAGGCGAGGCTAAAAAAATTGGGTTTTTTTCCCTAACTTCAAAGGATGCAGAGGAAAATAGGAATGACAAACATTATTTTAGTGTTTTTTTACATAAACTAGAAGGCTCTAGCTTTAAAATGATGCATCACACAAGAATGTGAGATGTAAGATGTGTTTTTAAATAAGCAAAGACATTTGGGTATGCCCAACCATTGTGCACGAGCCAAAATGAGGCGGATGTTAAGAGGTTAAGTGTCTACTAACAATTTCATATTCAGCTGGTGGTCTGGTAGCAAAACACATGTTTAAAATACACAGACTGAAAGCAGATACAACTAGACATGACTGAGTGAATTCAACTGGACATGACTGAGTGAAGCAGATACAACTGGACATGACTGAGTGAAGCAGATACAACTGGACATGACTGAGTGAATGCAGAGACAACTGGATATGACTGAGTGAAGCAGATACAACTGGACATGACTGAGTGAATGCAGAGACAACTGGATATGACTGAGTGAACTCTGGTCCACAGAGCGGCATGACGCCCTGTTTGTGGTGGGGGCCCTGGAGGAGGCCATGGAGCTGCGGGGGATGAGGTACCATCCCATCGACATCGAGACCTCAGTCACACGAGCACACAAGAGCATCGTAGAGTGGTCAGTGCTTTTCTCTCTGCTTTCTCGCTCTCTGGTCTCTCTCTGCTCTCTCGCTCTCTATCTCTGATCTCTTTCTGCTCTCTCACTCTCTGCTCTCTTGCTCTCTATCTCTGGTCTCTCTTTCTGCTCTCTCACTCTCTGGTCTCGCTGTCGTCTCTTTCTTCTCTCTTGCTCTCTGGTCTCTCTTTCTGCTCTCTCTCTCTGGTCTCTCTTTGGTCTTGCTCTCTGGTCTCTCTTTCTGCTCTCTCTCCTCCTTGGCATAATGTTATAACCCGGCTCTAGGCTATAACCAAGGATGCACCAAACAAACGAATGTCAATTATAAAATAGTAAACTAATGTCAAAAGGTGTGGGCTCTCAGGGCTGGGAGTGAAGTGAGCCAGCAGGAGCCCAGGCTGGAGGCGGGACTTTTATGTGCGTCGGACCTAGTATGCACGCACAGCCAATGGCACTCCCCCGCGACACCTGCAGACAATAGCAAACATATACATGGCCACAAGAGGGCAGCCAAGACGGGGCCATGACAATAAGTAGATTCCTCAAAGTGCATGTTAGCTGTAGCTCAGTGATGTCATTAAAGACAATCTCCGTGACTTTGTGGTCCTCAGCGCCGTGTTCCCGTGGACTAACCTCCTGGTGGTGGTGGTGGAGCTCGAGGGCTCGGAGCAGGAGGCGCTGGATCTGGTTCCCATGGTGACCAAGGCGGTGCTGGAGGAGCATTACCTCATTGTGGGCGTGGTCGTGGTCACGGACATCGGCGTCATCCCCATCAACTCCCGCGGCGAGAAGCAGCGGATGCACCTGCGCGACGGCTTCCTGCAAGACCAGCTCGACCCCATCTACGTGGCCTACAACATGTAGGGCGCGCACGTGAAGACCGGACACTGCACGTGAACGGTGTGGAAAGGCCACAACACTGGGACAAAGTAGTGCACAAAGAACTCGTGAAACCGAGAGCGCGCACGCAGAGTGTTAGTGAGAGAGAGAGAGTGTGTGTGTGTGTGTGTGTGTTAGTGAGAGAGAGTGTGTGTGTGTGCGCATGAATGTGTTTGTATGTGTGTGTGTGTGTTAGTTTAAGACTGTGTTAATGTGTATGCATGTGTGCGCTTGCATAAAGGTGTGTGTGTGAGTCTGTGTGCCTGTGTGTGTGTCTGCAGGGGCCTCTGTTGTGTGTATAAATATAAATACTGTACATAAACATAATAATCTATATGAGAGTGAGTTCTGTGTGAACCAGTGAAGAAGACTTTGTGTTGTGGAAAAATGAGGAAGAGTTCAAACCTGTAGCAAAGTCCTGATTTATGCACTGAAGTAACGATACTGCTGATGTACTCAAGTAAGTGTTACTCTTCAGGGCCGTCTCTTCACGTGACTCGATCCAAACATGTTTTCCTCCTGGTCGCTCTGCTCCTCCTGGTCTGTGGCACTAAAGTGTGGATTTATAGAAAGCCTATAGATTTCAAAAGGAAAAAAGTTTAGGCCTTTAAGGGAAACTAAAATCCCCACAAAATGTGATCTTTGTGAAGACGATCTGTTTTGGTGAAGTGGAGGCTTAAAGTGATAGTCTGGAACATATTAAATTAACCTCCTGGCCTTGAATGTTGATGTAAAATAAGTCATTTTATGAATTATAATATTACGGGTAAGTCCCGCCTTCCCTTCTCTTAGCTATAGCTCAAAATCCACGATGCCGTCCACGTTAACCAATCAAGTGATGCCAAGGGCTGTCAATCAATTCTGATTAACCTCTTAAAACCCGCCTCATTTTGGCTCGTGCACAAAAGTTGGCCATACCCAAATGTCTTTTCTTATTTAAAAACACATCTTACATCTCACATGCTTGTGTGATGCATCATTTTAAAGCTAGAGCCTTCTAGTTTATGTAAAAAAACACAAAAATAATGTTTGTCATTCCTATTTCCCTCTGCATCCTTTGAAGTTTGGGAAAAAAACCCAATTTTTTTAGCCTCGCCTAACATTTTCCATTTCTAAAGGCCCTAAAAAAGGCAAGGCAAACAATATTTTTTATTATTGGTACTTATAAGTTACTAATCTATGTTTTTTTTTTTTTTTTTTATGTCAGTTATTTTTTTATGAGTGTAAATTCATTGCAGCTTCGAGAGCGTATTTTGGCTGCCATTACGCACTATTCTACAGGCACAACATAAGACAGGACACCATTGTCCCACCCCTTGCTCGAAAGCTTTCCTCATTGGCTACACGGACATGTCAATCAAACATCCCGGAAGTAAACGTAAACAAGTTGGGACCACAACAAAGATCAGTGATCCATGCGCAAACAGCAGCGCAAGCTGTACTTACGGGAGCTCTTGCAGACCCAAAAATTGGTCTAGCTTTTCGGGAGTAGTCTCATTTGAAAGATAAGGAGCTAAGGAACACGTGGATACCAGATGTCCGGGTGAAAAACAAAGGTAAAAGTCCGTTAAAAGTGAAAGAACAACATCTGTGCTCTTTTTTTTCGTTTTTTTCGCTAAAGATAAATGCACATTTTTGGATTATTTCTGGAGAATGGATTTTACTTTGGGAAATACAAGTGGATATAATCTTCCTTTGGACTGTTCCAGAGAGAATGATGTATTGCAAGCTGGAAGGCGAGCTGATTTATTTGTACAGCACAAGCCCAAGGTAAAAAACTATTTCGGAATTGATTTATTTTGTGCCCACATTATGTGTTATATCTTTTGAATGCAAAGTCTGATGTAGTTTAGAAAATAAGCTTTAAAATGATATACAGCTTTTGGGGTTTGGTGTTCAAAATACATCTGCTATTGCCAGCAGAACATTTAAAAACATAAAAACGAGTTGGTCATAAGACGTTAAATATTCAAATATTTAAATTAATAATCTCTCTGCACGTCTTGGACCATTGACCTGGCGTATGCACGGAAAAGTAGGCACGCCTTCAAGACCAATCAGAAACAAAGGGGGAGGAGTTTTGGGTCGGGTTTTTTTTTTTTCAAATCTTGTACCTCTCTTTTTTCGGACAAACTCCAGACTATCACTTTAATCAGCAGCACCCTCCAGATTATGTAATAACCCAGAGAGACTGGCCCTCCAGATTATGTAATAACCCACAGAGAGACTGGCCCTCCAGATTATGTAATAACCCACAGAGAGACTGGCCCTCCAGATTATGTAATAAGTACCCACAGAGACTGGCCCTCCAGATTATGTAATAACCCACAGAGACTGGCCCTCCAGATTATGTAATAACCCACAGAGACTGGCCCTCCAGATTATGTAATAACCCACAGAGAGACTGGCTCTCCAGATGATGTAATAACCCACAGAGACTGGCCCTCCAGATTATTTAATAACCCACAGAGACTGGCCCTCCAGATTATGTAATAACCCACAGAGACTGGCCCTCCAGATTATGTAATAACCCACAGAGAGACTAGCTCTCCATATTATGTAATAACCCACAGAGAGACTGGCCCTCCAGATTATGTAATAACCCACAGAGAGACTGGCCCTCCAGATTATGTAATAACCCACAGAGAGACTAGCTCTCCAGATTATGTAATAACCCACAGAGACTGGCCCTCCAGATTATGTAATAACCCACAGAGAGACTGGCCCTCCAGATTATGTAATAACCCACAGAGACCTCCATGAGCTCAAACTCAAGTGACAGATAATGTTTTGTTTTAATGCTGCTCTGCCACAACTCTTGTTTTTACTTGAATTGTTAAAACATTTGGAAAAAGAGGGAAAATCTATCAATCTGAAGCAATGGAAATGTCAAAGCTATTTATGAATGATTTTGGGAAATGTGGTTTTCATGGAAGAGTCTGAACACTCAAAGTCTGAAATGTTCTGTGACTGAGTGGCACTGGTGTTGACCCATGGCCCCTGTGTGTGTGTGTGTATGAATGTGTGTGTGTGCAGGAGCGCGGCCGTGTGTAAAGTGTCTGTACATTGTGTATTTTTACGGTTCAGTGTGTGTGATTGTTTTGTACACATGAAAAAGAACATTTTATAAAGAGCAAGTCACAAACGGTGCAATAAAGTGCTTTCAATGGATCTGTGTCTCGTCAATACGCCGACTCAGAACCGCCTGTTTTGTCATTACGCCGACTCAGAACCGCCTGTTTTGTCATTACGACGACTCAGAACCGCCTGTTTTGTCATTACGGCGACTCAGAACCGCCTGTTTTGTCATTACGACGACTCAGAACCGCCTGTTTTGTCATTACGGCGACTCAGAACCGCCTGTTTTGTCATTACGACGTCTCAGAACCGCCTGTTTTGTCATTACGGCGTCTCAGAACCGCCTGTTTTGTCATTACGACGACTCAGAACCGCCTGTTTTGTCATTGTATTTTAAATTTACATTTTAACGAGCTGAATCATTTGTTGTGTAATTGTTAATGGCCTGAGTGTGGTGTGGGGACCAGAGGATCTCATTTCTGCCCCAGAGGCCATGGAGCAAACAGAAGGAAATGGATGTTGGTGTTACCCCAGAGCAGTAGTAAGTCATGTTTATTTACATAGCGCCTTTCACAGACCAAAGTCACAAAGCACTTTACAACTTATTTGAGTATTGTAGTAGTAATATCATAGGCGTGACTACGTCCATTATTTTTTACAGTCTATCTCCGCCGTTCTAACTGGCCAAAAATACGTTATCCATGCAAAATTAGTGCTCTACTCAAGCCCCGGCGATCCAAGATGGCGCCCTATTCAAATGATTTTTTATTGTTTTTGCTCGAGAGATGTCAAATTATGCACTTTGAGCCTTAATTTCACCCCCTGAACATGCATGAAAAGTTGTAAAATTTTGACCAAACATCAGACCTGGTGAAAAATTTGATATTTTGGTGTTTATTTTTGTGGGACTCAAAAAATGCCAGAACAACGCCACCTACAACAGCCAATGAAAGTTTCAGAGGTCAAGTTTGTCGTAGAGCCATGAAATTCGGTACACATGTTCATCAAGTCAAGATACGACCAAAATGTTATCATGGCTCCGCCCTCTGACAAACAGGAGGCCCATAAATTTCATTGCAAAATGGAAAAATGAGCAGCAATCATTTTCACACATGTCGGTTGGAAAGCGACTCCTCCTCGGCAGTTTTACAGATTCGTCTCAAAATAGCTCCACATCATCTCAACACATGTACCTTGAAAATGACCAAAGGGATTTTTGATCAGTGAAACGTTGTTTGAGCAGCGGAGCGGCAAAATGTGAGTGTTTTTTGGCAGTTTTTGACAACATTAATTTTGCTCTCGTTTGCACAAAGTCTGATTTGCACAAAACTTGAATCCAATGTTCAACTCCAGGGTTTAGGTCAGGTGAAAGTGAAATTGGCCCAATAGCGCCCCCTACAGATTGAGGCAAAGTTTTACATGGGGTGCCAAACAGCTCTAATCATCATAGTCATTACAATTTGACTGACGTTCTTCTATGGCAATCACCACACGGCGGCCCCAGCTCCTTTGCGCCGTGGTGCGGGGCGTTGTGGAGCGGCGCGTTGCGGCTTGGTGCGGAGTGGCGTGGTGCAGATCCGCTTGGTGCGGGGCGACTTGATGCATGGCGGCTTGATAAGGGGCGGCTTAATGCGGGACGGCTTGGTGCAGGGCGGCTTGGTACGGAGCTGCTTGATGCGGGGCGGCTTGGTGGTGCGCGCGGTGCGGCAAGGGCCGTTTGACGCCGCTTGCGGCTTTAATTTTATTTATTTTTTATTAAAAAAAACGCAAATATACAAACTATACATACAATGACAAAGACAAACAAAAATATATACATTATATACAGAAATAATAATGGGTATAAAGAAACTAGAAACTTGCAATGGCTGAAGCCATTGCGATTGACTGCGGAACAGATCTAATGTGGAAATCTGCTAAAAAAAAATCCTTAATCCTTTAAAAGGCCTTGAAACTGTTAAAATACTTGATAGATATTTGAAACTCCTGAAGTCCTTGAAATTGTTGAAACCTTTAAACTCCTGAAATCCTTGAAACTGTTGAAACATTGAAACTCCTGAAATCCTTAACTTTTTTAAACCTGGAAACTGTTGAAAGTGTGGAAACTCCTGAAATCCTTGAACCTCCTGATATCCTTGAAACTGGTTAAATTCTTAAACAGTTGAAATCCTTGAAACTACTGAATGTATTGAAAGTGTCCTTGAAACTGAAAAATCCCCTCACCGCTGAAACAATTTGGTTCCTGTAACTAAGGAAACCTGGTCTGTGGTCATTATCTGGTGGTGGTCTGAGTCTTCGTTTGGGTCTAAGTAAGTAAGTAAGTAAGTAATCTTTATTTATATACCGCCTTTCACAGACCAGAGTCACAAAGCGGTTTACAATTGTTATTATTTTTGGGCATTGGTCCACTCACTCCACACAGAGATGGGAGCGGGGTCGCCAGTACAGGAGGCGCATGCCAGACCTATTGTGCATGTTTTTAGTGGTAGGGGAAACCGGAGTACCCGGAGGAAACCTACGCAGACACGGGGAGAACATGCAAACTCCACTCAGAAAGGCCCTGGTCCGGCCGGGATTCGAACCCAGGACCTTCTTGCTGAGAGGCGAGAGTGCTATCCACTCAGCCACCGTGCCGCCAGGGTCTTGGTCTGGTGGTATAATGCAACCTATTAGGTTGCATTATACTGGTTTACATGGAAAAATCCCTATTAGGTTGCATTATACTGGTTTACATGTACAAATCCCTATTAAGTTGCTTTATACTGGTTTACATGTAAAAACCCCTATTAGGTTACATTATAGTGGTTTACATGAAAAAAACCCTATTAAGTTGCATTATACTGGTTTACATGAAAAAAACCCTATTAAGTTGCATTATACTGGTTTACATGGAAAAATCCCTATTAAGTTGCATTATACTGGTTTACATGGAAAAATCCCTATTAGGTTGCATTATACTGGTTTACATGGAAAAATCCCTATTAAGTTGCATTATACTGGTTTACATGGAAAAATCTCTATTAAGTTGCATTATACTGGTTTACATGGAAAAATCCCTATTAGGTTGCATTATACTGGTTTACATGTACAAATCCCTATTAAGTTGCTTTATACTGGTTTACATGTAAAAACCCCTATTAGGTTACATTATAGTGGTTTACATGTAAAAACCCTATTAAGTTGCATTATACTGGTTTACATGAAAAAAACCCTATTAAGTTGCATTATACTGGTTTACATGGAAAAATCCCTATTAAGTTGCATTATACTGGTTTACATGGAAAAATCCCTATTAAGTTGCATTATACTGGTTTACATGGAAAAATCCCCATTAAGTTGCATTATACTGGTATTAGTATTAGATAGCAATATGGCCTACGTGCAGGACTGTACAAGGACTCTACAAGGACTCCATGTTATGACTATGATGTGACTGTCTCTTTGTGACACGTATGTCTTTCGATGTGTGACGTGACAATGACTATATAAACTGTGTACTGCCTTTATTCTGTCTGAGGAAAAGAAAGAGTAAACCAGTGGAACTTGAGAGAAACTTAAATAAACTTCCAGAGTTTGGCACACCACGATCCGTCTCTGTCTGCTAAATCCTAACAGATTTGGTGGAGAATGCGCGGCTCGGTTTGTGCCATTCTCTGGATTGTTTTGAGGGAGCTTGCTCTGTTTCTTTTCCTCTGCGTGAGAGATCGGCATGCTGTGTCTGGGAGCGGAGATTCCAGCAGGCTGGAAGAGCTGTTCCTGGATGCTTCTTGTCACTTTTGTTTTTTTAAATTGAATATTCCGACGCGGAAAAGAGTTGGCAGACCTCTCGGACAGTCCGTGCATGCACCTGTTTGACAAGAATAAGGTAAGCAGACACCTTTTTATATGTAAAGTCTGCATAATTGGATACTAGCTAAATTTGGGTGTGTTTTTGAGGTCTGTCGAACTCTCTAAATTGTGTTCAAATAAGTGAGGATCCATAAAGTGAAAAGTGTTGGCCATTAAAGTGAGGATCCATAAAGTGAAAAGTGTTGGCCATTAAAGTGAGGATCCATCAATGTTGTTGGAATATTAACGTCCTGCACCAGTTAAAAAACTAAAAATCAGTTTTAGTATTGTTTCTGTTGCCAAATTAGCACTTGTTTGTGTAAATCTCAAAGAGCAGTGAGTTCAAGGTTAGTCTGAAATGGGAGGGGGACAAGAGGGAGACAAGTGGTTATCAGAGCAGGTGCAAACGTTGGCAGCTGGCCAGAAGGAGTCGTGGAGTCCATACAGTTGTGATGTCATTGACCTTGGATGTATAGTATAAATGTATGTGCAGGAGTGGTCACGTGAGACTTTTTGCTTTTTTTCGTCTGACAAGGAGCAGTGAGACGTCCCCGGGGGCCACTCCTTATCTGAACGCGAAGCGAGACTTGTGTTCGCGGACCGTTATCTTGTAATATTGCTTGCAAAATCTTCAATATAACTTTTTGAAATCAGGTTTGGTATCTGTCATTTCTATCACTGTTTTAACATTGGTTTTTGTCTCTTGTTGAACTAAAAGGACCTGCAGAACGAAGGGCTGTGTTTGCGGCCTCTCTGCAGCTTCTGGGGCTGGGGGGGAATTCTGACAAATTACTGCAGAACTTGGCGTCGCTCGAACAGGATTTCGACAGGAGACACTAGGACCGGTCAGAGAAAAGATTAATTTGGCGCCAAAGTAAAACGGTAAGATTGTTACCAACTAATTAATCTTTCCTTTCACCTGACCTGAGACCCCTAAAAATAAAAAATAAAAACAAACAAACACCAAGTAGGGTAAATTATTGAAGGATTTTGCAAGTATTTTATATTTTTATTGGGATAATAGTATTCTAAGTCTAAGTGACGTAAGAAAAGGAGAAAACTGTGTGTTTTATCTCAGTGATTGATAGTCAACCTAAAGGAAAGAAAACTGTGTGTGAGGATCTAAGTGATTTATGAGTTAAAGGAGTCAACTGTGTGTTATCTCAGTGATTTAATAGTTGAAGGAGAAAACTGTGTGTTTTAATTAATTGACGAGAGGGAGAGGACAGGGACAGTGTCTAACTTTTCTCACTTTTTAATTTTTCTCTTGGTGTGAATGAGTGATTGATGTTTTCTGTTGAAAGTGACCATTGCACAAACGGTCACAGTGAACGCAGTAACTTGGGTCGCGTAGGACGGGGTCACGATTCGTGCGTACATTTCCCCACCACTTGTGGTTGAACGGGGAGATACCACGATCTGACGCTCTAAGATTACGCACCCAATTGCTGATTCTTTACATTGATATTGATAACACAAGGCTTGTAATCTAGACGGTAGAAAACATGGCATCTGTAACATTAGATGAGTGGATAAAGGGGATTATACAGTATTTAGAGGGGACAACAGAGATTAAAAATACAACAACAAGGAGCGTTAGAACATGGTTAAAATCAAAAAAGAAAGATGGTATTTTAGCTAAGTCAAATTCACCTCCAAGTGAAGGGTTAATGAAACAACTAAGAGAATTAGTTTTGGAGAAACGTTCTCAAATGCAAAGAGAGAAGCCGTTAGAAAATAAGAAAATTCAAAAGTTGACAGATGAGGTTACTCTGATTTCAATGATGATCAAACTAAATGAGAAATGGATGACTGCTGCCAAATTGCAAAGTACAGCTCCTGATTCTTCCCCTCCACCGTATGCTCCATTGTATCCAGATTTAACAGAATTAGTGAAAAGTAAAGATTCTGCAACAATGGCTCCATTGATTACATTTGAAGAGCCAATCAAATGTACCGTGACTAGCATAGGAGAGGAGAGTCTGGATCAAAAATACTCCCAAGAGGCGCTCAGGCAGGTACGGGAGGTTACAGCTCAGACTACCCAGCTTCAGAAACACATTGATCAGGTTGGAGAAATTGTGGCACAAGTGGCTGAAAGACAATTTAATGACACATTGACAAGACTGGAAAGTGAGCTTAAAAATCACACGATTCAGGGAGGCCCATCTCACTTGCAGCATACTCCAGGGACTAGGGGAAATTCATTTGCAAATGGTTTTAATGGAAAAAACTTTATTAGTCATTCTAGTCCCAAATTTGACGAGATTACTTCCCAGGCAGAGAAAGGAGCAGAGCTGAGAGAGCAGGGGGCGGGAGGAGTGACAGCTCAGAGGTGCGAGGGGGGCGCAGACAGAGAGGCCCAGAAGGGAGTGGACCAACACTCAGAGGCTAGGAAGAAGAGAGATTTAAGAATCAGCTTTCAGAAGCCGATTACAATTAGAAAAGAAAGACAGCATCGTTATTTTACTCGATCTAATCAGACTATAGATGCAGAATCAAGCTCGTCAGACGAAGATTTATTGATGACCGGCTCAGATGCGTTTGTAACAGCTGAACACTCAGAAGACGACGGTACGAGTGGGGAAATTTATTATCAACAGGAAAGGCGACAGAACAAGAGGAAAGCTAGGCGCAGACAAGGAGAAGATGTGTCGATGTGTCCAATTGTGGTATCGACATCTAGGTCCGGCAGAGAGATCAGGACATGTAAACCGCTCACTATAACTGAAATTGACTCTATAAAAATGAGAATGAAAGACCCAAGGCAGTATGGGGGCAGAGCATGTTTGTTGTCAATCCTGGAACACTATCCTGCTCAAAATTTAACCCTAAATGATCTCACTACCGTTCTCGGTGTCCATCTTCCAATCATGTCCACAGGATTTGAAAATGTTGCAGTTCGAGCCACAAACAGCTGTTCAGTGGAAGCATGGTATTCAGCTGTGATGGAAAAAATGGAAACGTTATTTCCTGTGCCCATGAATGCTATGGAAACCATAAATCTAGAAGTGCAGGATGGAGAGACAGCCGAGGCCATGAAGCATAGAATAAATAAGGAGTTTGATGCATTGTATCCAAGAGAGTCCACCCCAACCTATGATTTGATCAAAAAGATGTTCTATCAGCGAATGCTCAGGGAGCTACCGACAGCTGAGAAGGAAAAACACATTCTGAATTTGGATACTGACTCGCCAGCTTTTGTTAGGTCATATTGTACTATTAAAAAGCTACTTAGGAAGAAAAACAGCCCCAAAACTGATGATAGTTTGTCACTGATTAAGGAATTAGTTAAAGAGATTAAAAAATCTGAACCAAAGCCAGAAAAAGTGGAGAAAGCAGAAATGTTGTTTAGTGGTAATCCAAGTCCACTGCAGCCTCAGACGCAGACACAGGTGATGCAACCACAGCAGATTATACAGACTGGACAGATACAGCAGCAACCAGAGTATGAATGGCAAATGAATGGATACATGCCCTATGGAAATCAAGGACAGAGGTTCCAGACATTCCCCAGGAATAGCAGAGGTAGAGGTGGTGGACAATTTAGACAGGACAGAGATTTATCAAACATGAAGTGTTACAGGTGTGGACGGTACGGACATATAGCAAGAAATTGCAGAACGGGAGGAATGCAACACATGCAGGGTCAAGGAGGTCAGCAGCAGTTTCCATTTCAAACATACCAACAACCACAAGTGTACCAGGGACAACCACAACAGCCATACCAACAACCACAAGTGCACCAGGCACAACCGCAACAGCCATACCAGCAACCACAAATACACCAGATGTATCAGGCACCTCAACAGGTACAACCACAACAGCCAATGGTCTTGGGCCAACCACAGCCACAGTATATGACCACTCACCAGATGACAGAGTCAAGACCAGAGGTCGCTGCTCATCAACTCAGTTTATTACCGAAATGAAGATGCCGTGGTCCAGATAGAGAGGGATGCATTAACGTGGCTCCAAAATTTATCACAATAACAATTGAGGGACAGCCTCAGAAACTGTTGGTAGACACTGGAGCAACATTTAGTTCATTAAAATGCAGTCTAGAGCCCTCTCAAAAGTGGAAAATCGTATCTGGATTTAATGGTTTGGCTACAAGAGTTTTTTACTCAAAACCTCTAGACTGCACAGTTACCTATAAATCAGGAGTAAAGCAGACTTTCCAACATGAATTTCTAATAGCCCCAAACTGTCCCCACAACCTAATGGGAAGGGATTTGATAAAACTTTTGAAATTGGATATTTCTTTCCAGAATGAAATTGAAGTGTCAAATGAGTTGGGCATGTTAATACAGGATTGTGGTCTCGAAACTGAACTGTTGCTCCAGCAGGAACAAAATCTTAAAACACCAAAAATTGACGATAACATAGCCACAGTTTTTTGGCTAGAGGGTAGTGAAGAATCCAATGACACATTGCATGAACTAGTTAAGCCATTTTTGCCATGGATTACTGAGAGATGCAAGGACTTGCGGTCTCCAGTAGATGTCGTACACTGTACACAGGCATATTTTAGGCATCCAGAAGATCAACAATCATATGACAACTATTTGATTGAGTGGGAAATGTACAAGACTAGTGCATGCCAGACACAGGGAGTAGGAGATCCTAAAGTGACACAAAAGCTGAATTGCGTAGTGGTGGGAGAACATGGGGTGGCGTTTGCTAACACAAATTCAAACACAGACACACTCCCAATATTTAGGGTTGACAAATCCACACCACATGTAACAATGATGATTGAGTCCAAAGCAGAGGCCAAGAATTTAGGTCCAATGTGTGCACTGATATTGGCCAGTGATTTAAAACCAATGTGTGTGCAACAGGGACAATTACAATACATTGTACTGCATAGTGAAACCACAGGAGGTTATGTGATCAAATTCAATGACCCAATTGAATATAAAGCCACTATGCAGGAAGTACAGAGAACAAGGACACATGGCAGGGAAAATACCAATTCAAACCTATTTGAAGAGCAGAAACACACTTTACCTGAGAGGCTATGGACAAAACATGCATTTGACATCGGGAAAGCAGAGGGAATCCTGCCAATAAAACTACTGTTTGATGACCAAGTGTGTTATCAGAAGCAGTATCCCATTAAAGCAGGACTCCAGGACAAATTGAAGTACACAGTGTCAGAATTGGTGAAGGCAGGAATCATTGTCGAAGCGTCAGAGTATACGCCATATAATATTCCAATGTTGGCAGTAGACAAGGCAGGAAAACCATACTGCAGACTAGTGAATGACTTCAGGAAATTAAATGAGAGATCACAAGACAAACTATTGGACACACCTGACCCACACAGAGCAATGGCATTCTTACCAGCGTCTCATAAATGGTTTACCACCATTGATTTATGTAACGCATACTTCTGCATCCCATTGCACCCTGAGTGCTGGAAGTATCTGGCATTCACAGTTGAGGGGAAGAAGTATGTGTATACGCGTTTACCACAGGGTCACTGCGCTGCACCTGGGATCTTTAACAAATTGATCCAGGACGTGCTCTCTGAGATTGACATTGACCCAGACAAAAACTTTGTTCTGGCCTATGTAGATGATATTCTAATCTCAGGAGTATCTGAAGAGGCATGTACAGAAATCACTATGAAAGTCCTTAGAGTAGTGGCAGAAAAGGGATTCAAAATTGATTATGACAAGTGTGCATTTGTAAGACAGAGAGTATCTTTTCTAAAGACTTATCTCACTTCAGAAGGAGTCATGTGTGACCAGTCAAGACTGATCAAACTATCAGAGTTTCCCAAACCAAAAACAGTGAGAGAAATGATGTCCTTCATAAATACGGCAAGCTATATCAGGAAATATATTTTCAACTTCTCCTACATGATGAAGCCCTTGCAGAAAATGTTGATTGATGTAGGCTACACAGATTATGATGGGATCTTGACATGGACTGAGGAGCAAGCACAGGCATTTCAATCAATCAAAGAAAAACTATCAATGGTGCAGACTTTACACTGCGTTGATAGGAAATACCCAATTATGATGGAAATCACAATGACTGGAGATTATTATTGTGCAGTGTTGTTTCAGAAAATAGCAGATGCACCCAAAATATTGTACATATTCAGCTCCAATCTCAGAGGATCAGAAGCACACCACTTCTCATGTGCACGTTATGTAATGGCCCTTAAGAACTCACTGGTTTCCACATCACACATAATCTTGGACTCAGAGGTGATAGTGAGAACGCCACATAACATGTATGCAGCTTTGAAGGGGAACACATTTGCATTGACAAATTCAATGTCTCAAAAGATTCATCTGTTACTCGTAAATATGCAAGTTACATTTGAACCAACAGACTCTCCAATATTACCATTTACTATCTCAGGCCCAGTTCACCAGTGTGAGGTCCAACATAGTGAAGAAACAAACTTGATCAAAAAGTTGGGCAGGTCAGAGATTGAGGGGTCACATGCTATTTTTATAGATGGACACTCGCATAGAGACAAAACTGGAGCATTGGTTGCAAGCGCAGCAGCAGTCATCCATGACAGGGAAACATCACCTGTTACCAATCCTGATTTTAACATACTGAAGGCAGAGGCGCTGGCAGGGAAGTCAGCTCAGTATGCAGAATTAGAAGCATTTAGCCTGGCTTTGGATTCAAATTGAGACTCAGCTCGTTTTTTGTCTGTGTTTTGACTGAATCTGCTGAGTTCTTGTGTGTCCAATAGTGTTTGTTTGTTTTTAATTTTTGTTTGTTTTTATTTTCGATTTGTTTTTTGTTTGTTTATTTACTTTATTTTTGTTTGTTTGTTTTTTCCCAGGATAGAGGATAAAATCCACTGATATTGATTTGGATGATTATGAGTTTTAATAATTTTGTAAAGTTTTTTTTGGGATTTTTTTTTTTTTTTTTTTTTTTTTTTTTTTCTTTTTCCACTTTATTGATTGATCAAATTGAGTGATCACATGTGATTATGTGATCAAAGGGGAGGGTGTTAGTATTAGATAGCAATATGGCCTACGTGCAGGACTGTACAAGGACTCCATGTTATGACTATGATGTGACTGTCTCTTTGTGACACGTATGTCTTTCGATGTGTGACGTGACAATGACTATATAAACTGTGTACTGCCTTTATTCTGTCTGAGAGAAAGAAACAGAGGAAACCAGTGGAACTTGAGAGAAACTTAAATAAACTTCCAGAGTTTGGCACACCACGATCCGTCTCTGTCTGCTTGAATCCTGACACATTCACACACACACCAGACTCATTCTAATGTGGGGGTGAAGTGTCTTGCCTAAAGACACAAGTTTGGCACTTTACAGCCGCAGCCGCCCCACTTTGGCTGCTGTTCCCAGAGGTTAAGTGTCTTGCCAAGGACACAACGACAGCAGACAGTGGGAGTCGGTGACGTGGGCTCGAACCCACAACCTTCAGACTCAAAGGCTAATGCTCTACTGAGCTACTGTCGCCACAATGATGGCTGAGTGGTTATCCATGATGGCTGAGTGGTTATCCATGATGGCTGAGTGGTTATCCATGATGGCTGAGTGGTTAACGCTTTCTGTGATCCTGCTGTTTATATTGTGATGTTAAATCCAGACATGAGCCATGTAGGGATCGACCAATCAGATACCTTCATTTACAGGGGCACTTGCCTTAGCAACCGTCTTAGCTCCAGCTAGCTTAGGTTCAAGTCGGCTTCTTCCACATTTAGAAAAATATGACTCCTCTCAGCGGGGAGAAGCAGCAGCTCTACTCCGAGCTCCTCCTGTGTGACTGAGCTGCTCCCTCTTCCCCACACCAGCCTCATGCAGCTCTGACTACAGACGCTGCTCCCTCCCTCACTCGTAAACTTCTCCTGAAGAGGACAAACACCTTTCACTGGGTGAGCCCCTTTAATTATCGAAATTAACCATGTGTACTTTACTAAACTATATAAACTAAACCATGTGTACTTTACTAAACTATATAAACTAAACCATGTGTACTTTACTAAACTATATAAAGTGTATTATTTATGTGCTATAAACATTTACTATAAATGTTTTGAAATGTGTGTGGTCTGAGAGAGAGACCAGAGAGACCAGAGAGACCAGAGAGAGACCAGAGAGAGACCAGAGAGACACCAGAGAGAGACCAGAGAGAGAGACCAGAGAGAGACCAGAGAGAGAGACCAGAGAGAGAGACCAGAGAGAGAGACCAGAGAGAGAGACCAGAGAGAGAGACCAGAGAGAGAGACCAGAGAGAGAGACCAGAGAGAGAGACCAGAGAGAGAGACCAGAGAGAGAGACCAGAGAGAGACCAGAGAGAGACCAGAGAGAGACCAGAGAGAGACCAGAGAGAGACCAGAGAGAGACCAGAGAGAGACCAGAGAGAGACCAGAGAGAGAGACCAGAGAGAGAAACCAGAGTGAGAGACCAGAGAGAGAGACCAGAGAGACACCAGAGAGAGAGAGAACAGAGAGAGAGACCAGAGAGAGACCAGAGAGAGACCAGAGAGAGAGACCAGAGAGAGAGACCAGAGAGAGACCAGAGAGAGAGACCAGAGAGAGAGACCAGAGAGAGAGACCAGAGAGAGAGACCAGAGAGAGAGACCAGAGAGAGACCAGAGAGAGACCAGAGAGAGACCAGAGAGAGAGACCAGAGAGAGAGACCAGAGAGAGAGACCAGAGAGAGAGACCAGAGAGAGAGACCAGAGAGAGAGACCAGAGAGAGAGACCAGAGAGAGAGACCAGAGAGAGAGACCAGAGAGAGAGACCAGAGAGAGAGACCGAGGAGAGAGAGAGAGACCAGAGAGAGAGACCGAGAGAGAGACCAGAGAGAGACCAGAGGGAGAGACCAGAGAGAGAGACCAGAGAGAGAGAGACCAGAGAGAGAGACCAGAGAGAAGGACTAAAGCAGGTCTAAAGCAGGACTAAAGCAGAACTAAAGCAGAACTAAAGCAGGACTAAATCAGGTCTAAAGCAGGTCTAAAGCAGGTCTAAAGCAGGTCTAAAGCAGGACTAAAGCAGGTCTAAAGCAGGTCTAAAGCAGGACTAAAGCAGGTCTAAAGCAGGACTAAAGCAGGACTAAAGCAGGTCTAAAGCAGGACTAAAGCAGGACTAAAGCAGGTCTTAAGCAGGTCTTAAGCAGGTCTAAAACAGGACTAAAGCAGGACTAAAGCAGGACTAAAGCAGGTCTTAAGCAGGTCTTAAGCAGGACTAAAGCAGGACTAAAGCAGGTCTTAAGCAGGTCTTAAGCAGGACTAAAGCAGGACTAAAGCAGGACTAAAGCAGGTCTTAAGCAGGACTAAAGCAGGTCTTAAGCAGGTCTTAAGCAGATGACATCTCTCTGTTTTTTTCTAATAAAAAAGATAAATATTGATATTTTATTTGTTTTTGTCCAAACTCAGAGAAAAGAGAAAATTTAAAATGTTGTTTTTATTTTTTTTATTTAGAGACATGAAAGAACATCACAGTTGGTCCTTATACCCTAACCCAGACTAACCCAAACTAACACTAACCCAGACTAACCTTAACCCAGACCAACCCAGACTAACTCTAACCCAGACTAACCCAGACTATCCATAACCCAGACTAACCCAGACTATCCATAACCCAGACTAACTCAGACTAACTCAGACTAACCCAGACTAACCCAGACTAACCCAGACTAACTCAGACTTACCCAGACTAACCCAGACTAGCCTATACTAACCCAGACTAGCCTATACTAACCCAGACTAACCCAGACTAGCCCAGACTAATCCAGACATACATAAATAAAATATTATAAACAAATAAATATTTGTACAAAAATAAAATCTGTGGAATGTTTTTGTTTAAACAGACGTCACCGACGGACGACACACTCCCCCAGCCTGTGGAGAGACCAGAGTCAGACCAGGACCAGAGACCAGAGACCAGAACCAGGACCAAGGCCAGAACCAGAGTCAGACCAAGACCAGGACCAGGACCAAGGCCAGGACCAGGACCAGAGTCAGACCAGGACTTATTCTTTTACTCACTTTGATAAATGCGCGGATCTGTGGAGCTTCAGGTTTGAAGCACCGTTTCCTATTTCCATTATTTGATTTGATCCTGAAACGAAAAGACGGATTAACAAAACACTAGTTAATAAACCAGTTATAATCCAGGTCTAAAGCAGGACTAAAGCAGGTCTAAAGCAGGACTAAAGCAGGTCTAAAGCAGGACTAAAGCAGGTCTAAAGCAGGTCTAAAGCAGGACTAAAGCAGGTCTAAAGCAGGTCTAAAGCAGGACTAAAGCAGGACTAAAGCAGGTCTAAAGCAGGACTAAAGCAGGTTTAAAGCAGGACTAAAGCAGGACTAAAGCAGGTCTAAAGCAGGTCTAAAGCAGGTCTAAAGCAGGTCTAAAGCAGGACTAAAGCAGGTCTAAACCAGTTCTAATCCAGGTCTAAAGCAGGACTAAAGCACGTCTAAAGCAGGACTAAAGCAGGTCTAAAGCAGGTCTAAAGCAGGTATAAAGCAGGACTAAAGCAGGTCTAAAGCAGGACTAAAGCAGGTTTAAAGCAGGACTAAATCAGGTCTAAAGCGGGTCTAAAGCAGGTCTAAAGCAGGTCTAAAGCAGGACTAAAGCAGGTCTAAAGCAGGTCTAAAGCAGGTCTTACTTGAATGCGTGGTTGGAACAGTGCGGGGGCTTCTCCTCGAAACACTTTGCCAACGGAGAAATGGGGTCTCTGCGGTCATTGCGCTGTTGGATCTGGCCCTGGGAACAGGAGCAGACGCTCTGGACCGGCCACATACCTGAACACACAAGAGAATCAGTCCTCGGTCTCAGTCTCAGTCCTGGGTCTCAGTCTCAGACCTGCTGGAGAAAGCACAGCAGCGAACGCCAGAACGATCCAAGGAAGAAGTGAAACCATCTCTGCTCAGGACTGGTCTTTGGTCTCAGCTCTGGTTTCTTTGGTCTTTTGTCTCTCGGGTCTCTCTCTGGACTGTCTGGTCTGGACTGTCTGGTCTGGACTGTCTGGTCTTGTCTCTGGGGTCTGATTTTTATACGATGTGAAAAGAGGAAGTATGTGACATCACTTTGACTGCGTGGAATCTGACTTCTATTTGTAGAACCCCCACATCATGGTTTTGGTGACATCACCACAGCGTGATGTGACATCACCACAGCCAATTGTGGAACATCTGGTAACCACGGTGACGATGGTGAGGGTCAAAAGTCAGGTCTTAGTTTGGAGTTGGTTAGAACGAGCACAGTCCAAGTTCAGAGTCAGTTAAGTTTATTTGTATAGCACAGTTCATACAGTCACACATTCAAAAGAGGAAAGATTAAACCCCTCTGCAGTTGTCTGTACAGTAGTGTCTCACATTTTCAGGAAGATTGATCTGATCACATTATAGCTGCACACATCACATGGTGTCTGCCGTGAAACCTGTGAAGTCCTGGTCCTGTGTAAGGTCTAGTGTCGTCCTGGTCCTGGTCTGGTTCCTGCTGAAAGTCTACAGCATGATGCTACCCTCCCTGAGTACAATGCAAGCCCCATGATCCAAGATGGCGCCCTATTCAAATGAATGGCTTGTGCTCAGCAGTTCATGGGACTCCATGGAGACCGGGAGATTAGCTGAACTCGTCTATATTTGGGCATCGTCTGGTCCTCCTGGTTCTGCGCAATGGACGAGCTCCCATGATGCTTTGCGGCAAACGTGCATGTGTGGCTTTCACGCACGTGCACAGAGGGGCTCGGCCGCGCTCTGACCAATCAGAGCTGTTCATCAGAACTGTTCATCAGAACTGCGAAGAGTGGAGTCAGAGCAGGAAGGAAAGGAGCAGAGTCTGTGGCAGTAAAGTGTGGATTTAAAGAAAACCGAAGGATTTAAGAAGAAAATAGAGTTCAGGACGACAAGGGACACTAACATCCGATATTTATGAAAGCTGTAGGTTCTCTGTCAGCTGAGGTCGAGCTGTTTTATTTTACATTGAGTTCTATGGGACTTTTTTCTGGGTAGCCTACGTGAATTCAGTTTGCAGTACCACAGCGCCCCCTGTGCCCATGGGTGGGACAGCTGTAAGCTAATAATACCCTATCCAGTTATTATTATAGATCCATGGTATAATGACTGTGTTCATGTTACTTCCTTCTTCTTTGGAACGTGTAACTTCCTGTGACTCACTGAATGTTTTTAGTCTGAAAAAGATGAATCTGTAACATGCCGTTGATCCACAAAAAGAGGAAACGGAATCTATGACAAGATGAATCTGTGTGAACATCTCTCTGGTCTCTCTCTGATCTCTCTCTGGTCTCTCTCTCCGGTCTCTCTCTGTGGTCTCTCTCTGGTCTCTCTCTGGTCTCTCTCTCCGGTCTCTCTCTGGTCTCTCTCTGGTCTCTCTCTCCGGTCTCTCTCTGATCTCTCTCTGGTCTCTCTCTGATCTCTCTCTGGTCTCTCTCTCCGGTCTCTCTCTGGTCTCTCTCTCTGGTCTCTCTCTGGTCTCTCTCTGGTCTCTCTCTCTCTGGTCTCTCTCTGGTCACTCTCTGGTCTCTCTCCGGTCTCTCTCTGGTCTCTCTCCGGTCTCTCTTTGGTTTCTCTCTGGTCTCTCTCTGGTCTCTCTTTGTCTCTTTCTGGTCTCTCTCTGGTCTCTCTCTAGTCTCTTTCTGGTCTCTCTCTGGTCTTGCTCTGGTCTCTCTCTGGTCTCTCTCTGGTCTCTCTCTCCAGTCTCTCTCTGGTCTCTCTATCTGGTCTCTCTCTGGTCTCTCTCTCCGGTCTCTCTTTGGTCTCTCTCTGGTCTCTCTTTGGTCTCTCTCTGGTCTCTCTTTGGTCTCTTTCTGGTCTCTCTCTGGTCTTGCTCTGGTCTCTCTTTGGTCTCTTTCTGGTCTCTCTCTGGTCTTCCTCTGGTCTCTCTTTGGTCTCTTTCTGGTCTCTCTCTGGTCTTGCTCTGGTCTCGCTCTGGTCTCGCTCTGGTCTCGCTCTGGTCTAGCTTGTGTCATTTATAACTCTCCTAAAACACGCACTTTCAAAGGGAAAAATTCTCACTATTGTATCAAGTTGTATTCTTGTTTTTCAGAAGTTTAAACGTTATATAATGATTGTTTTTATCGAGTTTGCACGTTATTTTCTGTGTGAAACATTTTGTAAGCGGAAGTGTATGTGTTTTATTGTGTAAGATCAGAGCGGAAGTGTGTGTGATTTATTGTGTAGGAGCAGAGCGGAAGTGCAGACGTACTCGTGCAGCTTGACGGCCTCAGCATCCTCCTCCAGAGCATCCTTGGAGCGGGCCTTTGTCTGCGCTCATCCCCGGGTCCAGAGCCATAAACTCGGCCTCATTTGGCGGTTGCCTCGGGTTACCCTCTCTCTTTATTCGCCTTTATTCACCTTCATCTCCCGTTTCTCTCCCGGTGTCTTCCTCCATGGCCGGGCCCAGCTCGCACAGCTCCCCCGGATCCAGAGCAACATTCGCGGCTGCAGATGCTTCGGTGAGTCGCGCGGTTCTTTCACGTTTTCCACCGAAAAATACAAGATTAAACACCGTAAACATGACGTCATTATATAAACTCCATTTGTTTTAATATTAGAGAGTTTATAAATGCAACAGGAGCCGAACACAGCGGCAATATTCCACTGTGCGCAGCAGAGGCTGTTGGCTAGCTCTATGTAGGCTAAAGTAGGTCTAAACCTGGTCTAACGTAGGGCTAAACCAGGTCTAAACCTGGTCTAACGCAGGTCTAAAGCAGGTCTAAACCTGGTCTAAACCTGGTCTAAAGCAGGGCTAAACCAGGTCTAAACCTGGTCTAAACCTGGTCTAAAGCAGATCTAAACCTGGTCTAAAGCAGGTCTAAACCTGGTCTAAACCAGGTCTAAACCCGGTCTAAACCAGGTCTAAAACTGGTCTAAACCAGGTCTAAAGCAGGTCTAAAGCAGGTGTCATCTTGTTTTCTTTCTACAAATTATGGTTTTTGATTCTTCTGTCTAGTCTTCAGACTAGTAAGTAACGATGGTATTACCTTGACATGTACGGTCGAAACATGTCATGGTAGTACCATCGTTACTTACTAGTGTCTGGTAAAGAAGAATCAAAAACCTTCATGGACTGATTTCTCGCCCTCTTCCGTCCTCCGCAGAGAGATCTCGCTGTGATCAGCTCAAAAGCCCAAAACTTCACGAATGTACCGACGAATATGTAGAAGTCCTGGTGGAATCTGACACGTTTGGATGTAACACCTGAGCTTTAGACACCACCTCCAAACTACGGTCCAGAGCCGGTCCCAGGTCCATAGCCGGTCGCAGGTCCAGAGGTTTGGTTCTGCCCAGTGCTGTCATCAGTGTGCAGGACCTCTGGCGCTGTGAGGATGAGTAAAGCACACTCTGGCCTCAGCTCTGAGGCCACAGAAAAGGCCCGACTGGAGCTCAACGAGAACCCAGACACACTGCACCACGACATACAGCAGGTGGGTGGATTATCTTCACCAGGAAGTGCTCACTGAAATACATGCAGACGTATTTGTGAACGACATCTGATAGAGATGGGTTTAGTGATCATGTGTATAAAGCAGTAGCAGTAGCAGTAGTAGCAGTAGTAGTAGTAGCAGCAGCAGCAGTAGCAGTAGCAGTAGCAGTAATACTTGTCCCTGCCTCAGGTCCGGGACATGATCGTGACTCGTCCTGACATCGGTTTCCTGAGAACAGACGATGACTTCATTCTGCGTTTCCTCAGAGCCAGAAAATTCAACCAATCAGAATCCTTCAGACTCCTGAGTCAGTACTTCCTGTTCCGCCAGCAGCACCTGCACATCTTCCACAGCTTTAAGGTACGCAACATAGAGCTTATGAATGAGTGAAACATAGAGATGTTTAATAATAGATCCACATGGTATAACTATATATTATTATAGATCCACATGGTAAAACTATATATTATTATAGATCCACATGGTATAACTACATATTAAAATAGATCCACATGGTATAACTATATATTATTATAGATCCACATGGTATAACTATATATTATTATAGATCCACATGGTAAAACTATATATTAAAATAGATCCACATGGTAAAACTATATATTATTATAGATCCACATGGTAAAACTATATATTAAAATAGATCCACATGGTATAACTATATATTATTATAGATCCACATGGTAAAACTATATATTAAAATAGATCCACATGGTAAAACTATATATTAAAATAGATCCACATGGTATAACTATATATTATTATAGATCCACATGGTAAAACTATATATTAAAATAGATCCACATGCTAAAACTATATATTAAAATAGATCCACATGGTATAACTATATATTATAATAGATCCACATGGTATAACTATATATTATAATAGATCCACATGGTATAACTATATATTATAATAGATCCACATGGTAAAACTATATATGACATAGATCCACATGGTAAAACTATATATTATAATAGATCCACATGGTATAACTATATGTTATAATAGATCCACATGGTAAAACTATATATGACATAGATCCACATGGTAAAACTATATATTATAATAGATCCACATGGTATAGCTATATATTAAAATATATCCACATGGTTAAACTATATATGACATAGATCCACATGGTATAACTATATATTATAATAGATCCACATGGTATAACTATATATTATAATAGATCCACATGGTATAACTATATATTATTATAGATCCACATGGTAAAACTATATATTAAAATAGATCCACATGGTATAACTATATATTATAATAGATCCACATGGTAAAACTATATATTATAATAGATCCACATGGTAAAACTATATATTATAATAGATCCACATGGTATAACTATATATTATAATAGATCCACATGCTAAAACTATATATTATAATAGATCCACATGGTAAAACTATATATGACATAGATCCACATGGTAAAACTATATATTATTATAGATCCACATGGTACAACTATATATTATAATAGATCCACATGGTAAAACTATATATGACATAGATCCACATGGTATAACTATATATTATAATAGATCCACATGGTATAACTATATATTATAATAGATCCACATGGTATAACTATATATTATTATAGATCCACATGGTAAAACTATATATTAAAATAGATCCACATGGTATAACTATATATTATAATAGATCCACGTGGTAAAACTATATATTATAATAGATCCACATGGTAAAACTATATATTATAATAGATCCACATGGTATAACTATATATTATAATAGATCCACATGGTATAACTATATATTATAATAGATCCACATGCTAAAACTATATATGAAAATAGATCCACATGGTATAACTATATATTATAATAGATCCACATGGTAAAACTATATATGGTCCATGGTTGTCTTCAGGTGGACGACCCTGGGATCAAACGCGCTCTCATGGATGGATTTCCTGGAGTTCTGGAGACTCCGGATCAACACGGACGAAAGATCCTCCTGCTGTTCGCCTCCAACTGGGACCAGAACAGGTCATACTCCTCACAGAGAGAGAGAGAGAGACCAGAGAGAGACCAGAGAAAGATCAGAGGGAGATCAGAGGGAGATCAGAGAGAGACCAGAGAGAGAGACCAGAGAGAGAGACCAGAGAGAGATCAGAGAGAGACCAGAGAGAGACCAGAGAGAAACCAGAGAGAGAGACCAGAGAGAGACCAGAGAGAGATCAGAGAGAGACCAGAGAGAGAGACCAGAGAGAGAGACCAGAGAGAGATCAGAGACAGATCAGAGAGAGACCAGAGAGCGACCAGAGAGAGACCAGAGAGAGACCAGAGAGAGACCAGAGAGAGACCAGCGAGAGACCAGCGAGAGACCAGAGAGAGACCAGAGAGAGATTAGAGAGAGACCAGAGGAAGACCAGAGAGAGACCAGAGAGAGACCAGACAGAGACCAGAGAGAGACCAGAGAAAGACCAGAGAGAGATCAGAGAGAGACCAGAGAAAGACCAGAGAGAGACCAGAGGAAGACCAGAGAGAGACCAGACAGAGACCAGAGAGAGACCAGAGAAAGACCAGAGAGAGATCAGAGAGAGACCAGAGAGAGACCAGAGAGAGACCAGAGAAAGACCAGAGAGAGATCAGAGAGAGACCAGACAGAGACCAGAGAGAGAACAGAGAGAGACCATGCAGTAGTAAAAACCAATGACAGAAGAAAACAGTTTTAGTGCCCTGAGTTTATTATTCTGTTGTTGTGGTCTGAAAGTTACGGACAGAAGCTTTAAACGCTGCTCTCTGATTGGTCGCAGACACTCGTTCATGGACATCCTCAGGGCCATCCTTCTGTCTCTCGAGGTCCTGATCGAGAACCCAGAGCTGCAGGTCAACGGCTTCATCCTCATCATAGACTGGAGCAACTTCTCCTTCAAACAGGCGTCTAAACTTACACCCAACGTCCTGAGGCTGGCCATAGAGGGCCTGCAGGTACACACACACACACACACACGTCCAGAGGCTGGCTATAGAGGGCCTGCAGGTACACACACATACACACAAACACACACAGAGTTTCAACTGTGAATCCCCCTCACACAAACTTTTCTATCTCTCTCTGGTCTCTCTCTCTCCTGTCTCTCTCTCTGTCTCTGGTCTCTCTCTCTGATCTCTCTCTGGTCTCTCTCTAGTCTCTCTCAAGTGTCTCTCTTTGGTCTCACTCTCTGGTCTCGCTCTCTAGTTTCTCTCTGGTCTCTCACTAGTGTCTCTCTCTGGTCTCTCTCTGGTCTCTCTCTGGTCTCTCTCTGGTCTCTCTCTGGTCTCTCTCTGGTCTCTCTCTGGTCTCTCTCTCCCTGGTAGTAGTAGTAGTAGTAATCTTTATTTATATACCGCCTTTTCACTGCAGATCTGAGTCTCAAAGCGGTTTACAATTGTTAATTTTTGGGCATTTGTCTCTCACTCCACACAGAGATGGGAGCGGGGTCGCCAGTACAGGAGGCGCATGCTAGAACTATTGGACATGTTTTTAGTGGTAGGGGAAACCGGAGTACCCGGAGGAAACCTACGCAGACACGGGGAGAACATGCAAACTCCACTCAGAAAGGCCCTGGTCTGACCGGGATTCGAACCCAGGACCTTCTTGCTGAGAGGCGAGAGTGCTATCCACTCAGCCACCGTGCCGCCCACACGGATCTGGTCTCTCTCTGGTCTCTCTCTGGTCTCTCTCTGGTCTCTCTCTGGTCTCTCTCTCCCTGGTCTCTCTCTGATTCTGTGTGTGGTGTTTACAGGACAGCTTCCCAGCTCGTTTTGGAGGTATCCATTTTGTGAACCAGCCGTGGTACATCCAGGCCATGTACACCATCATCAAGCCCTTTCTGAAGGACAAGACACGCAAACGGGTGAGAGCAGCTCCACTGATAGAAGCAACTGTTTTAATGCCAGGAACCAGAGACATTATTACAGAGTTCTACTGTTGCGGACAGAAAGTTACAAACCTCAGCTTTAATTGAATCATCAACCTCACTCCTGCTTCTTCCTCAGATTTACCTGCACGGGAACAACCTGACGTCGCTGCAGCAGCTGATCGGCGTGGAGTGTCTGCCCTCAGAGTTTGGGGGGTCTCTGCCGCCGTACGACGTGGGGCTGTGGGCCAGGACTCTGCTGGGACCGGACTACAGCGACGAGTCCGAATACACGCTCACATACGACGCTCTACATGTAATCAACAGGTCAGAATTACACTGAAGATAACAACACGATAGAAGAGCAGTAGTCCGAGGCTCGAGCCCTGTGAAGCCCCTCTTATCATTCTTATGTGTGTGTTTAGGTCTCAGTCTGTGGTGGAGCCTGGGACCCTGAAATCAGCCGACAGAGAAACCAGCACCCCCCTCCTGGCCCTGGACTGAAGACGAGGGCCGCCTTCATCACATCCACCACAGTCTCATCCCGTTAGTCCAGAGATCTCATGAGAAGTGCTGGTTCAGACCTGGGTCAGACCTGGTTTAGGATTCTAGTATTCTAGCTTTAGTTTTTATCACATCTCTATTTTCCCAGTGTGTGTCTGTCGTGCTCACCGGAGCTGCCTTCAGGAGGTGTGTGTCCACTTTGCTGTCACTCAACATTATGAACAAAGCACTCGCTAACTGCTAGCTGTAAAGACGCTAACATTGGTCTAACCTTTGCTTGGATCCTGAAACTTGTCGGATTAATATTTGGCCATATACACTTCAGTAAGAACACAGGGAGTAGAGGGGGCATTCGGATCAAAAGCTTTAGTGTCATAATAACACATGTAGTTAATCCAACAGAAAGACTCCAACATAGACTTGTTTTAGAGACATGGGTTTATTACAGCGTTCAGCGTGTGCTCTGAAAGTCACGTCCCCCAGCTTTAAGTTCATCAGCAGTTCCAGTTGTGGAACCATGAGGGCGTTTCCCCACAGCTCCTGAAGGCGGCTCCTGGAGGCGGCTCCTGGAGGTGGCTCCTGAACAGTCTGTTTTTATCTGTGAATGAACTCACACTGCTGTAAAGTGTAAGATATATCAGTGTTCAATTGAATGTCACAAAGCGCTCTGATTAGCTGAGACACCATCAAAGCTCTGATTGGTTGAGACACCATCAAAGCTCTGATTGGCTGAAAGCTTCCACACACACACTGTACAACTGTAAAACTGTACAAATATATAAACACTCCTTCTCTCTGACACATATCAGTGAGGGTCGGTGCGGCGTCTGCAGCGAGTCCGTCTCCAAAGACAGAAACAGGAGCTCTCCTTTAATCCAATCTATGTGTTTCTCTGGGTCCAGGGCCCAGACCACCGGTCCCTGTATGACCAGAGCCAGTGTTGGCCTCCGCCAGGGCTGGTCTTTGTCACCGGTTCTGTCCCGCAGCCAGGGGCCAGTGGGAGTCCGGTTTGGGGACAAGAGGGGAAGTAGGAGTTAGGTCAAAAGGGAGGAGCTCGGAGTAGGTGGCTTGGGCATCTGTTTGGGATGCATCCTGGGCACCTGTGAAGTGTTCTCAGCATGTCCCACCGGGAGAAGACCAGGTGGAGACCAGGGACCAGGGGAAGACCCAGGACACAGAGGTCTAGGATTCTATGAGAGATATTTAGTTTACAATCACTGTTCCAACGGTCAGACCATTTGGGGCAGAGTCCGGTTCAGCATACTCTGTTCTGCTTTGGACACGTACTCAGTGATGCGGTCGCTCTATCAGACTGTTGTAGTAAAGAGGGAGCAGCGTCTACAGTCCGAGCTCTACATTGCCACCTTCACCTATGGTTATGATCTTTGGGGAAGGACCCAAAGGGGGACACAAGCGGTCCACACGAGGGTCCTCCAGAGTGACTGGGCAGAGCATAGAGGGGGGGGGGCAGTCACAAGGGAGGGGCTCGGACTAGAGCTGCTTCTCCTTCCAGGCTGCACACTGTAGGAGCTCATGTAAAGTGTTTGTCCCAGTATTAAACGCTGAGTGAATGATGCCAAACTTCTAACGATTGTTTCAAATGTTTTATTTATTTATTTATTATAATTTATTTATCTCTCAGATTGTATTTATTGTGAAAGTATTACACTGTAAAAATGTAAAGACATGAGCCTGGGTCTGAGGTCTGGTCTGAGACCTGAGCCTGGGTCTGAGGTCCAGTCTAGGACGCCAACACAAGTGAACCAGTGTAATAACAGCCTCAAATGGCCTTGTTTTGTCCTGGTTCAATACTGGTTCAGTCCTGGTTCAGTCCTGATTCAGACCTGGTTCAGACCGAGGTTTAGTCTGTCACCTTCTTTATCGAATGTACAATAAACGTTTACAACACAAACTTAATTCAGTGTAATTTTCTACCGGTTTTGTACAGAAAAGTGTTCCTTCAGACTTGGCCCCTTGATCCATGCTTGAGTCCAGACCAGGGTCTCTACTGGTCTCCATTAAACTACTCAGCTGAAGGCCAACCACTATGAGCAGTAAAGAAGAGGCAGGAGGTATTCTACCAGGAACTCCTTCGGTGGAAATGCGACAGTATTATAGTTTTGGATGCACCGTAGACCAGAAAAGGTTTATCACATGATTGTAGTCACATGACTCTAGACATAGCCAAACAAACCCTTCACGTTTCAAAATAAAGTCTTAAATGCACTTTGAGCCTGAACACACGATTAGATTTGCATTGAGTCTTTGTAAATATTAGTATAAATTATGGGGATTAGTATTAAACAGAGGAGTCATACGATATCCCTCGCGAACGTCCTTATTGTGACCTATTTATGTCTCTCAGTACTTTTATTTTGAAGGCCCGTGTCATGTGCGGCTGTTCGCTGCAGACTATGCTGCAGACTCAAGTTTTGGGGCAGAATTCGTTGTAAAGTTGTAATAAACTCGTTGATTTAGAACTAGATCTAGAAATGTCAGAAAAGCAGGGGGAAAATTACCTGGAGCTCAGCGAATGTCCCGTAACCTTTGAGCATGCTTCTGCCGTCAACAACGTGTTCTTCGACGAGGCAAACAAGCAGGTTAGCATGTTAGCATGTTAGCATCACAAACCAGAAGGCTAGCGTTAGCATGTTAGCATCAGCCACAGACTGCAGGATGACGCTACTTTATAAACTTCATGATTTCAACTGATAAACGAAGTATGATGTGGAACAGGTTGTTGTTGAAATGGTGTAAAATGAAAGTGACAATAATAGAATACAGTAAGTTAGTGTTGAATTTTGTGGTCTAGAATCCATCTGACTTTAGCTTTTGGATTCAGTTTCCATGACTTTGTATGTGTCTGTGTTTGTGTGTGCGCGTGTGCGTGTGTGTGTGCGCGTGTGTGTTTTTGTGTGTGTGTGTGTGTTTGTGTGTGGCAGGTGTTTGCCGTGCGGTCAGGTGGGGCCACTGGAGTTGTGGTCAAAGGGCCAGATGATAAAAGCAGCCTGGCGTTCAGGTACTAGTATATTATATTATACTCACTAGTCCGAAATACTCACAGTAGTTTTATGTATATATTATAAATTAGACATACACACACACACGCCCTGTGGAACCCCTGACTCCAAATATCCCACTCTCTCTGTTATTCGGTCTGAAGATCATTCTTGCATTCTCTCTTTCTGAGGGGTTTTACAGCCTTAAAAGGGCACTAACGTTATTATTTTTTCTGATAAAACACATTAAAAGCATGTATTTCCCACCTTTGTAATGTGTTTTTGTGTTATAGATAAGTAATAAATCACTAAAATTACATTTTAATATCAACGCCTCTGATTGGCCAGAAAAATGATGACGTACTTGTAGGGGTCGCAGCTCTCGCCTCACTGTTGATGGCATTGCTCCTGCTGCCGCTTTGACACAAATAAACCTTAAAATGGGTGTATTTTGTATGGCCCTGGGATGCATCAATGAAAGTAACAAAAAGAAGAGTGTAAACAGCAGTCCCTACGATCTTTGACTTATTCAGAGAAGGCCACGCTCCAAAACAAACTGAGAGAAGACACAAGCGCCAGGTCCATGAAATTAGTTCTATCAAGCTCCAACTAAAACCAAGTTTACGAGTTTCAACGCAGTATTCAGCAGAAAACACAATGACTGTCATTGAACCATTAATCCATGTTTCACTCTAACTACGTTTAGTAAAAGATATAGATATGACACATACCATCATGTTTTAGACTTTAGAACCACAGACACATATTCAGAATAAGACTTTAGAACCACAGACACATGTTCAGAATAAGACTTTAGAACCACAGACACATGTTCAGAATAAAAAAATGTCCATTTCTTGCAGATTGCTCCTCATCTGAACCGAGTCAGAGTCCTCAAAATCATAATTACTGTCATAACAAGTACGCAAGGGCTCATAAATAAAAGCCCCTGACTTGTATCGTCCATCACTGAATAACAAATATCTGTTTAAAACGTCCGTATACAACGTTATGGCACAAATGCATATCAACAAAGCCCAATGACACCTATGTGTACGTCACTTCCGGTCTCTGCAATTTTTCCGCGAATGTCTTTTTGCATGATTATTATTGATAGAAACTGCTAAGGGTGAAACTATCTGTCAAAATGAGTTTTATTTAACACAAAAAAATACCACAATATACGAACAAAATAAGATTAGGTCCCTTTTAAAACATTGTGTTGCTATTTCAAGGAATTTACGTTATTATTTTTTAGAACACATTCCCCCGGTGATAAATCTGGGACTAGTGTAGATAATGCTGAGGCGTCAGTGTCGCTGTAGAGATAGAAGGTTTGTCCGCTTTTATGATACTGGTCTGTGCAGGATGGAGGACAAAGGAGAAGTGAAGTGCATCAAGTTCTCTCTGGGGAATAAGATCCTGGCGGTTCAGAGGAGCTGCAAGTCTGTGGTCAGTTTAGTTCCACTCTATCTCCGGATTCTCACCACAATCTGTTCTCTCACTGCTGTTTTCCTTCTGCAGGATTTCATCAACTTCATCCCAGAATTCCCACACACAGAGTTCTCCCAGGAGTGCAAGGTCTGGAACAGGATAAAATAAATATTATCTTATCTTCTCTCACTGTGGGGCTGAGCAATGAGGCAAAAGAACATAACAAAATGTTGCTCCTCTATCAGTAGTTTCATGTATTTCTGGCCTCTGTCAAACTTTTAGGTCATTTTTTTTGTTAAAGTGTTAAGATTGTTTTATTGATTTTTTTAATAAAATGTGTTTGTCATAATAGAAAAAGTCTAAACAACCATGGTCTCTAATAATGCTGAAAATCGTTTTTTTTTTTCCCAGACGAAGAATGCAAACATTTTAGGCTTTTGTTGGACCAACTGGAATGAGGTGGTGTTTGTCACAGACCAGGGCGTTGAGTATTACCAGGTATGAAGTACTCAGTGATGAGGTCTAGAGTGTGTCCTCTGTTGTGGCCAGGTTTTGATTGTGTCCGCTGTTGTGGCCAGGTCTAGAGTGTGTCCTCTGTTGTGGCCAGGTCTAGAGTGTGTCCGCTGTTGTGGCTAGGTCTAGAGTGTGTCCTCTTTTGTGGGGTTTGATGTTTATTTGACCATGGCTGTATTTTTTCTCAGGTGTTCCCAGACAAGCGCAGTCTGAAGCTGCTGAAATCACAGAGTATCAATGTGAACTGGTTCCAGTACTGTCCAGAGACCTGTGTGCTGCTACTGTCCTCTACTGTCCAGGGGAATGTACTGCAGCCACTAACATTCAAAGTAAAACACTGATAAAATGGCAGAAATTACTATTACAAACATTTTGGCTTGTGCTCAGAACAAGGTATGTTTTCTATTTTTTCAGAACGGGACAATGTCAAAAATGTCTAAGTTTGAGATCGAGCTTCCTGTGGTCCCCAAACCGGCCAAACTCAGCTTATCGGAACGTGACGTCGCCATGGCAACAATGTAAAGCACACTTAAAAGAGCACACAACTGGAATGTTAGCTGGTTGGAAATCTTCCTCTGAATTTCTAAAGCACAAGTATAGTTTTATTTAATTTTTCATTATGAGCCTGATGGTCTTTTATGATCTGAAGGGTTTCGCAGATTAAGCCGGTCTACAGCCTGGTGGTGGGGTGTGGCACTGCAGCCTCAGCCGCACATGCTGATAATCCCCTCAGCTGACCGGGAACTACAGCTTTCACAAAGAAGGGTTTAGTGGGGATTTTAGTTTCCCTTATCGTCCTGAATACGGATAATGAGTGTCCCTTATCTTCTTCTATCTCTTTTTAAAGCCTTTGGTTTTCTATAAATCCACACTTTTGTGCCACCAACTCGTTTCACCCTCGTCCCGCTCTAGCAGCACTCTGATAGGTCACGCTCACGACCCTCTGGTCTCTCTCTGGTCTTTCTCTGGTCTCTCTCTGGTCTCTCTCTGGTCTCTCTCTGGTCTCTCTCTGGTCTCTCCCTGGTCTCTCCCTGGTCTTTCCCTGGTTTCTCCCTGGTCTCTCCCTGGTCTCTCCCTGGTTTCTCCCTGGTCTCTCCCTGGTCTCTCTCTGGTCTCTCTCTGGTCTCTCTCTGGTCTCTCTTTGGGGTCTCCCTGGTCTCTCCCTGATCTCTCCCTGATCTTTCCCTGATCTCTACCTGGTCTCTACCTGGTCTCTACCTGGTCTCTGCCTGGTCTCTCTCTGGTCTCTCCCTGGTCTCTCTGCAGCGCTTTGATTGGTCAGAGAGCTCACCTGCTGGAGGACCAGACGATGCCCCAAATACGGGCGAGTTTGAATAGGACGCCATCTTGGATCATGGGGCTTGATGTTCACATGTATGTTGTGTGTTTCCATAGTTACGGTCAGCTGTATGTGATGTATCTGAAGCATCAGTGTCGATCTGCAAACAGCCCGGGTGCAGAAGTCGTGCTGTATCACCTGCCCAGGTAAGCCCCGCCCCTAACCCAAGTCTGTATTAGACCAGGTTTTTTAAGACAGAAGAGTGGAACAGAGGATCATGCAAGAGTAAAATAACTAAATTGGCAGTGATTCCCACACTTTTTCTGCCGGGCCCCCTTTTGGTACATGAGAATTCTTGGCACCCCCCCTCCATGAAAAAAGGACATACACATTTTGTTTTCAGAGTCCATTGCAGTTTATTTCATACAAGTGGCTGAGGTTTTATTACATTACATAGTTTATATTTTTGTTTAAAAGTTGGGTATTGCAGCTTTAAAAATAATGATGGGTAGGGGAGCATCATGCTGTAGACTTCCTGTTTGTGTCCACAGGGAGGGGGCCTGTAAGAAGAGCCATGTGCTGAAGCTCAACACGGTCGGGAAGTTTGCTCTGAATGTGGCTGACAACCTGGTGGTGGTGCATCATCAGAGCTCACAGGTACAGTCTGGTCCATCGTCATAGCTCACAGGTACAGTCTGGTCCATCATCATAGCTCACAGATACAGTCTGGTGCATCATCAGAGCTCACAGGTACAGTCTGGTCCATCATCATCAGAGCTCACGGGTATAGTCTGGTCCATAATCAGAGCTCACAGGTACAGTAGGTACAGTCTGGTCCATAATCAGAGCTCACAGGTACAGTAGGGACAGTCTGGTCCATAATCAGAGCTCACAGGTACAGTCTTGTCATAATCAGAGCTCACAGGTACAGTAGGTACAGTCTAGTCCAGTGGTTCTCAAAGTAGGGGTACGCGGGGGCCCCCTCTAGGGGTACGCCAAAGAACAAAAAAAATCTCTGATTTACTCTTATTGACATAAATATAGCACCACCTAATGGATGAATACCGGCCATTCTTTCTGGGATAGTTTGTCATGGGCTCTACTTTCAATATGTACATTTTGAAATATTTGAGCAACACTTTGTGGATGTGTTCCATAAAACATTATTTTGCATCAAAAACACTTTCTCATAACTTTTTGTTTCTGTTTTCTAACTTGTAAGATCCTGGACATGTTTGAGGAGATGCTAAAGTTAAACTAAATAGTGTTACTGTCCCTGCACAAACAGCTCATTTTCTCAGCTTTTTGTCTAAGACTGGTGCTTTTTGTCACACTCCCCTCTTTTCGACTGGAGATCACAGGAGAACGAAACAAGCTAAAAACGTTTTGCTGCTGAGTAGTAGTAGTAGTAGTAGTAGTAGTAGTAGTAGTAGTAGTAGTAGTAAGTAGACAGTTCAGTCTTTCAGACTCTGGTTTCATATTTTTCATAGCACACAATATTCTGTGAGTCTTGAAAATCAGTGAAGTCATCAACAATGGCTGGCAGTCAATGAGAACCTCTTTTTCAAGGGAGTCCTGTACAAAAATTACATACAATTACAGATTATAAAACAGTCACATACAATTTCATAAAATTACGGATTATGAAAACAGTTACAATTCACTGAAGACGTATCAAGTCTCTCAATCTGGATCTGAAAGCATTCAATGAAATACAGCCAGATCATTTCCAGTCTTTTTGCAACACGTTTCATGTAGAAGGAGCAGCAAATACAAAAGCTTCTTTAGGAATGAAACCTCTGCCTTGTTTTTGATGAATACTTTGACTTATTACGCTACTGTATAGTGTTGGTCATTTGTGGTGGTACTTGGAGAGGCAAGTATATTCTGAGGGGTACTTGGTGTGAAAAGTTTGAGAACCACTGGTCTAGTCCAGCATCAGAGATCACAGGTACAGTAGGTACAGTCTGGTCCATCATCAGAGCTCACAGGTACAGTCGGGTTCATCATCATCAGTGTTCACAGGTACAGTCTGGTCCATAATCAGAGCTCACAGGTACAGTCTGGTCCATCATCATCAGAGCTCACAAGTATAGTCTGGTCCACAATCAGAGCTCACAGGTACAGTAGGTACAGTCTGGTCCATGATCAGAGCTCACAGGTACAGTAGGTACAGTCTGGTCGATCATCAGAGCTCACAGGTACAGTAGGTACAGTCTGGTCCATCATCAGAGCTCACAGGTACGGAGCACACCATCTGCCTCAGTCCAGCTAAGACACAGTTGGATACTTCTTCTCTTTCCAGACGTCTTTGATCTTCGACATCAAACTGAATGAGGACGGTGCGATTACCCATCAGCCAGTGCTGCCGGCTCGCTCCATCGCCCCCTACAGGATCCCCCTGACAGGTACAGGTGCAAGACAGCCTTGTCCTCAGAGTTTATACACTGGCCCCTCACTATAATGTGGCTCCACCTGCCAGGTACTGTCAGACCTCTGAAGCTAAGAAGGACAGGGCCTGGGTCTCTCTCTGGTGTCTCACTGGTCTCTCACTGGTCTCTCTCTGGTCTCTCTCTGGTCTCTCTCTGGTCTCTCTCTGGTCTCTCTCTGGTCTCTCTCTGGTCTCTCTCTGGTCTCTCTCTGGTCTCTCTCTGGTCTCTCTCTGGTCTCTCTCAGGTCTCTCTCTGGTCTCTCTCTCTGGTCTCTCTCTGGTCTCTCTCTGGTCTCTCTCTGGTCTCTCTCAGGTCTCTCTCTGGTCTCTCTCTGGTCTCTCTCTGATCTCTCTCTGGTCTCTCTCTGGTCTCTCTCTGGTCTCTCTCTGGTCTCTCTCTGGTCTCTCTCTGGTCTCTCTCTGGTCTCTCTCTGGTCTCTCTCTGGTCTCTCTCAGGTCTCTCTCAGGTCTCTCTCAGGTCTCTCTCTGGTCTCTCTCAGGTCTCTCTCTGGTCTCTCTCAGGTCTGTCTCTGGTCTCTCTGTTAGTTTGTGTTGTTATTCTGCGTCCCTTTTATGCACAAACTGATCATCATTAGGGAAAAGAAGCGGGTGTGTGTGTGTAGTGATTGTGTGTGTTGTGTGCCTCAGGTCCTGCAGTGGTGCCAGCCCAGCCTCCTGTTCCCTGTCTTCTCTGTATCCTTCCACAGCTGTTACAGTTTTATTATCGTTTTATTTAAAGCCACTCTGTGTACAATATAAAAGAATCAGGGAGGACCATTGTGTACCTTAAGGCTGAAAACTAAATCACAATAAACGTGATTCATATCAATCATTATTGTTTTGAAGCCTAAATAAATATGTTTAATCCTGGGTTAGTCCTGGTTTAGCTCTGGTTTAGTCCTGGTTTAGTCCTGGTTTAGCCCTGGTTTAGTCCTGGTTTAGTCCTGGTTTAGCCCTGGTTTAGCCCTGGGTTAATCCTGGGTTAGTCCTGGGTTAGTCCTGGTTTAGCTCTGGTTTAGTCCTGGTTCAGCACTTTTCTAACCCTCAGTTTTATTGTTGTAGTTTAAATGTTACTAACTTTAAACTCAGCTTCATCAGTTTATTTAAAATCTTTGACTCTGGTCCAGACTCTTCGTCCTGGAGCGTGTTTCAGCCCGACATCATCATCAGCGCCAGTGAAGGTGTGTGTGTGTGTGTGTGTGCCTGCAGGCGGGCGTGTAGTGATTGTGTGTCTCTACCTGGAGGTGCGTCTCTCTCCTGTGTGTGTGTGTGTATGAGCGTGTAGTGATTGTGTGGTCTCTCTGCTGTGTGTGTGTAGTGATTGTGTGTCTCTACCTGGAGGTGCGTCTCTCTCCTGTGTGTGTGTCTGTGTGTATGTGCGTGTAGTGATTGTGTGGTCTCTCTGCTGTGTGTGTGTGTGTGTGTGTGTAGTGATTGTGAGTTTCTGGATCTGCAAGGTATCTCTGGTACCTGGAGGTGCGTCTCTCTGCTGTGTCTGTGTGTGTGTGTGTGTGTGTGTGTGTGTAGTGATGGTGTGTTTCTGGATCTGCAGGGTATCTCTGGTACCTGGAGGTGCGTCTCTGCTGTGTCTGTGTGTGTGTGTGTGTGTGTAGTGATGGTGTGTTTCTGGATCTGCAGGGTATCTCTGGTACCTGGAGGTGCGTCTCTCTGCTGTGTCTGTGTGTGTGTGTGTGTGTGTGTGTGTGTAGTGATGGTGTGTTTCTGGATCTGCAGGGTATCTCTGGTACCTGGAGGTGCGTCTCTGCTGTGTCTGTGTGTGTGTGTGTGTGTAGTGATGGTGTGTTTCTGGATCTGCAGGGTATCTCTGGTACCTGGAGGTGCGTCTCTCTCCTGCGGTGCTGCTGCTTCAGGACAAAGGGAAACTCATGGACTTCCTTCTGAGACGCAGAGACTGTAAACGGGTGATCCTGAGTGTGTGCGAGCAGAGTAAGAACACACACATACACGCAAACATGCACAGGCTGTAGAACCAGGGCTGAAGAGGCCTGTGGAGTGATTTCAACACTGGGGTTATGTTCCCTTCATATAGTGCTTGTTTTTGTTGCAGTACTGGCGTCTGCAGACAGGGGGAGTCTTCCTGTCGTGGCCACAGTGTTCGACAAACTGAACCAAGTTTACAAAGAGTATCTGGAGGCGGAGCAGAGCTATACACAGGTCTGACTCTACTCTACTCTACTCTACTCTACTGTACTCTCAGGGTAGGACTGGTGGAAACAGTGCTTTTGATCCATGTACTTCCTGTTTCAGGCCATGGAATCTGGAGCGAGTCGAGGAAACACTCAGAAACGACCAATCAGAACACAGGCTGTAATCGACCAATCAGACATGTACACACACGTGCTGTCTGTCTTCACCGAGAACAAGGTGAGCAGAACTGGACATGACTGAGTGAATGCAGAGACAACTGGACATGACTGAGTGAATGCAGATACAACTGGACATGACTGAGTGAATGCAGAGATAACTGGACATGACTGAGTGAATGCAGAGACAACTGGACATGACTGAGTGAATGCAGATACAACTGGACATGACTGAGTGAATGCAGAGATAACTGGACATGACTGAGTGAATGCAGATACAACTGGACATGACTGAGTGAATGCAGATACAACTGGACATGACTGAGTGAATGCAGAGATAACTGGACATGACTGAGTGAATGCAGAGACAACTGGACATGACTGAGTGAATGCAGAGACAACTGGACTTGACTGAGTGAATTCAACTGGACATGACTGAGTGAATGCAGAGACAACTGGACATGACTGAGTGAGGCAGATACAACTGGACTTGACTGAGTGAATTCAACTGGACATGACTGAGTGAATGCAGAGACAACTGGACATGATTGAGTGAATGCAGATACAACTGGACATGACTGAGTGAATGCAGAGACAACTGGACATGACTGAGTGAATGCAGAGACAACTGGACATGACTGAGTGAATGCAGAGACAACTGGACTTGACTGAGTGAATTCAACTGGACATGACTGAGTGAATGCAGAGACAACTGGACATGATTGAGTGAATGCAGATACAACTGGACATGACTGAGTGAATGCAGAGACAACTGGACATGACTGAGTGAATGCAGAGACAACTGGACATGACTGAGTGAATGCAGATACAACTGGACATGACTGAGTGAATGCAGATACAACTGGACATGACTGAGTGAATGCAGATACAACTGGACATGACTGAGTGAATGCAGAGACAACTGGACATGACTGAGTGAATGCAGAGACAACTGGACATGACTGAGTGAAGCAGAGACAACTGGACATGACTGAGTGAAGCAGAGACAACTGGACATGACTGAGTGAAGCAGAGACAACTGGACATAACTGAGTGAAGCAGATACAACTGGACATGACTGAGTGAAGCAGAGACAACTGGACATGACTGAGTGAATGCAGAAACAACTGGACATGACTGAGTGAATGCAGATACAACTGGACTTGACTGAGTGAATTCAACTGGACATGACTGAGTGAATGCAGATACAACTGGACATGACTGAGTGAATGCAGAGACAACTGGACATGACTGAGTGAATGCAGAGACAACTGGACATGACTGAGTGAATGCAGATACAACTGGACATGACTGAGTGAATGCAGAGACAACTGGACATGACTGAGTGAATGCAGAGACAACTGGACATGACTGAGTGAAGCAGAGACAACTGGACATGACTGAGTGAAGCAGAGACAACTGGACATGACTGAGTGAAGCAGAGACAACTGGACATAACTGAGTGAAGCAGATACAACTGGACATGACTGAGTGAAGCAGAGACAACTGGACATGACTGAGTGAATGCAGAGACAACTGGACATGACTGAGTGAATGCAGATACAACTGGACATGACTGAGTGAATGCAGATACAACTGGACATGACTGAGTGAAGCAGATACAACTGGACATGACTGAGTGAATGCAGATACAACTGGACATGACTGAGTGAATGCAGATACAACTGGACATGACTGAGTGAATGCAGAGACAACTGGACATGACTGAGTGAAGCAGATACAACTGGACATGACTGAGTGAATGCAGATACAACTGGACATGACTGAGTGAATGCAGATACAACTGGACATGGCTGAGTGAATGCAGATACAACTGGATATGACTGAGTGAATGCAGATACAACTGGACATGACTGAGTGAATGCAGATACAACTGGACATGACTGAGTGAAGCAGAGATAACTGGACATGACTGAGTGAATGCAGATACAACTGGACATGACTGAGTGAAGCAGAGACAACTGGACATGACTGAGTGAAGCAGAGACAACTGGACATGACTGAGTGAAGCAGAGACAACTGGACATGACTGAGTGAATGCAGATACAACTGGACATGACTGAGTGAATGCAGAGACAACTGGACATGACTGAGTGAAGCAGATACAACTGGACATGACTGAGTGAATGCAGATACAACTGGACATGACTGAGTGAATGCAGATACAACTGGATATGACTGAGTGAATGCAGATACAACTGGACATGACTGAGTGAATGCAGATACAACTGGACATGACAGAGTGAATGCAGAGATAACTGGACATGACTGAGTGAATGCTGTGTTGTGTCCTCAGGAGGTGTGCCATAAGTTCACCATCGCGGTGTTGATGGAGTACATCCGCTCGCTGAACCAGAACCAGATCACGGTGCAGGTGAGAGACTGGCCCGACCTGAGGCTGTGTTTGGATGTTTACATGTGCTCCTCTGGCAGAACTATCTGTATGACCTGAGGCTGTGTTTGGATGTTTACATGTGCTCTTCTGGCAGCACTATCTGTATGAGCTGGTGATCAAGACGCTGGTGCAGCACGAGCTCTTCTACATGTTACACCAGTTCCTGCAGTATCACGTCCTCAGTGACTCCAAACCTCTGGTAAAAGCTCTCATATGGTTATACCTGCTCTCTCTGGTCTCTCTCTGGTCTCTCACTCTGGTCTCTCTCTGGTCTCTCTCTCTGGTCTCTCTCTGGTCTCTCTCTGGTCTCTCTCTCTGGTCTCTCTCTGGTCTCTCACTCTAGTCTCTCTCTGGTCTCTGGTCTGTCTCTGGTCTCTCACTCTAGTCTCTCTCTGGTCTCTCTCTCTAGTCTCTCTCTGGTCTCTCACTCTAGTCTCTCTCTGGTCTCTCACTCTAGTCTCTCTCTGGTCTCTCTCTCTGGTCTCTCTCTGGTCTCTCTCTGGTCTCTCACTCTAGTCTCTCTCTGGTCTCTCTCTGGTCTCTGGTCTCTCTCTGGTCTCTCACTCTAGTCTCTATCTGGTCTCTGGTCTCTCTCTGGTCTCTCTCTCTGGTCTCTCACTCTGGTCTCTCTCTGGTCTCTCTCTCTGGTCTCTCTTGTCTCTCTAAAACTGAAACAACAAAGTAAACATATGTCTTTTAGTCAAGGGAAAGTTACATTATATTCACTTTACTGATTTACAATTAAAGCTCTGACCTGTAACTTTCCCTGTGTCTCAGGCCTGTCTGCTGCTGTCTCTGGAGAGCACCTACCCCCCCGCCCATCAGCTGTCTCTGGACATGCTGAAGGTAACATCAGGAGCTAGTGTCATCAGGAGCTGGTGTCATCAGGAGCTGGTGTCATCAGGAGCTAGTGTCATCAGGAGCTGGTGTCATAGCTAGTGTCATCAGGAGCTAGTGTCATCAGGAGCTGTTGTCATAGCTAGTGTCATCAGGAGCTGGTGTCATCAGGAGCTAGTGTCATCAGGAGCTGTTGTCATAGCTAGAGTCATCAGGAGCTGGTGTCATCAGGAGCTAGTGTCATCAGGAGCTGGTGTCATAGCTAGAGTCATCAGGAGTTAGTGTCATCAGGAGCTGGTCAGAAGCTAGTGTCATTGGGATCTGGGGTCATCAGGAGCTAGTGTCATCAGTCATCAGGAGCTAGTGTCATCAGGAGCTAGTGTCATCAGTAGCTGGTGTCATCAGGAGCTAGTGTGATCAGGAACTGATCAGAAGCTAGTGTCATCAGAATCTAGGGTCATCAGGAGCTAGTGTCAACAGTCATCAGGAGCTGGTGTCATCAGGAGCTAGTGTCATCAGGAGCTGGTGTCATCAGGAGCTGGTGTCATCAGGAGCTGGTGTCATCAGGAGCTAGTGTCATCAGGAGCTGGTGTCATCAGGAGCTGGTGTCATCAGGAGCTAGTGTCATCAGGAGCTGGTGTCATCAGGAGCTGGTGTCATCAGGAGCTGGTGTCATCAGGAGCTAGTGTCATCAGGAGCTGGTGTCATCAGGAGCTGGTGTCATCAGGAGCTGGTGTCATCAGGAACTAATGTCATCAGGAGCTGGTGTCATCAGGAGCTAGTTTCATCAGGAGCTGGAGACTCAGTAGGACTCTTTGTTGTCAAACATAAAAAAACAGATCTAAAGCAGGTCTAAAGCAGGTCTAAAGCAGGTCTAAAGCAGGACTAAAGCAGATCTAAAGCAGGTCTAAAGCAGGACTAAAGCAGGTCTAAAGCAGGACTAAAGCAGGTCTAAAGCAGGTCTAAACTAGGACTAAAGCAGGTCTAAACTAGGACTAAAGCAGGTCTAAAGCAGGACTAAAGCAGGTCTAAAGCAGGTCTAAAGCAGGTCTAAAGCAGGTCTAAAGCAGGTTTCTGTTTCCAGCGATTGTCGACGGCAAATGATGAGATCGTGGAGGTGCTTCTGTCCAAACAGCAGGTTCTGGGCGCACTCAGATTCATCCGTTCAGTCGGTAAGAACAGTTTATATAACAGTCTGTATTCTCTCTGGGGGCCATGACAGTTTACAGTGCCTTGCGAAAGTATTCGGCCCCCTTGAATCTTTCAACATTTCGCCACATTTCAGGCTTCAAACATAAAGATATAAAAATGTAATTTTTTGTCAAGAATCAACAACAAGTGGGACACAATCGTGAAGTGGAACGAAATTTATTGGATAATTTAAACTTTTTTAACAAAAAAACTTTCTAGCGCCACCTTTTGCTGCAATTACAGCTGCAAGACGCTTGGGGTATGTCTCAATCAGTTTTGCACATGGAGAGACTGGAATTCTTACCCATTCTTCCTTGCAAAACAGCTCGAGCTCAGTGAGGTTGGATGGAGAGCGTTTGTGAACAGCAGTCTTCAGCTCTTTCCACAGATTCTCGATTGGATTCAGGTCTGGACTTTGACTTGGCCATTCTAACACCTGGATACGTCTATTTGTGAACCATTCCATTGTAGATTTGGCTTTATGTTTTGGATCATTGTCCTGTTGGAAGATAAATCTCCGTCCCAGTCTCAGGTCTTTTGCAGACTCCAACAGGTTTTCTTCCAGAATGGTCCTGTATTTGGCTCCATCCATCTTCCCATCAATTTTAGCCATCTTCCCTGTCCCTGCTGAAGAAAAGCAGGCCCAAAGCATGATGCTGCCACCACCATGTTTGACAGTGGGGATGGTGTGTTCAGGGTGATGAGCTGTGTTGCTTTTACGCCAAACATATCGTTTTGCATTGTGGCCAAAAAGTTCGATTTTGGTTTCATCTGACCAGAGCACCTTCTTCCACATGTTTGGTGTGTCTCCCAGGTGGCTTGTGGCAAACTTTAAACGAGACTTTTTATGGATATCTTTGAGAAATGGCTTTCTTCTTGCCACTCTTCCATAAAGGCCAGATTTGTACAGTGCTCGACTGATTGTTGTCCTATGGACAGACTCTCCCACCTCAGCTGTAGTTATCTGCAGTTCATCCAGAGTGATCATGGGCCTCTTGGCTGCATCTCTGATCAGTCTTCTCCTTGTTTGAGATGAAAGTTTGAAGGGACGGCCGGGCAGAATACTTTCGCAAGGCACTGTATATAACAGTCTGTATTCTCTCTGGGGGCCATGACAGTTTATATAACAGTCTGTATTCTCTGCAGGGGGCCATGACAGTTTATATAACAGTCTGTATTCTCTGCAGGGGGCCATGACAGTTTATATAACAGTCTGTATTCTCTCTGAGGGCCATGACAGTTTATATAAGTCTGTATTCTCTCTGGGGCCATGACAGTTTATATAACAGTCTGTATTCTCTGCAGGGGGCCATGACAGTTTATATAACAGTCTGTATTCTCTCTGGGGGCCATGACTGTTTATATAACAGACAGTCTGTATTCTCCACAGGGGGCCACGACAACATCTCGGCCCGTAAGTTCCTAGACGCGGCCCTGCAGACCGGGGACCACATGTTGTTTTTCACTGTGTTCAGATCCTTTCAGCAGCGAAACCAGCGCCTGAGAGGAAGTCCTGCCTTTACACCAGGTACAGACTGTTAAAGCTAATGCTAATGCTAATGTTGTTAAAGCTGAGGGACGTGGGTTTGGGTTAGGGTTCGGGATCCTACTGAGACAGGCTGATGCATTTAAGAGCACAGGGATCCTACTGAGACAGGCTGATGCATTTAAGAGCACAGGGATCCTACTGAGACAGACTGATGCATTTAAGAGCACAGGGATCCTACTGAGACAGACTGATGCATTTAAGAGCACAGGGATCCTCCTGAGACAGGCTGATGCATTTAAGAGCACAGGGATCCTACTGAGACAGACTGATGCATTTAAGAGCACAGGGATCCTCCTGAGACAGGCTGATGCATTTAAGAGCACAGGGATCCTACTGAGACAGGCTGATGCATTTAAGAGCACAGGGATCCTACTGAGACAGACTGATGCATTTAAGAGCACAGGGATCCTACTGAGACAGACTGATGCATTTAAGAGCACAGGGATCCTCCTGAGACAGGCTGATGCATTTAAGAGCACAGGGATCCTACTGAGACAGACTGATGCATTTAAGAGCACAGGGATCCTCCTGAGACAGGCTGATGCATTTAAGAGCACAGGGATCCTACTGAGACAGACTGATGCATTTAAGAGCACAGGGATCCTATTGAGACAGACTGATGCATTTAAGAGCACAGGGATCCTACTGAGACAGACTGATGCATTTAAGAGCACAGGGATCTTGTCTGTTTCAGGAGAACACTGTGAGGAACACGTGGCGGAGTTTAAGAAGATCTTTGGAGAGCAGTCTGTGATGAAGCCAGCGACTGTCTGAGACTGCTACTACTACTGCTACTGCTACTACTACTACCGCTGCTGCTGCTACTACTTTTGTAGATACAGACATAAAGTGGTTTTATTGTAAATATTTGTAAATAAATGAAGTAAATGAAGTAACAATGATACAGACATAAAGTGATTTTATTGTAAATATTTGTAAATAAATGAAGTAACAATGAAATCAACAGAAACAGTTCTTTGCTTTTATTATTGTGAGTAAAATACAGCGTTTATTTGAAATCAGAAGAAATCACATGATTCTGAACACGAACATGACTTTCCTAATGAGGAACTGTCGGCCGGTGGTATTTTTCAAAATGGAACTTTTTTTAAGTTTTATTTCAAAGTTTAGTTTCTATGTTCCGCTGACAGGACCCTCTTTACAGACACGTCATGTTCTACTTTTCTTTCACATCTTTTCGTTATTGTAAGATTAAAATGGATTTAAATGGACATGTTTGTTGTGTTCATGAGTTGATTGGGTAATGATGATTGACAGAAGCGGTGAGCAAATCAGCAGTGGCGTGGCGGTTTAGTCCCCGCCCCCAGAGTGAGGGAACAGGCCTCCAAATGGCGAGTATCTGAACGGAGGATAATCGAGGTCCGGAGAGGCCCAGGCAGAAGTAACCATGACGACCAGAGAGCCACTGGCCTGGGGACATACAACACAACTGAGACCAGAGACAGACCAGAGAGACCAGAGAGAGAGAACAGAGACAGACCTGAAAGAGAGAACAGAGAAAACAGAGAGAGACCAGAAAGAGAGAACAGAGACAGACCAGAAAGAGAGAACAGAGACAGACCAGAAAGAGAGACCAGAGAGAGACAAGAAAAATCAAATAGCTCTTCCACAAATTATTTATTTTCTATTGAACTTACGAACTACAAGTGTTTTTATGAGACTAAACTTCCGAACCTCAGCTTTAAACTTTTAATGTTTTAATGGACTCACAACATAGCCATTCTGCGTTAGCATGCGTGCGCTTAGCCTCTTGGATCCAGGACTTAGTGCTTTAAAGTCCACCTCTGCTCGGAGCGCCTGTCCTGGGGCCACATCACTGCAAAGAGGAAACACATGAGAGAGAGACCAGAGGGAGAGACCAGAGAGAGACAAGAGAGAGACCAGAGAGAGACCAGAGAGAGAGACCAAAGAGAGACCAGAGAGAGAGAGACCAAAGAGAGACCAGAGAGAGAGACCAGAGAGAGACCAGAGAGAGACCAGAGAGAGACCAGAGAGAGAGACCAGAGAGAGACCAGAGAGAGAGACCAGAGAGAGACCAGAGAGAGACCAGAGAAAGACCAGAGAGAGAGACCAGAGAGAAAGACCAGAGAGACAGACCAGAGAAAGACCAGAGAGAGAGACCACAGAGAGAGACCACAGAGAGACCAGAGAGAGAGACCAGAGAGAGACCAGAGAGAGAGACCAGAGAGAGAGACCAGAGAGAAAGACCAGAGAAAGACCAGAGAGAGACCAGAGAGAGAGACCACAGAGAGAGACCAGAGAGAGAGACCAGAGAGAGACCAGAGAGAGAGACCAGAGAGAGACCACAGAGAGACCACAGAGAGACCACAGAGAGGGACCAGAGAGAGAGACCAGAGAGATCAGAGAGAGAGACCAGAGAAAGAAACCAGAGAGAGAGACCAGAGAGGGACCAGAGAGAGACCAGAGAGAGACCAGAGAGAGACCAGAGAGAGACAAGAGAGAGAGACCAGAGAGAGGGGCCAGAGAGAGACCAGAGAGAGAGACCAGAGCGTGAGAGACCAGAGAGAGAGAGAACAGAGAGAGACCAGAGAAAGAGCAAACAGAGAGAGACCAGAGAGAGAGAGAAAGACAACAGAGAGACCAGGAAGGCTAGAGTAACCATGAGAGTATCTACCACGAGAGAGACCAGAGAGAGAGACCTGAGATGGACAAGAGAGAGAGAGAGAGAGGAGTTTCTGTACATAGAAAACACTTATATTTGACTAGAATTGGCTTTATAGTGTGTGTGGTCACTCACTCATAGATCTTGGACCATGTGGACTGCAGGAGTCCTGGTCCTTCCACAATGACCTCCGGCAGACGCAGAGGAACGTTCAAAGTGTTGAGGAAAGAGACTATGGCTTTGGACGACTTCCCCTCGACCGGGGCCTCTGGAAACACCTGCACAGAGAGCGATAGTCTGGTCTCTCTCTGGTCTCTCTCTGGTCTCTCTCTGGTCTCTCTCTGGTCTCTCTCTGGTCTCTCTCTGGTCTCTCTCTGGTCTCTCTCTGGTCTCTCTCTGGTCTCTCTGGTCTCTCCCTGGTCTCTCTCTGGTCTCTCTCTGGTCTCTCTCTGGTCTCTCTCTGGTCTCTCTCTGGTCTCTCCCTGGTCTCTCTCTGGTCTCTCTCTGGTCTCTCTCTGGTCTCTCTCTGGTCTCTCCCTGGTCTCTCCCTGGTCTCTCTCTGGTCTCTCTCTGGTCTCTCTCTGGTCTCTCCCTGGTCTCTCTCTGGTCTCTCTCTGGTCTCTCCCTGGTCTCTCTCTGGTCTCTCTCTGGTCTCTCTCTCTGGTCTCTCTCTCTGGTCCCTCTCTCTGGTCTCTCTCTCTGGTCTCTCTCTGGTCTCTCTCTGGTCTCTCTCTGGTCTCTCTCTCTGGTCTCTCTCTCTGGTCTCTCTCTCTGGTGTCTCTCTCTGGTCTGGTACCTGTAGCTTCAGCTCCAGGTCCCTCAGTACCACCACAGTCTCAGTTCTCTCCATGGTTCCTCGGGGCAGTCGCACTGACACCACCACCTTCAGGTTCTGCTCCCGGAGGAGGCTCTTCATGTAGACCTCAGGGACCACGACGAGAGGGATCTGATGAGCTGAGGGAGGAGGGAGTGGACAGAGTTCATGGCACTAAAGTGTGGATTTAAAGAAAACCAACGGATTTCAAAAGAATGAAAGTTCATGACAACAAGAGATACTAAAATCTGGCAGAAATGGCTGCAGTACCACAGGCGGCCTCTAGTCCATGTGGGACAGGTTTAAGCAGCAACACCCTCCACATTATATCACACATCCATGGTCTAGTCTAGTCGGACACCGGGGGCCAGTACAAGTCTCTGGTCTGGTCCCTGGTCTGGTTTCAGGTCTGGTTTCAGGTCTGGTCTCTGGTCTCTGGTCCGGTCTCTGGTCTCGTCTCTGTTCTCGTCTCTGGTCTCGTCTCTGGTCTCGTCTCTGGTCTCGTCTCTAGTCTCGTCTCTGGTCTCGTGTCTGGTCTCGTCTCTGGTCTCGTGTCTGGTCTCGTCTCTGGTCTCGTCTCTGGTCTCGTCTCTGGTCTCGTCTCTGGTCTCGTCTCTGGGTCTCGTCTCGTCTCTGGTCTCGTCTCTGGTCTCGTCTCTGGTCTCTGGTCCGGTCTCTCTCACGCTGTTGGGGCTGCAGCTGGACGGTCTCTGATCTCTGATCCACCAGGTCCGAGCTGATGTTGGTGTAGAAGACGGTCTCCACCAGGACCAGAACCTGTGCCTGGACCGTGACGTCTGATTGGTTGAGGATTTCCACCGCCACCTTCACCGGGAGCCCCCTGAAGTACCCCTGTAACCACGGCAACAGAGCCGGTAACGTCTATGAGAGTTTGGAGTCTAGAGTGGTCTCTGGTCACAGGTCTGGTCTCTCTCTGGTCTGGTCTCTGGTCTGGTCCCTGGTCTCTCTCTGGTCTGGTTTCTGCCCTGGTCTTGTCTCACTCTGGTCTGGTCTTGCTCTGGTCTCTGGTCTTGCTCTGGTCTGGTCTCTGCTCTGGTCTGGTCTGGTCTGGTCTCACTCTGGTCTGGTCTTACTCTGGTCTCTGGTCTGGTCTCTGGTCTCTTGTCTCTGGTTTCTGGTCTCTGGTCTCTGGTCTCACCTCCTTCTGGTGGATGGTGATGAGCACAGCCTCAGGAGAAGGTGGGACGTCGCGGTGCTCTCTCCTGCAGCCGAAGCTCTCTGCTGTGGCCAGAGCGTTCTCATTGGCCAGCTTCCCCTGGGGACTATCTGCAAGCACCAGCAGGGGGCGTTAGACACCAGCAGGGGCGTTAGACACCAGCAGCGGGTGTGAGACACCAGCAGGGGGCGTTAGACACCAGCAGGGGGCGTTAGACACCAGCAGGGGGCGACACAAGCAGGGGGCGACACCAGCAGGGGGCTAGACACCAGCAGGGGGCGTGAGACACCAGCAGGGGGCGACACCAGCAGGGGGCTAGACACCAGCAGGGGGCGTGAGACACCAGCAGGGGGCGACACCAGCAGGGGGCGACACCAGCAGGGGGCGTTAGACACCAGCAGGGGGCGTGAGACACCAGCAGGGGGCGTGAGACACCAGCAGGGGGCGTTAGACACCAGCAGGGGGCTAGACACCAGCAGGGGGCGTGAGACACCAGCAGGGGGCTAGACACCAGCAGGGGGCGTGAGACACCAGCAGGGGGCGACACCAGCAGGGGGCGTGAGACACCAGCAAAGAGCGTTAAGCACCAGCAGGGGGCGTCTCAGGCATGAACTGTGCATGTGTCAAAGAACCACTTAAAATACCTCCTACCTTGTCCTTTTGCTCCTAATATTGTCCATATCTGATCTCTCTCTGGTCCCTCTCTGGTCTCTCTCTGGTCTCTCTCTGATCTCTCTCTGGTCTTTCTCTGATCTCTCTCTGGTCTCCCTCTGGTCTCCCTCTGGTCTCCCTCTGGTCTTTTTTTGATCTCTCTCTGGTCCCTCTCAGGTCCCTCTGGTCTGTCTCTAGTCTCTCTCTCTCTGGTCTCTCTCTGGTCTCTCTCTGGTCTCTCTCTGGTCTTTCTCTGATCTCTCTCTGATCTCTCTCTGGTCTCTCTCTGGTCTCTCTCTGATCTCTCTCTGGTCTCTCTCTGGTCTCTCTCTGATCTCTCTCTGGTCTCTCTCTGGTCTCTCTCTGGTCTCTCTCTGGTCTCTCTCTGGTCTCTCTCTGGTCTCTCTCTGATCTCTCTCTGGTCTTTCTCTGATCTCTCTCTGGTCTCCCTCTGGTCTCCCTCTGGTCTTTTTTTGATCTCTCTCTGGTCCCTCTCTGGTCCCTCTGTAGTCTCTCTCTGGTCCCTCTGGTCTCGTTGTGGTCCTGACTCACACTCATCATGTTTATAGTCCAGGGTGATGTTGATGGTCTGTCCCTGGGCGTTCTCCGTGAGCAGCAGGAGTCCGACCAGAGCTTTGTCGATATTTGACAGCGTCAGGTTTCCATATTTATCCCTCATGTATGTGAGGAAGTCACTGTTCACCTGAGAGAGAGACCAGGGGAGAGACCAGGGGAGAGACCAGGGGAGAGACCAGGGGAGAGACCAGAGGAGAGACCAGGGGAGAGACCAGGGGAGAGACCAGAGAGAAACCAGGGGAGAGACCAGAGAGAGACCAGAGAGAGACCAGGGGAGAGACCAGGGGAGTGACCAGGGGAGAGACCAGAGAGAGACCAGGGGAGAGACCAGGGGAGAGACCAGAGGAGAGACCAGAGAGAGACCAGGGGAGAGACCAGGGGAGAGACCAGAGGAGAGACCAGGGGAGAGACCAGGGGAGAGACCAGAGAGAGACCAGGGGAGAGACCAGGGGAGAGACCATAGAGAGACCATAGAGAGACCAGGGGAGAGACCAGGGGAGAGACCAGAGAGAGACCAGGAGGAGAGACCAGGAGGAGAGACCAGAGAGAGACCAGGGGAGAGACCAGAGAGAGACCAGAGGGAGAGACCAGGGGAGAGACCAGAGAGAGACCAGGGGAGAGACCAGGGGAGAGACCAGAGAGAGACCAGAGAGAGACCAGGGGAGAGACCAGGGGAGAGATCAGAGAGAGACCAGAGAGAGACCAGGGGAGAGACCAGGGAGAGACCAGGGAGAGACCAGGGAAGAGACCAGGGGAGAGACCAGGGGAGAGACCAGGGGAGAGATCAGAGAGAGACCAGAGAGAGACCAGGGGAGAGACCAGGGAGAGACCAGGGAGAGACCAGGGAGAGACCAGGGAAGAGACCAGGGGAGAGACCAGGGGAGAGACCAGGGAGAGACCAGGGAAGAGACCAGGGGAGAGACCAGGGGAGAGACCAGGGGAGAGACCAGGGAGAGACCAGGGGAGAGACCAGGGGAGAGACCAGGGGAGAGACCAGAGAGAGACCAGGGGGGAACAGAGAGTGAATGAATCCTCTCTGCTCTGGACCAGTGTAAAACCATAAACACTGCAGTAACATTTAGGAAACACAAACCCACAGGAAGAAAAGTCAAAAAATAACAAATGTAAAAACAACAACTTTCAGAGCTATGTGTGCGTCTGTGTGTGTGAGTCTGTGTGTGTGTGTGTTTGTGTGTCTGTGTGTGTGTGTGTCTGTGTGTGTGTGAGTCTGTGTGTGTGAGTCTGTGTGTGTGTGTGTTTGTGTGTCTGTGTGTGTGTGTGTGGTTCTGACCTCAGCGAAGACGAAGCGTCCATCGAAGGGATAGCAGACTTTCCCGATCTTGATGGCTTTGACAGAAGCAGGACCACAACGATAATATCCTGAAGACAGAAGCAATTTGTTTGTGTATTTATATATGTGTGTGTGTGTGTATTTACATATGTGTGTGTGTGTGTGTGTATTTATATATGTGTGTGTGTGTATTTACATATGTGTGTGTGTGTATTTACATATATGTGTGTGTGTGTGTGTGTGTGTATTTATATATGTGTGTGTGTGTGTGTATTTATATATGTGTGTGTGTGTATTTACATATATGTTTGTGTGTGTGTGTATTTATATATATGTGTGTGTGTGTGTGTGTGTGTATTTACATATATGTGTGTGTGTGTGTGTATTTATATATATGTGTGTGTGTGTGTGTGTGTGTGTGTATTTACATATATGTGTGTGTGTATTTATATATATGTGTGTGTGTGTGTGTGTATGTGTGTGTGTGTGTGTGTGTGTGTGTGTATTTACATATATGTACACACAGATTTTATAATAAATTCATGATGTGCACATGGTCACAGCTATAGATTGAATATAGATGGACAATGCTAACCCACTAGGCTCAAGGCTAACTTGCTAGCTCAATTAAGTAAGTCATGTTTATTTATATAGCGCATTTTACGGACCAAAGGCACAGACCCAAAGCACTTTACAAAGTTCAGAGTCAGATATTGTTCCAATCATTCCACACACGGTGATGATGGAAGCAACCATCCATTTCCTCATTCATTTACATTCAGACCTATTGTGCATGTTTTTTGTGTTAGGGGAAACCGGAGCACCCGGAGGAAACCTACGCAGACACAGGGACAACATGCAAACTCCACTCAGAAAGGCCCTGTTCCGACCAGGATTTGAACCCAGGACCTTCTTGCTGAGAGGCGAGAATGCTATCCACTCAGCCAGTGTGCCGCCCGCCAAACAGGGAAGTGCTCATGGTGAAGTTTGGCCAACTCTCTAACTCCTCTTTAGTAAATGTGTCGCAGTCGCTCTCTGTGAAGCTGTCTTTGTAAATCCAGACATGACTGACCAATCAGAGGCCTTCATTAGCGGGGAAACTCCACCTTAGCAACACAATGTCTCCAATTACGGCGCAAAGCTAACGCCACGTGATACACGTTAGCGTGTTACTATGTTTGCATTTTATGTGTTAGAATGTTAGCATGTTAGATGTTAGCATGTTAGATGTTTGCGTGTTAGCATATTAGCGTGTTAGCATGTGCCACTCATACCATCGCTGGTCTCCTGGGGGGTACAGTCCACGACCTGCCAGCCGTTGTACTCTGGAGGGATGTCACTTCTCCTCAAGAACACCTCGTTCCAGCAGTGAAAGTTCCTAAGACAGAGGTCCATAAGTCCAGGTCTAGTCTCGGTTCAGTCCCGGTCCAGTCTTGGTCCAGTCCTGGTCCTGATCTCACCAGATAGAGTCTCGTGTGCTCTCGTGAGTTCGTCCTGTGTTCGCGTCGACGATGACGGTCATCTTCAGGTCTCCATCGTTATCATGAGCCGACTGGAAGTTAGAGACCACCCTGGCCCCGAGGCCCAGGCACCTGAGGACTGTGTGGACTCAATGTGAGGACTGTGTGGACTCAATGTGAGGACTGTGTGGACTCAATGTGAGGACTGTGTGGACTCAATGTGAGAACTGTGTGGAGTCAATTAGCCCTTTTCCGCAGTAACAGTACGGTACGGTGCGGTGTTTGGTATCGGAGTTTGATTACTTTTCCTCGACTGTGGTCCCAGCAGTACCGATACCATGACGTACCGATACCATGACGTACCGATACCATGACGTACCGATACCATGACGTACCGATACCATGACGTACCGATACCATGACGTACCGATACCATGACGTACCGATACCATGACGTCCGACCCCTTAGTAAAAACAACTCAACCGCCATCTTTAAAACCGGCTGCTCAGCTCGGCTCTGCTTCGGCTACATTACGTCCTCCTCACTCCAGAGAAATGGAATCGCACAGAAAGCCCCAAAAGTCCTGGTCCTGGTCCTGGTCCTGGTCCTGGTCGGTGGAAGAGGTCCACACGTTCCTCTCTTCAGGCCAAAAGAAAGACTTCAAAGGCAGCTCGAGGCTCAACACAGTTTTCAGGAGATTGCTCTGGATTTGTGATTAGTCTGTGGTAATCCTGAAATAACTGGTTAGCTACAAATCCCGTTAAAGCTCTCACTGAAATGTATTTACTGTGTACATGTTTGATTGTCTGTTGTACACAGTGAGCTAGCTACATTTAGCTTCATTTAGCTATCGATAGCAGCTAAGCTAACGTCCTCCCTGTGCTACTGTGCTTTATCTCGTAATATCTGCAGTATTCACGTGTTGTCATTCTGTTTTGTGCTTGTATTTAAGTTGTTGTGTGTATATTTGTTTGAGAATCCCTTCCCATAAGTGTGGAAATTACCAACGAGTAATGAGTGACCGGAGTATTCTCATCTGGACCTGGCCTGGACCTGGTCTAGACCTGGTCTGGACCTGGTCTGGACCTGGTCTGGACCTGGTCTCAGACTTACTTTGGACTTTGTAGATTGTTGGTTTTGCACTTTACTTTTGTTTTAATAAATCTGTGATTGTATCAAGACTTTGTTTCATTCATTTGTCTGTACACGTGCAGAAAAGGGGTTCAAAAGTTACAATTTCCTACCATATACTTATGTACTTTTACTACATACATTATATTTGTCAGTAAATCCGTATAACCTTGTTCAATTCATGAACAAGGATGGAGACATTTGCTAAATACAAAAAGATTTTATTTTTGGTCAAAATAAATGTTTAGGCATATGACAAGCGACGCATCGGATAGTCCTTCCCTGCTGAACTTTCTATTAAATACCTCTCCTGGAGGTAATAGTCAGTACTACAGGGGTAAGAGGAGCCCCCTGGAGGTAATAGTCAGTACTACAGGGGTAAGAGGAGCCCCCTGGAGGTAATAGTCAGTACTACAGGGGTAAGCAGAGTCCCCTGGAGGTAATAGCAGCTATCACTGATATTATGATAAATCCATGCAGTAAAGGACGTGGTCTGATACTAGGAGGTGCTATTGTTGATGGAAAACCAGACGAACTGGGCCGTGCCGTACTGTGTCGTGTTGTACCCATAGACTGTATATATTAACAGATGTAGTCCCGCCTATCTCAGCCGTTCTATCCGGGCTATCCAAAATGGCTGCGAGTGGTAGACAAGAAAATTGTGAAAAAAAGCATCTGCACATGTGTCAACCGACGAGAGCCTTCAATAATTCACAGCGACTAAACCAGACTGGTCCAGAACACTCAGCTTTGACACACATGTGGAACGGAGCTTTGGGCCAAGAGACAACTTTTTGTCCATCCTGTAAAGACGTTTTCGAGAGGTCTGCCAATGCTAAATGTTAGCATTGGCTAATTCTTATTCCGGGTCCACCCCCACAGGCCCGGGGTGGTACTGCAGAATGTCAGCGCACGTCATTTTGGCCACTTTTGAGCCGGGACCAGGTTGTACCCAGTGACGAAAACGTCTTTACAGGATGGACCAAAAGTTGGCTCTTGGCCCAAAGCTCCGTTCCACAAGTGTCAATGCTGAGTGTTCTGGACCAGTCTAGTTTAGTCGCTGTGAATTTTTGAAGTCTCTCGTTCAAATGAATGGAGCTGCTCCGGCTGACTCATGCGCAGATGCTTTTTTTCACCATTTTCTTGTGGGCGGGACCACTCGCGGCCATTTTGGATTGCTCCATTAGAGCACATTTTTTGGCCCATTAGTTAGAACGGCGGAGATAGGCGTGACTCTGTCCATTAATATATACAGTCTATGGTTGTACCGTACCGTACTGTGGCTGTGGAAAAGCGCCAAATGTGAGGACTGTGTGGAGTCAACATGAGCCCCAGGATCGAGACAATATTCTTTATATGGCATGTAATAGCATTAGCCTGTAGCGTTAGCCTGTAGCGTTAGCCTGTAACATAAGCCTGTAGCATTTGCCTGTAGCATTAGCCTGTAGCGTTAGCCTGTAACATTAGCCTATAGCATTAGCCTGTAGACTTAGCCTGTAGCAATAGCCTGTAACATTAGCCTTTAGCATTGGCCTGTAACATTACCCTTTAGCCTTAGCCTGTAGCATTAGCCTGTAGCGTTAGCATGTAGCTCACATGTGTTCATGACCCCGGCGAACACCCAGCACTGGCCGTAGGACACGGGCCTCCTGGTGGACAGGTAGGTCTGCAGGATCTTCACGGAGCCGGTCCAGGACAGAGGAGACGTGTGGGGGGTGAAGTCCTTCCCCCAGTTTCCCACCACCACCCCCTCATCGTCCTGCGAGTTCAGCTGCGGAAGGACATCAGGGTTAAAGCACCAAGAGAGAAACCTCTTGAGCACCACTTGAGCATCCAGCAGACAATAGGTCAGTGACATGCTAATGAGTTAGCGTCGTTAGCCTCAGCAGGGTCGTTAGACCTGCTCCCTTCTACATCAGACCTTACATTGTTTATGAGTTAGTATCAGGATTAGGGTGTGGCTAACCACACCCATAGGTTATAAATCTCCAACGCGCGGTCCGAGAATTCATTCCCTGAAGAAGTCCGCTAGTTTGAGGACGAAACGTCGGGAAAACTTGCTAAGAAGTACAGATGACGGTGAGAAACCTTCCTTTGCTCCTTTAGTCCAATTTATTGAAATATAATGGACTTGTGTAAAACGGCTGTGAGGAACCATTCCAAGGCTAGTCCTGGTCATAGACTGTAAATATTTACAGAAAAACTTTTGGACCATCCTGTAAAGACGTTTTCGAGAGGTCTGCCAATGCTATATGTTAGCATTGGCTAATTCTTATTCCGGGTCCACCCCCACAGGCCCGGGGTGGTATTGCAGAATGTCAGCGCACGTCATTTTGGCCACTTTTGAGCCTTGGTCCTGGTTCAGTCCTGGTCTTGGTTCAGTCCTTGTCCTGGTCTGATCTGGTCCTAGTCCTGGTCCAGTCTTGGTCCTGATTCTGGCCTGGTTCTGGTCTAGTCTTGGTCCTGGTTCAGTCCTGGTGCTGGTCCTGGTTCTGGTCCGGTCCTAGTCTGGTCCTGGTCTGGTCCTGGTCTGGTCCTGGTCTGGTCCTGGTCTGGTCCTGGTCTGGTCTGGTCTGGTCCTGGTCTAGTCCTGGTCCTGGTCCTGGTCTGGTCTGGTCTGGTCCTGGTCTAGTCCTGGTCCTGGTCCTGGTAGGTACCATTGCGGAGGCCATCCTGATGACCTTCACAGCGTCACCTCTGTGGGAGATAGGGAGTCTGGACTGGTCCATGATGTAGATACAGGCCTTCAGGATGTCCTTGTCGAACTGCAACAGAGACTAGACCTTAGTCCTGGGTCTCAGTCCTGGGTCTACAGCCTCAGTCCTGGGTCTACAGCCTCAGTCCTGGATCTAAAGCCTCAGTCCTGGGTCTACAGCCTCAGTCCTGGATCTAAAGCCTCAATCCTGGGTCTATAGCCTCAGTCCTGGGTCTACAGCCTCGGTCCTGGATCTACAGCCTCGGTCCTGGGTCTACAGCCTCAGTCCTGGGTCTACAGCCTCAGTCCTGGATCTAAAGCCTCAGTCCTGGGTCTACAGCCTCAGTCCTGGATCTAAAGCCTCAGTCCTGGGTCTACAGCCTCAGTCCTGGATCTAAAGCCTCAGTCCTGGGT